>CM065746.1:4811172-4816172 GCA_033310375.1 Conus canariensis
TTCAAAAACAACCCCATATCTTTAACAACAACGAACAAACAAACAAACAAACAAAAAGCTACGGAGTTGGTAGACGAAGCATTTGACGTACGTACATACGTCGCCCAAGCGAACGACAATGCCACCTGATTCAATTTGGAATGCATCACATCAAAAGGCAGTCCGTATTATTTCAACCTAGATCGCCGGCACCCAAAATCCGCTGAGAAGTTTACAAATGATTCTTTCGACACTCGGTACCAGAGTCATTTGATTTGGCACTCACTCTGCTGTCGACTCGCTTATCCCCGGGTTGGAAGAAGAGGGGGGGAGGAGAGAGACAGGGTGGGTTGGGGGTGGTTGAGGCCAGGGGTGGTGGGAAGGGTGGAGCGGGTTTAGCTGGAGAGGGGGGCGGGGGGGGGGGGGGGGGGGGGGGAGGGGGAGAAAAGGAGGTGGTTGAATCTAACAATTTCATTCCGATAAAAAGCCATGCGAAGTCGTCGAGCTAGTTTAGCCGCCTTTTTCTGGTTCCGATAAATAACGGGGGGGGGGGGGGGGGGGGGGGGGGGGGCTTTGCAAGAAGTCGGAGATAAAGCCTTCCCCCAGCCCCCACCTCCCTTCCTCCCCACCCCCACCGCACGTCACTCCCCAACTTTGGGGTTGACTCTTGTATTGGACCCAAGCAGGATAGCGTTTTGCAAAGACTGGGTTCCAAGGGCCCCCCAAGATCCGATGCAAATGAGTCTCGCGCCTCGTTATGACTGTGACAAATGACACGTGTCTCGTGGCCAGGGGTACGTTGAAATTAGCTCCCCTCGGGGTCACCGAGATTGCTCTCCCCTCCTTTAGTCGACGCCACCTAGGCCCCGGGGCTGTCAAAGGGAGGCAAACAGCTCAAAGATAGGACACAAATAGAAAAAAGAAAAAAAAAAAAGAAGAAAAAAAAAAAACCGCACAAAGAGAAGTGGACAATTTTGTTTATTTTTTTGTTTTCTGGTTTTTGTTCATGAGCGACAAGGCGAGTGACATTCTGAATTGGTTCGGCGTTTGGTTTTGTGGATTGTTGTTTGCATGGAACGATGAGGAAGAGGGTGCGAAAATATAGAAAAAGTTTGAGAGAGAGAGAGAGAGAGAGAGAGAGAGAGAGAGAGAGAGAGGGAGAGAGTGGTGTGTGTGTGTGCTCGCGCGCGCGCGCGCGCGCGTGTGTGTGTGTCTGTAGGTGTATGTGCATGCGTGGGTGCGCGGGCGCGGCGCGCTCGCGCTCGTCCCCCCCCCCCCCCCCCTTTCCTCACACGCCGCTTATGATATGCGAACCCTTCTTCACCCTTCTTAAGTGCCACAATGAATATACGCCTGGTCCTGCCACCCTCTCTCTGAGTGTGTCTGTGCGTGTGTGTGACAAATAATAATAAATAATATCCTCGTCACCATCTCCAAAAGAAACCCATCCCTGCCATCGAATGCCATTCTGCAAACAGTTTGAAGCCTCCCACCCCCCCCCCCCTCCGTACTTGAACTGCACTCGCTCACTCCTCTCTCTCGCTCTCTCTGCATCGATTGGTTCGCCCTCAGTCCGCCCCGTACGCTGGGGAGTTGCTTCCCTTTTAAGAGTGGGTCCCAGGTGGCGCGAGGGCGTGGCAGTTAAGCGGAAATCGTCCATTTACCGAAAACTCTTTCTATGATCCCCAAAGTGAAGAGTGTGAGAGCCCCCCCCCCCCCCCCCTCCCTCTCTCTCTCTCTCTGTCCGTTCCTTTCTAACCATGTCTCTGTGGTGTTTGTCTCCATTTGTCTTTCGCTCTCCATGCCCCCCCCCCCCCCCCCTTCTCCGTCTCTCCCTTCCCCTCTCTTTCCTGTCTCTCCCTCCCACTTACCATATTTTTTTTTTCTTTTGCTCTCTCTCTTATTCTCTGTCTGTCTGTCTGACAGTCTGTCCGTCTGTCTCTCTCTGTGCAGTTGTCTGTCTGTCTCTGTCTTCTGCCTGTCTCTCTGTTAATGTCTGTCTGCTTCTCTCTCTCTCTCTCTCTACCTCTCCCCCTCCATTTCTCTCTCTTTGCCCTCCTCTCTTCCAGCCAGCCAGTGACATGGGTATGGTCCTCGCTCTCTGTCTGTCTGCTGCCCTGTTCCGCGAAGGGTCGGCCACAAACGCTGACATTTCCACACTGAACTTTCATCCAATCATTAGTCATGGCCGCCGCGCCGGAAACGCAAAGGGCAGCAGGGGAAGCTACCCCTACAACATAATAGAAGAAATAAAGACAGGACAGGAAGGAGAGTTTCGTGTTGGAGAGGGGCAGGGGGGTGGGGGTGGGGGTGGGGGGTAGGGGGTGGTGGGGTTTGAAGGGGAGGGAGGAGGGGTTTTGCTGGAACCGAAGAGATTTGTCCTATAAAGAAGAGAGGGGAGGGAAGGTGGGCGGGGGTGGGGAGGGGGGGGAGGGGGGGGGGTGGCAAGTGTGTGTGTATGTGTGTGTGAGTGTGTGAGGCGGGGGGGGGGGGGGGGGGGGGAGACAAAAGACAGACAGAGAATGTTGGAAACAGATAGGCCTACAGGCACACAAACGGACCATTGATTAAGTGGTCTCAGACAAACGTAATGATGATTTTTGATGATGATGATGATGATGATGATGATGATGATGATGATGATGATGATTTGTCGATTCTTTAAAAAGGAACAAAAAAAAAAAAAGCAAGACGGATAGACACAGCATAAAACATTCCCTAATATTACACAAAAAAACTTCATCTCTTGAAATCACTATATGAAGAAAAAAACGGTTAAAAAAATCAGAAAAGCGGAAAAGAAGAACAAGGGTTAAAACGAGGGGAGGGGGGGGGGGGGGGGGGGGGGGGAATCCTAGACAGACACAGGACAAAAAACACACAAAAAAACCCAGCAGCGCCATTAGTTCAATAGTCCCAATTCATTAGCCCAGCTAAGGGCAAGTTCAGAGCAGTATCGCGGCCTCGTCTTCCCCAGCCAAATCAGGCGAACACAGAAGACATACATCGACTGCTCCCCCTCCCTCCCTCCCCCCCCATCATCTCCCCCCCCCTCCCCCACCTCCGTGAACCCTCTTCCTAGAATGCACACGACTCTCTTGACAAAGAAATGTCACGGCCATTGAGGCCTGAAAATGGCTTGACTGGGAATTATTATGGGAGGCCTTGCGGAGTCGGGGTCATCGGCCTTCTTTGTTTGTTGGTTTGTTTGTTTGTTTGTCCTTGTTGTCAGTTAATTAGTTTATTTATTTTTTTTTTTTATTCCTTCTTTTTATTTCTTGGGACAGCCTGAATATTCTACTTCCTGTTATTGAACAATGACGATGGTGATGGTGATTGGTGGTTGTTGATGGTGGTGTTGATGATCGTGTAATGGTGATTTTGATGATCGGTGACAACGGTTCAGAGAATCATGTTGACAAAGAGCATGGCGGATACACAATGCATCGAGAGTGTGCCAACTGACGAACTTCATTTTTTTTTCAAAAACTAATATAACATTTGACGAAAACTTCATTTTTTGAAACTAATATACTAGGAATAATAATATAAAAAAAAAACCTCAAACGAAATTCAATTCAGCAGAAAAGAAAAAGGGGTTAAATCAAGAAATCGTACGATTACAAATTGTCAAGCTTACATACGGAAAGGAAAGCAACTGTTAAAAAAGAAGACCATAAATAAAGCAAGGAAGATAGAACAGGAAGAGAGTCAAGAAAGAAAAGTGTGTGTGTGTTTTTGTGCTGTCTAAAAAAAGCCACTGGAACGGGTAGAAGGGAAGGAAAGGGAAAGAACTGGGGAGAAAAAGAACCGAACTTTTTTTTAATGCTTTGGCAATTCAATACCCATCGATAATGCTCCGCGGAAACCTTCGGAGGAACGGAGCGAGAGGAAAAGAAGGGGGGGGGGGGGGGGGGGGGTTAAAGGAAGAAACAGAGAAAGAGGGGAAGCTAGAGGAATAATGAAGGGGGGGGGGGGGGGGGGGGGAGAGGGAGAAAGAAAAGAACACTGTCGAAACTGGCTTAATAATTGTCTTTTGCATGTATACAACGAACAAGAGTTAAGAAAAAATATAAGGAAGGGAGAAAGGAGAGAAGAAGGAGAGGAGGAGGAGAGAGGAGAAGAAGAAGAAGAAAGAAGAAGAAGAAGGAGAGAGAGAAGGAGGAGAGGAGGAGAGGAGGAGGAGAGAGGAGGAGGAGGAGGAAAGAAGAAGATAAGGGAAAACAAGAGAACTGAGGGAGGAGGGAGGAGGTGGGGTGGGGTGGTGGGGGCGTGATCACTGTGCCTTGCGGTACATGCCGCCGCGGAAAGAAACGAAACACGCATAAGGAAAGAAAGAAACATAAAAAGCACAACGGAGAAATACATACACGTTCGAACTTCGTTGAGTTAACGACAACAAAACACACAACAACCCCTTAAGCAACAAACCGGAGAGAGAGAGAGAGAGAGAGAGAGAGAGAGAGAGAGAGAGAGAGAGAGAGAGAGAGAGAGGAAGAAAGACATTAAAAGTCACCCAGCGAGAGAAAAACAAACAAAACAAACAATAAAAAAAAAAAAAACTAACCAACAAAAAACCAACAAGCAAATGGAGAAATAAAACACAAAGAGGTAAAAACGAACACAAAAATCAACAGCCCAAAAAGCATCAACAAACAAACAGAAAACAACTACAAAAAAAAAAAGCCTTTCCTGAATACTCTCCAGCATCCAACAACCCATCATTGACTCCCCTCAACAACAACCCCCCCCCCCCACACACACACACACACACACACACACACACACACACACACACACTCACACACACACACACACACACAAACACACACACCGAAAAGGAATCTCTTCCCGACGATCAATGTCAGCAGCGGTGATCACCCGGATTATTTCCCTTTACATGGATACAGCCCAGCCAATAAAAAACGCACAAGGGCACGCTGGCAACTGTCGAGAAAGAGAAAGGGGAAGAAACTCTTACAACTAGCGTGACCACTAACCCATGGGGTAATACATCCAGG
>CM065746.1:4828672-4831348 GCA_033310375.1 Conus canariensis
GGCACACGGGAGGGGACAGTGGTGGTGGGGGGGGGAGGGGGGGGGGGGAGAGCGGGTGGTAGGAGGGGGGGGGGGGAGAGAAGAGCGGCTACGCTGTGTATAGCCTCAAGGCGATCGTCCACTCTCCAGGCACCTCTGCTGTGCGCATAGTAAGCATATAATATAAGGCGCACACCTGTCACCTGCGGGACCCGTCTCGTGACGTCGTGACAATGACGTATCTCACCTGCGAGGAGGAACGTGACGTGGCATAAAGTTCGAACTTCTTCATCTCTGTGCGTCAACTCTCTCTCTCTCTCTCTCTCTCTCTCTCTCTCTCTCTCTCCGGGAGGGATTTGTATGGAAGCATGCCATCCTCAAGAAAGCGAGAATAGCCGAATTTCCTTTGGGGAGGGGGTGGGAGGAAAAACAGCTGTTATTATTATCCTTGAGGACAACAGCGAACAGAGGGAGAACAGGCATTATTATTATCTGAGAGAGAGAGAGAGAGAGAGAGAGAGAGAGAGAGAGAGAGAGCTGTAGACAAAGAGCGACCTGCCAGCCACTGCCCCCTACAGACAGGTATCATTGGGGGCATGGCGGGGGCTCTCCTAAATCGTGTGTGTGTGGGTGGAGGCGGGGGAGGGGGGGGGGGGGGACAGCCCTCGTGACGAACAGCCAAAGATGTCATAAATTTACCCCTGCTTTCTACTCCTCCTCCTCTTCTTCCTCGTCCTCCTCTTGCTCCTCCTCCTCTTTCTTCTGCTGGAGTCCTGTGCGAACGAACACTTCGCTCAGACTCTGCCGCGGCGGTCGTATCGCATGTACCCACCCACCACCGCCGAAAACTTTGTGGGAGGCTTTTTGGGGTGGGTGTCAGTTCTTCTTTCTTTCTTTTTTTATGATAGTGTTTTTCAAACACCCTCTCCTCCCCCCGCCCCCGCCTCCCCATTCAGCCCTTCACTGGCCATTACCTCCCTCCCTCCCTCCCCATCTGTCTCCCCTTCCCCCCATCTTCCCCCCACGTCACAGTCCCTCTTCTTTCATTTTATGTTTATTCTTCTTTTCTTTTGGTTCATAGACTGTCCTCTTCTCTCCTTCTGATTAATGATGTACATTCTGCCATTTATTCTGTCTGTCTGTCTGTCTCTCTGTCCCTCACTGTCTCTCTCTCTCTCTCTACTTCTCTTTGTCTCTCTGTCCCTTCTTGTCTCTCTCTCACTCTCTCTCTGTACGTCTCTCTTCTCTCTCTCTGTCTCTCTCTGTCTCTCTCTGTCTCCTCTCTCTCTCAGTACAACGGTTTCTTTCTCCTTTTCACGACCCACCACATCTTCCTCTACCCGGTTCCGCCATAAATCCTTTATTGTGCTGTTTGTATGCAAGCAAATGTAAATCCGAACCAGTTATAAAATACCACATATACAGCAAGTCTTCCACTGACATGTCCCGAGAAAAACCCATTTCAAATCTTAACATCACTTTCTGTGTCCATTTATAGCGCTCAGAGAACTGCCACCATTCATTTTCATTCATTCATTTAATTGCGAAGCATGTCCACTCTATAACAGACACGTCATCATAACCGATGACCGATCAGTTCGGATCAGTTAAACCAACAACTACATCAATGTGAAACTGACAACGCCCATCACCTGTGCCCCATCATCACTTTCATCCCTTCACTCCCAGCCTCCCCCCCCTCCCCACCACTACCCCGTCCCATCCTTCACCCCCTCCTCCCCCTTCCCCTCCTCCTTCACTTCTTGTTGCTAACTAGTTTCCGTCGTGTCATAACGTGAGCAGGGGGTGGGCTGCATGTTTTATGAGGTGCTGCGGGGTGAGAGAGCGAGCGAGCGAGCCACAGAGAGAGAGAGAGAGAGAGAGAGAGGAGAGAGAGAGAGAGAGAGGAGAGAGAGGGAGAGAGAGAACGAGAGAAATACAGAGAGAGAGAGAGAGAGAGAGAGAGAGAGAGAGAGAGAGAGAAAGAGAGAGAGAGAGAGAGAACGAGAGAGACAGAGACAGACAGACAGAGATAGAGACAGAGAGAAGTCTTCATTAGTCACGGAGTCTTCCTTCCCCTCTCTGACCATAATAGTAAGCAAGGCTTACTAATTACCCTAACTCCCCCCCTCCTGCCCCCCCCCCCTTCCCTGCCCTGACATAAACAAAACCGGAAACGACTACCCCCTTACGGTCATAGCCTGGGCTGTTTACTTGTAAGGGGAGAGAACTGATATAGCTTGGGGAGTAGGACCTGTCGCTTGTTTGATCGTGACTGGTTATTTACTAACCGAAGGTCTATCGGTCTCGCTGTGCCTTTCACGGTGTGTGTGAGAGTCTGTAAACAACGCGTGGCGAGCTCACTCACGCAGTCGGTCAATCACTCACTCACCCACAAGACACATATCATACTCCGTGCATAATGATAAACACGGGAAAAGGGTATTAAAAGAAAAGTCAGCCACTCGCCCACATACACATATACCCGCGCATAAACATGGGGGAATAGATACCCCCCCCCCAAAAAAAAAAGAAAAAAAAAGAAAGGAGAAACACTCCTCCCCCAAAACAGAGAGGTCAAATGAGAGAGAGAGAGAGAGAGAGAGAGAGAGAGAGAGAGAGAGAGAGAGAGAGAGAGAGAGAGAATCCACTACTTCCCTCAGATTCCGGATTTATTTCTTGGGGAAAAAATCGAAA
>CM065746.1:4831448-4843948 GCA_033310375.1 Conus canariensis
CCCAAAGAACACAGCGCACACACACCCCGCCACTCTCTCTCTCTCCCTCTTTCCATTTTCCCTTCTCTCTCTCTCTCGCTCTCTCACAGACTCAGATCCTCTCTCTCTCTCTTTCTCTCTCTCTGTCTCCTCTCTCTCTCACAGACTCACGATTTCTCTCTCTCTCTCTCTCTCTCTCTCTCTCTCTCTCTCTCTCTCTCACACACACACAGAGACTCAGATTCTCTCTCTCCCTGTGCATTTGGAACTAGGGGGTTTACAAACAGAGCGCAATGTCCAATAGGACAGTTGGGTGGTATGGTGGGCACACAGTTTGGGGATACCGTTTCTCTTTGAGCTGCCAAGCGACGATGGTGCTTGGTGGTGGTCGTGATGCTGAGCGCCAGTGTGTGCGACAGGCAGAGAGAGAGAGAGGGGAGAGAGAGAGAGAGGAGAGAGAGAGAGAGAGAGAGAGAGAGAGAGAGATTAAAATGGAAACTAGTAACTAGGCAAGAGAATTTAATAAAGAGATTGCTTACGTGGGCGTGCTTTCCTTATCGGTAGAGAGAGAGAGAGAGAGAGAGGAGAGAGAGAGAGAGAGAAAAGGAGAGTGTGTGTGTGTGTGTGTGTGTGTGCGTGCGTGCGCATGCGTGTGTGAGTGTGTGTGTGTGTGTGTGTGTGTGTGTGTGTGTGTGTGTGTGTGTGTGTGTGTGTGTGGATGTGTTTGCTCGCACGCGATTTTGCGCCAGTTCTCGTGACTGTGCGTGTGTGCGTGCGCACGCGCTTGCTTGTGTGTGTGTGTGTGTGTGTGTGTGTGTGTGTGTGTGTGTGGTGTGTGTGTGTGTGTGTGTGTAAAGTAAAACGCATATGCGCCTCTGTCAGTGTTAATCCATATCCCATACCCACCCCCTCCTCCTTTCAGACCCTGCCCCCTACCTTCCCCGCCCCCCGCCCCCTTCCTTGCCGCAGAGACAAAAAAGAAAAAAAAAAAAAGAAAAAAAAAAAAAAGAAAAAAAAGAAGAAAACAGCCAGCATGCTGGACACGAGAAAGGTTTATTGGATTCTCTGGAACCAATGTAATTGTTTTCGGCATCCTATTTCGCAACCTTTAACTTCGTGCAAACAGACCTCCAGCTACTTCGCCCAATTCGCCTTCCCTTCCCTTACCTCCTCCCCTTTCCGTCTCTCTCGCTTCGCCCCTCCCCCCCTCCCCCCTGCGGGCTTTTCTCCCGATGTCCCCAACCCTCTTATCCTCCTCTCTCTGTCTCTGTCCCTCTTTGTCTCTGTCTCCGTCTCTCCCTGCTTGACAGTCAAATGTAAGAATGTGAAACTCGCAACATCCTAGTCTCTCTCCAGTTTGTTTTCGGTTTATCTTTGTATCCCCTTGCGTCTGTGTGTGTGTGTGTGTGTGTGTGTGTGTGCGCGCGCCGACACACACACACACACACACACACACACCACAGACACAGCACTCCCCCCCCCCCCCCACACACACACACTCCCCCCAGCCTCCCTTCCTGTACTTTATCAAGTTGGCGTCGCCGAGGACTCATTAGCGAGCAATCAAAGCTTCCAGGAGATATGCCCCCCCTCCCCCCTCCCAGCCCCCTCACCACCTTCCCCTCCATAAAACAGATAAACGTGACAGTTATACAGCGGCAAGGTCACGTCACCTACACGCCGGGAAGAAACATACTGAAACAGAGAAGCGCGCGGCGTGACTGACAAGATGTGGGCTGAGGGGTGGGGGTGGGGTGGGAGGATTGGAGGGGGGGAGGGGGAGGCGCGGGGATGGATGGGAGGCGTGGTGGGTGGACGGAGGAGGGGTTTAAGGTAGGCTGAGAGGAGGATAAAGGGGGTGGGGGGGGGGGGGGGAGATTACAAGGAATCTAAAAAAATGTGTGGATTTGCAATCAAAACAAACCAAAAAAAAACCAAAAAAAACCCTGACAAGTAATAATTTTTCGTACAAAAAAAAAGTCTAGAAAAGAATTTCAAGAACAAACACAAGGAAAACGTTCCACAAAGGCAAAAACAAACAAAGAAACAAAACAAAACACAAAAAACAACAACAACACAAACAACAGACGATAGTAAAGAAAGACAAAGAGAAAATAAAACAAAATTAAACAAAATCTCCCACCTGCCACCTCGCCCCCACACAAAAATAAAAAGAACAAAAAAAACAAAACAAAAACAAAAAAAACAATAATGGTAGAGCCAAAGAGGGAGTGGTAGAAAAGGGGAGAGTTCCCAGCTCAACACACACAGAGGGCGGGCGGACGGGCGAGCTATTTGAACTACCAGACCCGCCCCCCCCCCCCCCCCCCCCCCCCCGACTCCTGACAGGGCGTCGCTCTCCCCGTGTACACAGTACTGGGTCAATGTCGAAACGCGTCGCTTAGAAAATGGTCTTGTGATGTGCCCCAACATGCCATTGGCCTCGTGGTCTAATGATCACCATGTTGTTTCTTTGGCTCCAGTCTCCGACGTAAGTTGATATTAATTATTACACTTTTTTTTTTTTTTTTTTTTTTGCAACCGGAGCCACCCATGTGGTGGTAATATAATAGCGGTTGGCAGTATTTTACTCATCTAGCAGACAAGAGATTATGATAGCGACAGCACACACACACACACACACCCTTCCTCTCCTCCCTATCCACAACCAGTTATTTACGGCCAATGAAAACACGAGCTGACAAAACAGGAAACAGTATCGCCCCGGGGATCAACTCGTATCCCCCCCCTCCCCCCCCCCCCCCACACACACCCACCCCACCCCCGCCTCCGCCCATTGTTACCTCACCAGGAAGACTGGTTAGATGGGCGACGAGTCAAAATCGGAGCAGGAGGTGGGGGGTGGGGGTGAGGAGTGTGTGTGTGTGTGTGGGGGGGGGGGGGGGGGGAGTCAGATATCCCATTCATGAAAGACAGGCACGCATGTCTGGATGGCCGATGGGAGTGGAAGGAGTATTAGAAATATGATACGCTCCCATGGATGAAAAACAACGACAAAACACTCCGGAGGGAAAAAAAGAAAAAACAATAACATAAAACCCTCTCTATCACACACACACACAACACACACACACACACACACACACACGCACACACTGTCTCTCTGGTCTTTGTGTTTGTATCTCTCTCTTTCACACACACACACACACACACACAACCGGACGCACTCACACAAACACACACGGACGCACTTTTCTCTCTCTCTCTCTCTTCTCTCTCTCTCTCTCTCTCTCCTCTCTCCACCAATCATAGAGGTCAAAGCATACAAACTGAAAGAAGGTCACAACTGAAATGAAGAATGAGCGTGAGGTTCTTGTCAGGGCACGCGTGTGTGGAGAGTGCTTGTGTGCGTGCGTGCGTGCGTGTGTGTGTGCGTGTGTGTGTGTGTGTGTGTTGGGGAGGGAACGGGGGGGGGGGGGGGGGGGGGATACAACAGGCAACCCGTGTCTACGTAGCCACGTTTCGGAATTCCCCAGACAACTCTCAACGCCACGGAAATAGGGGTGTCAAAGGGAGAGCACGCTGACGGACACAGAGCAGCACGTGCGGGGCAGGCGCCCCTGGTGGTGAAAGTCAATTCACTCCCTGGTCCCCGGTTATCTCCCCGCCAAAGATTACCACCACCCACACCACCTCTAACCTCCTACCGCTCCCTTGCTTCTCCCTCTACTCTTCTTCCTTCAATGCTACTCGTCACCACCCCCACCACACCCCACCCCATCTCACACATCCCTTCATTCTTTCCCACCCCCCACCCCCATCCCACACACCTTTTCTCTCCTTCTCCTCCACTGCATTCCAAGACAATGAAAAAAGAAATAATGAATGAATGAATGAATGAAAGAAAGAAGAAAGAAAGAAAGAAAGAAAGAGAAGAAGAAGAAAGAAAGAAAGAAAGAGAAGAGAAGAGAAGAAAGAAAGAAGAAGAAAAGAGAAAAGAAAGAAAGAAAGAAGAGAGAGAGAAAGAAAAAAAGGAAAGAAAAGACAAGAAAAACAATAAAAAAACAACAACATTTGTCTCAAATCAAAATACATTCGACGAATACATTTCAATCCACTGACCTCATTTCAATCTCAGCTTTGTCGAAATGAAATTCCAAAATACCCTTTGAATCGATAAAACGGACCAAAATGATAATTTAACAAAATTATTCATTTATTTGTTTCCTGTTTTTTATTCAACTGGTAATTGTTGACTGTCGCCTGAAAATTTGAATAATTGTGCAGGAAAGTCTTGCTTTAAAGAGAGAGAGAGGGGAGAGAAGAAGAGAAGAAGAAGAAGAAGAAGAAGAAGAAGAAGAAGAAGAAGAAGAGAGAGAGAGAGAGAGAGAGAGAGAGAGAGATGGAGAGATGCATGCACCTAATTACGCCAATTACGGCATTTTTCGTTTCATTACAAGTGCAGTATAATCAATCTTTCTGACAAGCATCATCATCATCTCTCTCTCTCTCACTCTCTCTCTTTCTCTCACTCTCTCCCCTTCCCCGCTTGTATTTCCAGAGAAGGGAGGGGTTGTGTGTGTGAAATTGACGAAGTCCCTGAATGTCAGTGTCAGGTTTCTGACAGGAAACCAGCAAGTCGCCTTCCTCCACCCCCATCCCCCTCACCCATCCACTCCCGTCTCTCTCTCTCTCTCTCTCTGTCTCCCGTTCCTCCACCCCACAATGCTCCCTCCTTCCCCTCCCCCCTGTACTGTCTTCGCTGACATTTTCGTGATACAGAGAGATGCACAGGTGTGCTCGTGATGTGATGAACTTTGGGATCCAACAGCTGTAGCAACGTCAGAGACAGGGAGGAAATACACACACACACACACACACACACACACACACACCACACACACACACACACACACACACACACACACACCCCACACACTTGACAAAACACGTTTTGACTTCAGCACCAGAACACCCCCCCCTCCCCTCCCCTCCTTCCCACTCCCACACCAACCCACCCCTCATCCATGTCCAGAGAATGCACGTTCCACACAGAACTCCCTCCTTTTATTGACCTCAGCCCACATCTACAAGCCTTGCAGTGGATGTCCAAAGCTCGCAAACGCTCCAGTCCACACTGTTCATGACCAGCTTTTACGACCGCAGAACCTTTAGCTGAAATGGATGGGTGGGGGCGAGGAGGGGTGGGGTGGGGTGGGGTGGGGGAGAGAGAGGAAGAATGTGGGGAGGCGGTGGAAGGGGGGGGGGAGTGGAGTGAGGGGTGGGGCAGGGTTAACCACCCCCCCCCCCCCCAGGTTCAGATATGGGGAGTTACGTGCAACAAAAGGCGCGTGTTTGTGCAACACAGCTAACATCTTTCTTCGTTAAAAAAAAAAAAAGACGACTAGTCAACATATTCAAACACTCGATCGAAAATAAATACATGCTTGCATTTATGTATATGTGCATGCGTAATGTATGTATGTGTGCATGTATATCATTCATAAATATATAATACGCGTGGGTATGTATACTTTTTGCGTCTTTTATTTAGAACAGTAACTTTTCATACTCTGCAGCTGTTTCCTTTGTCACATGTGTAATTGTAAACATTCCAACACATCAAAAGCATTAAGCTTGTTGGTTGTTGTTCAAATTTTCACATTTCTTGTAAAACTTTATGATTGTAAAGAGGAAATAAATCTATTAAGACCAAAATAAATAGATAAAAAAAGAGAAAAGAGAATGGGAGAAATTCTATTCTGACCATTATTCTGAATACTGTGGGAGGGGTGGGGGGGGGGGGGGGGGGAGAAGAAGAGGGAATACGCAGTCCTATTTTTTTTCTATTTTTTGCCGCGAAAAACTTACCATACTGAGAGGTTTTTAACCCTCTAACTGTTATGGGGTCGCCGTTGAAGATGAGGGATATCTTTAACCCCTGACCCCTTTTGACGATAGAGCTGTAGCAGGGGAGGTCTATAAAAGCACTGATGTGTCAGGATAGCTCGGCGTGCTGCCCCAATCTTTGCCCATCTGGAAGCAACGAAACTGTAAATCTTTCTCTCTCTCTGTAATCTTTGTCTATCTGCTTGTCTTAGGGGCGTGGGTGGGAAGGAGGAGTTGGGGGGGGGGGGGGAAGGGCAGGTAGGGGCGTGGGGGGTGTTGTGTGTGATGTGGTGGGTGCATGCGTCACGTTCACACAGATTTTTAATAAACTACCACTCTACCACGCCTCATCACCCCCATGCACTCTCACGCCCATGCAAACACGTATGTATACGTGCGTGCACGCGTGCGCGCACATACACATACACACAGAGATACAAACACACACAACAACAACAACAATATTTATTCCTTTCGTCCCTTTTGGGGTATTGCAGAAGGGTGAGTTTAAATCAATAACTGGAAAAGGAAAACAAACAGGCCAAGATAAATTGCTAGTCAATGTTCACAACACTTGAGACAATCTAATATACTTTGACAATAGAAACATTTATTTTCGATTAGTAGAAGACGTCATTTGACAAAACTTTTACACAGATTTTGGGGAGAGAAATCTTTTTGGCAAATATATGTTGTGCAAACACACACCCACCCACACCCACACCACAAACACACCAAAGACACACACACCCACACACACACGCACCAAAGACACACACACACACACACCACCCACACACACACAAACACACCAAAGACACACACACCACACACACACGCACCAAAGACAACACACACACACAACACACACACACACACACACACACACACACACACACACAGCGTGGGAAAACTTCCCTCCAAGCATCTCCCAGCTTCAGAGAAAACAATTGTGTGAAAACGTTTGAAAGTAAACATGATATGTGATTAGCCATTTCTGTCTGTCTGCCTGTCTGTCTCCCTATCTCTCTCTCTCACACAGAGACAGACAGACAGACACACACACACACACACACAGCGTGGGAAAACTTCCCTCCAAGCATCTCCCAGCTTCAGAGAAAACAATTGTGTGAAAACGTTTGAAAGTAAACATGATATGTGATTAGCCATTTCTGTCTGTCTGTCTGTCTGTCTCCCTATCTCTCTCTCACACAGAAAGACAGACAGACACACACGCACACATACACAAGCGCGCACGCACACTCACACACATACACACACGCACCCGCGCGCGCACACACACACACAAACGCACACACACACACACACGCACATACGCACACACACACACACACACACACACACACACACACACACACACACACACACACACACACCGCCCGTGGCACGCCAACGGAACACGTACAACCTGGTACCAACCATTACCACCATCGCTTCCTAAAATCTTGCCCTCGGTGGCGCCAGAAATCCTAGAACACCTACTTAGGCCCTGTCCAATACCAAGAGCTCCCTCCCCCTGGTTCCCCCACCCCCTCCTCCCCTGCTGCTTCCCCCCCCCCCCCTCCACACACACACACACTCACACACGTACACTACCTAGATCTCAGGCCCGAGTAAACATCGTTACCATCTTCGCCAGTGACCGTAATCGCTTAACGAGAGGTCCCGAAGTGAGCGATACCCGCCCGTGCCCCCCCCCCCCCCCATGCCCACACCCTTACCCTTATCCCTACCCTCCTCCTCCACCCTTACCCCCACTCTCCCTCCCCTGCCCCACTCATACCCTCCCTACCCCATCCCTCTGCCAGTATGGACAGTCCATAAGACGAGTTCGACAAGATCATGCCACCACCACAGTCCTCCCTCCCCCACCTTCCCAAATAATGCTCCATCACCCCTCACTCTCCCCAACCCCCCTTTCCCGATCCCTCCTCCCCCCCCCCCACCAAACAATCTCCCCCCACCCCCACCCACGCCTACTTTCAAGTCCAGGAGCGTGACCAAGAGGGGGGTCATAGGGGAACTTGAACAAACCGGCCTTCGCTTTGAAGAAGACCACGTCTACGGACGTAAGTCACTAAAGAAGAGAGAGAGAGAGGAGAGAGAGAGAGAGAGAGAGAGAGAGAGAGAGAGAGAGCGAGAGAGAGGTGACCATTGGGAAACTTGAGTCCTTGCTGGATGGAGATCGCATTATCGGCACTCTCCAAGAGGCGTCAGTCCTGCAAAGAAGGATTCTCGGGTTAAGTGGCTGAAAGGGGTTAATGGGTTCCAAGGGCTGGAGGGGGGGGGGGGGGGTGAGAGGGTGTGTGTGTGTGAAGGGGGGACCCACCAGTTTTTTTTGGTGTTTTTTTCCCCTAGCTAGCACCTGGATACATTTTTCACAGGGCATGAAATCATGCGAGATGTGACTTAACAGCAAGAGTTTTTTGTTTTTCTTTTTTTGTTTTGAGGGGGAAGGGTGGGGGTGGCGGGGGGGGGGGGGGGGGGGGGGGGGTGCAGTAGAGCTTGAGACTTAATGCAGAATCTGAGACCAAGTCCTTAGAGGGTGGCTTAGTTGTTTGTTTGCTTCACTGTCTGTTTGTTTGTTTGTTCTTCCAAAGGACAAGTCCTTCACAAATGGCGTCAACAAGCATTGTTTCCAGAGGCTGTTCACGAAATGATGTCATAAGGGACTGACCGCCAATGACGTCTCTCGTGGACGTGACTAAGAATAGTGCACAGTGTGACACTCACTGATCTAGTTCTCATCGCTCGCCCTCTCGGCGCCATCCATGATACGCATTCATCCCTAGGGTTGGAGATGGGTACGTACATTACTGCGTGTCAGCACAGAAATAATAGTTTCTTTTCAAATACACCGTTTAATTCTTACAGGAATCGTATTTTCTATTCAAATACTCCTATCGTAACGGTGGGTTTCACACTGGGTGCATGAATTGCAACACACACTTTGTGATTCATAGACAAAGGTACCGGAAATGAACGCAGAATACTCTGTTTGGACTGCTGTTGGGATACGGCGCTGCTGTCAGCGTAAGGCCTTCACAGATTCCTCCCTCATGAAACTGACACTGAAATCATCAGAACAGTGGGTAGGTAAGGCAGGAGGGGAGAGAAGTTCGCCCCTGTTACGTCTCTCTCTCTTTGCAGGAGGAGTGGTAGCCAGTGGTGGGGTGGGGGCTGAGGGCATTTCCAGCTGCCAAAGTGTAAACATCGGGAGATACAGGAGGTCCGTCTTTAAAACCCAATTTCTGTTATCCAAGCTTTTTCCCTGGATCTGGAGACGTACAAGATGTGTGACCATGCCAGAGGTAACTTTGGCTTTGGGGACAGTTCGTGGCGGACTCGTGTCTGTCTGTCTGTCTCTGTTTCTCTCTCTCTATCTTTCTGTTTGTGTCTGTCTGTCTGTCTGTCTCTCTTTCTCAAAACCCCCGGAGGGGTACTTTTTCGTATAGGGAGGCAAAATCCAACAGGCCCCCAGGTTTTACGAGACATAGATCTGCCCAGCCTCGTCACCCTCACGGTAAGTACATACTATATACTCCACAACCAGACAGCTTATCTCCATTTTTTTTTTTTTGAGGGGCCAGGCAGGGTCTCCTCGGCGAACGAACACAACACTGGATGCTCGGGCAACTCGACGTGAAGTGGCTGATCGAGGCGCGAGATAGACTCGCGAAAGAACTGGATGGCTCGCGCAGGGTAAACACTCCACGACAATCTGCCTGTCGTGGCGCTTCTTCTCTCCCTTGTTCCCGGGTGGAACCCTTACCTACCTACTAAATGGTGGTGCTAGGTGTCGTAGATTAGGGGTGGGGTGGGGATGGGGGGTGGGGGGAGGGGCAGGGAACGTGGATTTTTTTTCTTTGGTTGTTGACTTCTTGGGAGTTGATAAAGTGGGGGTCAGGGTGGAAGAAGAGGGTGGGTGGGTGGGGGTGGGTGGCAGGTGGAAGGGGTGGGTGGGGGGGTGGGGGGGTTTTAAACTTCGTGGCAGGTCTGGGCTTGACACCTATCAGCTATCACCTAGCCCGGAGTCTTGAAGACCGTTGGGGGCGCCACAGAAGACTTCGCAGCCAGCTTCCTCCACTGCTGACAGCTTTGTTTGAAACCTGAGAGGAGAAATCGCTCTAAAAATGTACTTAAAGGCTGGCCCCTACTACGCTTAGTGGGTAAACATATTGGGTCGCGGCCTGCCGCCAGACATACATATATTAAAATCTAATTCATGTGATGATATTTGTGATCTGTGTACACAACGGGAGAGGGTGGGGCTGGGGAAAAAAGGGGGTCACGCGACACAACACACACACACACACACACACACACACACACACGCGCACGCAAGAAAGAAAAAAAAGAGAGAGAGAGAGAGAGAGAGAGAGAGGAGGGAGGGAGGGAGGGAGGGAGAGAAGAGAGTGTGCCTGCATGCTCACAGATAATTTCCAACCTATCTCAAGGAATGAAAGGAGAATGGAATGACAAACGGAAGAAGCCAAACAAGAAAAAAAGAAAAAAGAAACCGGACAAGAGAGAGAGAGAGAGAGAGAGAGAGAGAGAGAGAGAGAGAGAGAGAGAGAGACAGACAGAGAGAGAGAGAGACAGACAGACAGACAGACAGAGAAACCGGCAGAAACAGCAACACAAACAACTCCAGCTTCCCCCCCCCCCCCCCCCCCCTGCTCCTTAATTTGGTGTCTGGGGGGAGCATAGCACAGGGTCAAATACGTCACATTGCCTTCACGCCCATCTAACACCAGATGGTGCACTCAAGTATTCATTACAGCATACAGTAGGCTACATCTCGCTCTGTCCCCTAAAAAAAGGGGGGTCACTAGGGATTGAAAGTTCCACACGCTTTAGTCCCACTTTCTTTTTCCCCCATTCCTTTTCTTCTCCACACATTTCTCGTTTTTTGTTTTTTTCATTCTGTGGGTTTTTTTTTCCTTTGAAAATCGTTATCAGGGGAATCCAGATCTCTTGCAGTAGGATCATTGGGTCTTGAATGTAGGAGTGGAGGGAGATGGGGGCGGAGGGGGGGAGGGTGTATTTCATAACACATGGAATTTCACAGATGGAAGCGAATGAAGGGGGTCGAAATTTATAAACATTTGCGCCCCCCCCCCCCCCCCCCTACTCTCCTCCCCATCCCCTCCAGTCGCACTTCCTCGGCTCAATATCCATCCACCCATTCTGTCTTCTTTCAGAACCCCCGAAGGAAGAAGAAGCTAACACAGTATACCTCCTTCATGGTGTTTAAAGCCGAGCCGACCGCAAAGGGCCGTATCATGATGGGGTGTCACCGTATCGCCAAACAGAACACTCAACAACAACGATAACATCAACAAGAAAGTAAGAAAGAAAGAAAAGGAACACAGACAGACAGAAAGAAAGAAAATGAATACAGACAGACGGAAAGAAAGACAGACAGACAGAAAGAAAAGGAACACAGACAGACGGAAAGAAAGACAGACAGAACGAAAAGGAATACTGACAGAAAGAAAGACTGACAGAAAGAAAAGGAATACAGACAGACGGAAAGAAAGAAAGAAAACACAAAGAGCCCAAGAACATTGTGTGTCCCGAAAGCGGCGGCATTCTGTGGCGGGGATGCTTGTGGCGTTGAGAGAGAGAGAGAGAGAGAGAGAGAGAGAGAGAGAGAGAGAGAGAGAGAGAGAGAGAGAGAGAGAGAGAGAGAGACAGACAGACAGACAGAGAAAGAAGAGAGAGAAAGAAAGAGAGAGTGACCGACAAACTGAGAGAGAAAGAAGACAGATAGACAGACAGAGAAGACAGGCAGAAGAGAGAGAGAGAGAGAGAGAGAGAGAGAGAGAGAGAGAGAGAGAGAGTTACTTTAAGCTGCTGATACCTCCATGCCCACCCCACCCAACAAACCACCACCACCACCAACAGCAGCCAGGGACGCTCAAAAACGACGATAAAAACCCAAGAAAAGTGCCCCTCTCTCTCCAACCTCCGACCCCTTCATCCGCCTCCATTTGACCCCCCCTCCCCCACCTCCCTCCCCCCCCACCCCGCCACAACCAGCCCACCCTCCCTTCTCCACCACCACACCCCCCCCTCCACTCCGCCCCTCTTTGCCAACATGCCCTCATATCTTTACACTCCCCCCACCCCCCAACCCCATCCCTTCCCTCCTCCCCCCCCTTCCCTCCTCCCCCCCCCCTTCCCACTTCAGCTCTTCGTTCACCCACGCTCACAGCCCAAGCTGACACGCTCCCCCCACACAGTGTCCGGCCGGCCCAGCTCTCCGACTGACCACTGAAGGGGAAGAGAGGAGGGCGTGTGTATGTGGGGGGGGGGGGGGGGGGAGGGGCGGGGCAGGGTGGTGGTGGTGGTGGTGGTGGTGGTGGTGGTGGAGGCTTCTTCTTCGCTATCTAAAATTGCACTTCAACTGCCATTCCTTGCAGGCCGACTGCTGCCTCTATCTCTCCTGCCCACACCTCGTTGGAGTGGTCAGAAGTGGCAGTTGGCGCTAAAGACCCCGCGCCGTCCGTCCGTCGCCATCTATCACTGGGCATATACATCCAGTGGAAAAGGGGGGTGGGGGGTGGAGGGTGGGTGGGGCCGTGCTTGCGTGTGTGTGTGTGTGTGTGTGTGTGTGTGTGTGTGTGTGTGTGTGTGTGTGTGTG
>CM065746.1:4851448-4853838 GCA_033310375.1 Conus canariensis
GGAAGAGAGAGACAGAGAACGTGAGAGAGAGACATAGACAGAGAGAGACACAGAGATAGAAGAAGAAAGAAAAAGAAAAAAAAAAGAAAGCAATAAAGAAAGAAAGAAAGAAAAGAAAGAAAGAAGAAGAAAGAGAAGAAGAAGAAGAGTTTATGGGCAGAACGAAAACCACCAACCACCACCACGACACAGCCGACATTGATGGGGAGGGGGAGACAAGACGAGCAAAACAGCACTCATAAATCCCCCCCCCCCCCCCCCCCCCCGTTAAAAGGAAGGAGGGTGTGTGTGTGGTGGGGGGGGGGGGGGTGGGGGGGGGGGGGTGAGAAGGCAAGCAACATGAATGACAGATGACAGATACCTCTTCAGCAAAGCAGCCATCCAGCAGCCATTCCCTCCCCCCTCCCCACCCCCCCCCCCGCCTCTCCCCCCCCTCCTCCCCCTGATGGAGACTGACCCATGAAGGGACTCCAGTGATCAGCAGCAGCTGACAGCAATGTGAGAAGATGATGGACATTAGCCCCCCCCCCTCCCTCCCCCCCCCCCGCCCGCCCCACCTACCCCCTCCCCCCTCCCCCATCAGCAGCATCCATCATCTATGTGCATGCAGGCCATATTATCCTCTTTGTATGAAGGCTCGCCGGCTTCAAACAGACAGAGAGGAAGGAAAGAAAGAAGAAAAAAAAACAGGCAGAGAGAAAGAAAGAAAGGAAGAAGGGAAGGCGGAAAGAAGGACTGAAAGAAAGAAAGAAAGGAATGAAGAAGGAAAGAACGAGAGAAAGGAAGGAAGAAGGAAAGAAAGAAAGTAGGAAAGAAAGAAACAAAGAAGAAAAGAAACAAAGAAGGAAAGAAATAAAGAAAGAAAGAAGGAAAGAAACAAAGAATGAAAGAAAGAAGGAAAGAAACAAAGGAGGAAAGAAACAAAGAAGGAAAGAAAGAAACAAAGAAGGAACGAAAGATACAAGAAACAAAGATGAAAAGAAAAAACAACAACAAAGAAAACAAAAAAGAAAAGAAACGGACAAAGAAGGAAAAGTAACAAAGAACGAACGACAGAAACCAAGCAACAAAGAAACAAAGAAAAACAAAGAGACGACTGGTCTCCTTTCCCGCAGCGGATGACAGGAAGCGTCATTCACTGGTAGCGCCACACAGAAGGGTCACGTGGTTTCTGGAATGCTGGGTGGCACTGGGAAATACAGCGGAAATCCTGGTCGTGTTTGAGGATTGAACTTTGTATAAATCGTTCAGTCACAAAGTGATGAACAAACTGACTGAAGTGCCACACACACACACACACACACACACACAACACACATATATATATATATATATATATATATATATATATATATATGTATATGTGTTGTGTATGTGTTGTGTGTGTGTGTGTGTGTGTGTGTGTGTGTGTGTGTGTGCGTGCACGCGCTTGCTTGTGTGTGTCTGTGTGTGTTTGTGTGCGTCTGTGCCGTGCGGTGTGTGCAGCGATGATCATTCTAGCTTCGAATGAATTAAAAAAAAAAATGTTCTTTAACTAAACTCTCAGACCCGTTGACTGTTCCATCATTCTCTGAAGTAATTACTAAATCACTACACTATCCAAATCACCACCACCCCTCCCCACTTTTTAGGCACCAACACAATTTCTCCCTTCAAGATGCCCTCATCCCCGCCCCCACCCCCCACCACACCCCCTTTCCCAACGTCACATGAGCGACGCAGGCCAACAAACAAATTTTTATGTGCGGTTGGATCAAGAGCATAGAATTTACCCTCCCCCATCTCTTCCTTCCACCACCCCCGGCCTCCGCACGGCACCGTTCCAGCCGCGGCGGAAGCCCAAATCTACGCGTGAATACGCCTCGTAAATTACACCCGTGAATATGACGGGTCTGTATGCGAGGGGAAATAACCGGTGTAGAGGAAGCGCGGGATCGTCAGACGGAAGTGTTGATGCCCGCTATAAACAAACTCCCGCATTTACGTCCCTTGGTATTATTCTCTTGATGCGACCTAAAATCTTGATCTACACGCTGGAATTGCCCACCCCACGCCCCATTCGCCCCCCCCCCTCCCTCCCCCTCCACCTCCATCCCACCCACCCCCTCATCCTCCAACCTCGTAAGCAAACTTCTTCGCAGTCCTGAAAAAAAAAAGTGTATTTTTCTGTGTTTTTTTTTTTTTTTAGTTTTTTTTTCCCGTTCGGTTGAAAGACAAACGGACATGACAGAATGAGAAGGGCGAGGACATGGGAGAAATTCTGGAAGAAAATGAAGTTGGTCGACAGGCACTTAATGAGCAGAATAAAGACCCCGAGCAAAGGAAACAAAAACAAAAAAAAAAAAAAAAAAAAGGAAGCCTGTCATTATTCTGACTTCAAAGTATTGAAG
>CM065746.1:4853938-4861438 GCA_033310375.1 Conus canariensis
GGGGGGGAAGGGGGGGGGAGGGGGGGGGTGGGGGGGGGGGGGAAGGGGCAGAGGGGGGGGGGGGGGGGGGAAAGAGGGAAGGGGGGGGGGGGGGGGGGGGGGGGCGGGGGGGGGAAAAGGGGGGGGGAAAGGGGGGGGGTTTAAGGGGGGGGGGGGGGGGGGGGGGGGGGAAAACCCCTAAAAGGGGGGGGGGGGGAGGCGGGGGGAAAGGGGAAGGAAAAGGGAAAGGGGGGGGGGGAAGGGAGAGGGAGAGAAAGACGGAGGGAGGAAAAGGAGGGAGAGAGAGAGAGTGAGCGAGAGAGAGAGTGGGGCGGGGGCGAGAGAGAGAGAGAGAGAGGAGGAGAGAGGAGAGAGGAGAGACAGCAGACAGAGACAGAGACAGAAGATAGACAGAGGACGGAGACAAAGAACACAGAGATACCCGTGCTGGGAAACGTGCCCATCCCTCACCCAGATGCCAAACCACCCCACACCCCTCTACAATACCTCCTCGGACCGCAAAAGGGAGTCGATCCTCATTTGCCTCCCTTGGCTGTCAAAGACCGGAAAGAGTGGCGGCCCATAATTCACAGGGAGCCGGCCAATCGCCTGGCCGGCGTGTAGTGGTTTAGTGGTGGGAGCACACTTCAATTCCTCCACCAGGCCTTTCCGTGGCCATGTGTGACCCTCTGTCTCAGCTGGAGTCGTCAGGGGGAGGTCAGAGTCGTCTGGAAGTCCGAGTCTAGTCCTGCCTGGTTCACTGACGCTCTCCAATGAGACGTTTGGTGATTCCAGTATTGTGTTCACCTTTCACCTTTCACCCCTGCTGGGGAGGCATGGGGGACACAGTACGGGCCTTTTAGACCCTGGGCACCTGGTTAGCATCGTGTCTGTCTGCGACTCTTGCTATGGTGTGTGTGTTAGTGTGTGTGTGTGGTGTGTGTGTGTGTGTGTGTGTGTGTGTGTGTGTGTGTGTGTAGAGAGAGAGAGAGAGAGTGTGTGTGTGTGTGTGTGAGTGAGTGTGAGTGTGTGTGTGTGTGTGTGTGTGTGTGTGTGTGTGTGTGTGTGTATGTGTGTACGTGTGTGTGTGTGGCGCGCGCGCGTGGTGTGCATGTGCATGCGTGTGTGTGTGTGTGTGTATGTGTGTGTGTGTTGTGTGTGTGGAGTGTGTTGTGGTATGTAGAGAGAGAGTGTGTGTGTGTTTGTTTGTTTGTGTGTGTTGTGTGTGTGTTGTGTGTGTGTGTGTGAGAGGGGAGGAGGAGAGAGAGGAGAGAGAGGAGAGAGAGAGAGAGAGAGACAGAGACAGAGAAGAGAGACAGACGGAAGAGTGAGAGTGAGGGACACACATAAAAGAGGGAGAGAAGGAGAGGGGAGGGAGAGAGAGAGGGAGAGGAGAGAGAGGAGAGAGAGAGAGAGAGAGTTGTAAACAACATGACTTGAAACTGGTTTCTCTAAGGTTCGGAGACAACCCTACCGTTAATGTTTAATCTCCAGAAATGTTTTCTAAACGAAAGTCACAGCGGATGGATTTCGGTCCAGTTCACCGGAGACGGTCACTTCTGCGGTCATTCCGAGAAGAGGTTCTTGAGAGGGCTGTATAGAAGAAAAGAAAAGGAGGAGAGAGAGAGAGAGAGAGAGAGAGTGAGAGAGAGAGAGAGGTTGGGAGGTGGGGGTGGCGGAGGGAGGGGGAGGAAGGGGGGGGAGAGAGACAGACAGAGCAGAGAAAGAGAGAGTGTCCGTTGTGTGAGACAGAGACACGGAGAGAGAGAGTGGGTGGGAGGGAGGGGGTGGTTAGAGAGATAGAGAGAGAGAGAGAGAGAGAGAGAGAGAGGGGGAAGAGAGAGACAGAGAACGTGAGAGGAGAGACATAGACAGAGAGAGACACAGAGATAGAAGAAGAAAGAAAGAAAGAAAAAAAGAAAGCAATAAAGAAAGAAAGAAAGAAAAGAAAGAAAGAAGAAGAAAGAGAAGAAGAAGAAGAGTCTATGGGCAGAACGAAAACCACCAACCACCACCACGACACAGCCGACATTGATGGGGAGGGGGAGACAAGACGAGCAAAACAGCACTCATAAATCCCCCCCCCCCCCCCCCCCCCCGTAAAAGGAAGGAGGTGGGTGTGTGTGTGTGGGGGGGGGGGGGGGGGGGGGGGGGGGGGGGGAGAGAGAAGGCAAGCAACATGAATGACAGATGACAGATACCTCTTCAGCCAAAGCAGCCATCCAGCAGCCATTCCCTCCCCCTCCACCCCCCCCCCCCCGCCCGCCTCTCCCCCCCCTCCTCCCCCTGATGGAGACTGACCCATGAAGGGACTCCAGTGATCAGCAGCAGCTGACAGCAATGTGAGAAGATGATGGACATTAGCCCCCCCCCTCCCCCCCCCCCCCCCCCCCCGCCCCACCTACCCCCTCCCCCCTCCCCCATCAGCAGCATCCATCATCTATGTGCATGCAGGCCATATTATCCTCTTTGTATGAAGGCTCGCCGGCTTCAAACAGACAGAGAGGAAGGAAAGAAAGAAGAAAAAAAAAACAGGCAGAGAGAAAGAAAGAAAGGAAGAAGGGAAGGCGGAAAGAAGGAATGAAAGAAAGAAAGAAAGGAATGAAGAAGGAAAGAACGAGAGAAAGGAAGGAAGAAGGAAAGAAAGAAAGTAGGAAAGAAAGAAACAAAGAAGAAAAGAAACAAAGAAGGAAAGAAATAAAGAAAAAAGAAGGAAAGAAACAAAGAATGAAAGAAAGAAGGAAAGAAACAAAGGAGGAAAGAAACAAAGAAGGAAAGAAAGAAACAAAGAAGGAACGAAAGATACAAGAAACAAAGATGAAAAGAAAAAACAACAACAAAGAAAAACAAAAAAGAAAAGAAACGGACAAAGAAGGAAAAGTAACAAAGAACGAACGACAGAAACCAAGCAACAAAGAAACAAAGAAAAACAAAGAGACGACTGGTCTCCTTTCCCGCAGCGGATGACAGGAAGCGTCATTCATGGTTAGCGCCACACAGAAGGGTCACGTGGTTTCTGGAATGCTGGGTGGCACTGGGAAATACAGCGGAAATCCTGGTCGTGTTTGAGGATTGAACTTTGTATAAATCGTTCAGTCACAAAGTGATGAACAAACTGACTGAAGTGACACACCCCAACACACACACACACACACACATATATTATATATATATATATATTATATATATATGTGTGTATATGTGTGTGTGTGTGTGTGTGTGTGTGTGTGTGTGTGTGTGTGTGTGTGTGTGTGCGTGCACGCGCTTGCTTTGTGTGTGTCTGTGTGTGTTTGTGTGCGTCTGTGTCCGTGCGGTGTGTGCAGCGATGAATCATTCTAGCTTCGAATGAATTTAAAAAAAAAAATGTTCTTTAACTAAACTCTCAGACCCGTTGACTGTTCCATCATTCTCTGAAGTAATTACTAAATCACTACACTATCCAAATCACCACCACCCCTCCCCACTTTTTAGGCACCAACACAATTTCTCCCTTCAAGATGCCCTCATCCCCGCCCCCACCCCCCACCACACCCCCTTTCCCAACGTCACATGAGCGACGCAGGCCAACAAACAAATTTTATGTGCGGTTGGATCAAGAGCATAGAATTTACCCTCCCCCATCTCTTCCTTCCACCACTCCCCGGCCTCCGCACGGCACCGTTCCAGCCGCGGCGGAAGCCCAAATCTACGCGTGAATACGCCTCGTAAATTACACCCGTGAATATGACGGGTCTGTATGCGAGGGGAAATAACCGGTTGTAGAGGAAGCGCGGGATCGTCAGACGGAAGTGTTGATGCCCGCTATAAACAAACTCCCGGCATTTACGTCCCCTTGGTATTATTTCTCTTGATGCGACCTAAAATCTTGATCTACACGCTGGAATTGCCCACCCCACGCCCCATTCGCCCCCCCCCCTCCCCTCCCCCTCCACCTCCATCCACCCACCCCCTCATCCTCCAACCTCGTAAGCAAACTTCTTCGCAGTCCTGAAAAAAAAGAGTGTATTTTCTGTGTTTTTTTTTTCAGTTTTTTTTCCCGTTCGGTTGAAAGACAAACGGACATGACAGAATGAGAAGGGCGAGGACATGGGAGGAAATTCTGGAAGAAAATGAAGTTGGTCGACAGGCACTTATGAGCAGAATAAAGACCCCAAGCAAAGGAAACAAAACAAAACAAAAAAAAAAAAAAAGGAAGCCTGTCATTATTCTGACTTCAAAGCTATTGAAGCGCTCGAGGTGAAGAGAGAAAGGGGGGGGGGGGGGGGGGGGGGGGGGGGGGGGGGGGGGGGGGGGGGGGGGGGGAAGGAAAAAAAAAAAAAAGGGGGAGGGGAGGGGGGGGGTGGAGAGAAGAAACCAATTCTTTCTTCCACTTCAAAAAGCAGTGAATTGAAAGACGTGAGGGAAAAAGAAAATTAAATGAGGGTGGAAAAAAAGGTTTCAGAAAGATTGAAAGCTTCAGCATCTCTTCAAAATATATTGACAGACAAAGAGTTAATGTGAACGAAAATCAAGGCGAAAGACGTTGGATATATCTTAACTGAACAACAGAGAGAGAAACTGACTTCAAATTATGGAGAAAAGGGGGAGAAAGAAAAAAGCAGAGGACGAAAAGCAAAACAAAAAAACAAAACCACGCCCCACATTCCACGTTGAAAAAATAATTATCTGAAACACCTGAGGACGAAAGAAAACGGGAGACAAACGGAAAGACAGCAGAAAGAGATAAAGGGGGAGACAAACGGAAAGACAGCAGAAAGAGATAAAGGGGGGAGGACAAACGGAAAGACAGCAGAAAGAGATAAAGGGGAGACAAAAAAAGGAGAGGATAACCTGGAACCTACAGCAGATTCAAAATCAGACGAGGCATCTCTGGAGACCTGGGGGATCCTAAGAAACGGACCAATCCTGGACCAGTCCTTTTGGTCCTGGCGGACCAGGACCCATTCATACACATCACTGTTCCTGGCAACAAATTCTTCAGGACTTTTCAAACACTGTTTTCATGCAGAACTCAATACAGACTGCACTACCGACCCATATGCACGCTTTACTTTCCGTACAGTAACTTCAGTAGAATCTGCTTAGCAGCAGACGATACGTCAGCAGACACTTTCGACTGATATAAAAGACACTTGATTTCCTTTTTTTTTTTTTTTTTTGCTTTTGCCTCCAGCCTCCTATTTTGCCACGTCTTCTTGTCGAAAATTTTTTTTTTTTTTTCTTCATTTCTTTTTTCTTTGCTTTTTTCCTTAATGGGGCTTCCATCCTATTTTTTCCCACTTTTCTTTCTCTCCCCAACCCCCCCCCCCCCCTTTTCCCACTAACACTTGCTCAACACGTAAAATATTTGAGTTCTGTTTATCGATGGACATCTGAATGCAAAGTTGGCGTATGACACACACACACACACACACACACACACACACACACACACACACACACACACACAGCGTCTGGGTTTACTTCTGTTCTAATGTTTGGTTGTACTGACACTTTCATCCCGTTTGTATGTGACAGAAGCCAATATTTACAGACTCTTGTATACCCATACGAACACATTAAAGAAAAAGGAAAGAAGAACGGGTTATAAAAATCTCCAGAAATACAATTCCAATGTCCGTGTTTAAGTGTGGCGAATGTGGAGCGTAGAATTTGAATTTCTACTTATCAATACATTATGTACAAAAAAAATTGTAGTGATTTACTCATCAAAGCACAATTCCGTCCATCAAAATCTTCATGTCCAAGCACTTAAAAGATTCTAACAGGAAACTGAAGTCCAAACCATGAGAAACATTTTTAGTCTTTGAAAAGAGTTCCTCAGAATTCAAGGGCTTTGAAGAACTTGCAGGAACCCTAGATACGAACCCCGGATCCGCAATCACACAAAGAGTGTTCGTCTTAGGGCCACAATGTCATCTTTTCACCAAGTTTCCTGAAAATCGGTTCAACAGTTTCTATGTTATCTTCCTAACAGACACACAAACTGACCGACGGTCGGGGTTTTAAAACCTTTACATGCTAGGGAAGGTAAATTGGAAAAAAATAAGTGGGGGAAAAAATGATGAATGAACCATTTTTTTTTATCGGAGAAATAAAATATGCAGTCACCTCACCTTGAAACTGGAAAAAAAAGGAAACACACACACACACACACACACACACACCACACACACACACACACACACATCACACCGCAACATCTAACCAGATACATCGATTCCCCCCAATTTCTCTCTGGGTGATAAAATCATTACATGTTGATGCCGTGGACCCCAAAATCAAAGGATTCCTGTGACTCACACGCCACGAGTAAAACCACGACGCTAAGCGCTAAATATCCCTTAAATAATGGTCGCCTCAGCGCGAACCAATCAGAACCCGACACGCCGGAAATGCGCGTTCCTTGTTCATCATTGATTGGGTAAAAAAAAAAGAAAGGAAAAAAAAACTGGAAGGTTGATTGTGGAACCGCCTTTTCTCTTGTTGGCGGCTGCATTGATTGGCGGATCAAACGCTGCCCATTTTGTTTGTGTTTACAGTTAGCGGCTGGTGGGGATTTCATCGGGGGAAAGTAATTACCCTTGGGGAGGTCAACGCTGGTTAATTTTTTGAGGGAGAATAATAACAATAAAAAATAATGTACAGGCCCATTATTGTTCACGGCTTTTCCCCTTCGTTTCTTTTTTCTTTTTTTATCATTATCTTTTTTAATTCATTTTTTCAGGTGTGTTTGTTCTATATAGGTCTTTTGGAATTTATCTTCATCATGCATCTTGGTCGTGATTGTGGAACCTCTCAGTTGATATTGTCTGTCTGTCTCTCCAAATACGAATTCGTATTCTCTCTCTCTCTCTCCGAATTCGTATTTGGATTTCGTATTTCTTTCTTTCTCTCTCGTTTAATCTCAATTTCGTAGGTGGGCAAGTTGTGAAATTGTGCATGAAGCGAACAGGAACTGATGCAGCCCAGACACATTTATCGCCCCTTGTTCACATAGGACTGTGACTTGAAACACCGCCCACCCTGTCTCTCTCTCTCTCTCTCTCAGTCACTACACCCCACCCCGCACCCCCTTACCCCTCCCCCCTGCCTCACCTTTCATTCCAGCTTTGTACATCAACCCCATTCCCCTACCTTGCTCTACATCCCCAATCCTTCCTCACGCTCCTTTTCGTCATTTTCTCTTCGCCCCAGCTGTACTCCCCCCCCCCCTCCTCCAGACATACGCACTTTCCCCTCTGTCCCCTCACCTTCTACCCTCCTCCTCCCCCTTACCTCCCTCCTCCCCTCGCCACCTCCCTGGGGGCTAGTCCATCATGGAGAAGATTGGACACAGAGCAAGCCGAGATGTCTTGTCCAGGCCATCTGGTGTGTGTGTGTGTGTGGGGGGGGGGGATGTTTTGTGTGTGTGTGTGTTTTGTGTGAAAGGTGTGCGAATGATCTTCTAGCTCTCTCTCTCTCTCTCTATAATGCCATCTCTCTCTCTCTCTCTCTCTCTCTCTCTCTCTCTCTCTCCTC
>CM065746.1:4871438-4873938 GCA_033310375.1 Conus canariensis
TCTCTCTCTCTCTGCCGTCCGAACAGCCGATGACTATCTTGCTCTTTGTGCTGCCTGTCTCTCTCACCTCTGCAGTAAAACAAGTCTGTACTGTCGGGGCCTCTTTGATGTTGGGCAGGGAACGTGGAAAGAAACACTTCAGATCTGGCTGGGGGAGAGGTGAGGGGGGGGGGAGGAGAGGAGGAGGGCAATGTGTTAGGAAAAGAGGCGGGGTGGGGTTGGGGGGACAAAGACTTGTGTGCGTGTGTGTGTGTGTGTGTGTGTTGTGTGTGTGTGTGTGTGTGTTGTGTGCGCGCGCGCGCGCGCGTATAAGAGTGAGAGTGAGTGAGTGAGTGAGAGAGAGAGAGAGAGAGAGAGAGAGAGAGAGAGTGTGTGTGTATGAGTGTGTGGAGAGAGAGAGAGTGCGTGTATGTGTGAATGTATGTGTGTTTGCGAGTGTGTGTGTGTGTGTGCATGTGTGTATGCGTGTGCGCGTGTATACATGTGAGTGCGTGCGTGCGTGCATGTGTGTGTGTGTGTGTTGTGTGTGTGTGTGTGTGTGTGTGTGCAACGTGCATCGCAAACACCGACGCTCTTCTTCCCCCCCCCCCCCCCCCCCCCCCCACAACGCCCTTCACGGTTCTCTCGCCACCCAATGACCCTCCCTCACGTCCCCCTCTCCTGCCGACCCCCCACCCCCCCTTTCTCCGCCGTTGACACGCAACACAACGCAGCTAGATCTATCCACCTTCTCCCCCCTTTTTTCTAGCCATTGGCCTCCTCCCGTCCTCCCTGTCCCCCCTCCCTCCCTTCTTTCCCCCTTCCATCCTTCTTCACCCCCCCCCCCTCACCTTACCCATCCTCCGCGCGACACACACGTTACTAATTCCGTTTTTTTTTTTGTTTGTTTGTTTTTTTTTTGGGGGGGGGGGGGGTAGGGGGGGGACATCAAAGGGAGGCGACTGTCACAGGCAGTTGATAACTGACCAACAAAGGGCGCGAAGGTCAACCCCCACTCAAGATGGCGTCACGCTCTCTCTCTCTCTCTGGTATTTAACGTTTTTTTTTTTCTTTTGGTAAAGTCGAAGGTTTTGCGTGGTAGATTACCCATACTCTTCCAAAAATGTATCAGAATATCAAAACCAAGTGAGCTTCATTGTCATTCTATTGCGTATTTTTCTTTTTCCTTGTTCAAAATGGGGATGGGCTTTTGCGAGCAGACCATCCTAGCTCTCTCTCTCTCTCATGTACTGTTACAGTGCGAAAATGGATGACAATTACATACTTAACTCTCTCTCTCTATATATATATATGAGTGTAACCTGGTCTCTTTGCTCCTTCTCCCTCCCTCCACCCCCTTTCCCCATCAACGCGCGCGCGCGCCGACACACACACACGCACGCACGCACGCACACACACACACACACACACACACACAACATACACCGTTTTTCAAGAGAGGTTTTCAACAAAAAGGATTAGAATTAGATGCCACGCCCCCTCACCCTTCCCCGAATCCCCGGCCCCTCTCTCTCTCCCCCTGTCTCTCTCTCTCTCTCTCTCTCTCTGTCTCTCCTCCCTCCCTCTCCCCCTCTCTCTCTCCCTATCTCTCTCTCCCTCCGTGTCTGTCCTCCCTCTCTCCCCACCCCTGCCCCCCCCCCTCTCTCTCTCTGTGACCCAGGGTCATCTGTCGGGAGCTGTCCGATGTTTGACAGGAGTGAGGGAGGAGGGGACAGGGCTGGGGCCGGCCAGTCCGCTACACGCACACACACACTAGGTGTGTACACTGATGTCTGTTGAATGTCCATCTGCAGGACACGGTGCTCGCACCTTCTGATCTCACCTTTTTTTTTTTTTTTTTTTAATTTTTTTTCCACTGTGAGCGTGGGAAGCTGAAACTACGTCACCTGAATCTCTCACCTCCTCCCTCCCTCCCTCCCCCCCCCCCCCCCTTCCTCTCTAACCCATGTTTCTCACCGCTCCCTCCCTCCCCCCCCCCCCCCTCCATCCTTCTTCCCCCTCCCTGCAGTGACGGTGTCGTGTTCATTATTTGGGGCAAGACTCGTTGCTTCTTTACATTTCTGTGTGGATGTAATGCGTTTGTCTACCTCTGTTTCTCCTTGTGTGTCGATGTTTCTTCATCCCTTTCTTTCAGCCTGTGCCTGGCTGTCTGTCTGTCTCTCTTTTTCTGTGTGTGTGTGTGTGTGTGTGTGTGTGTGTGTGTGTGTGTGTGTGTGTGTGTGTGTGTGTGTGTGTTACGTGTGTGTGCATGGGGTGTGGCGCCCAACCATGTTGCTTCTCAAAGCTTGCTTTCATTGTTGGAGTGTTAGTCAAGTCGTCTTTCACTCAGTCTTGGATTAATAAATAACCTCGCTTGCTCACTTCCACGCCCTCTTCTTCCTCTCTTCCTCCCCTCTCCTCTCCCCTTTTTGGAAGCCATAACACTACGTCACGCTCGTGACCTTTGCTCAATCGTCACCCTCCCCTCCCCCTTCCCTCCCCCTCCACCCCAGGGGGGGGG
>CM065746.1:4876438-4891438 GCA_033310375.1 Conus canariensis
GAATCGAGGCGGCACTGTCAACTACAGTTATACTATGTTTAAACTTGGATTCGGATTCGAATGGTTTACTCATGCAGGGCATGGCCCCTTATGAAGGGGTGAGTATACATATTATATATGTGTGTGTGTGTGTGTGTGTGTGTGTGGTGTGTGTGTACATATATATAATCTCATACAAATACTCATGACTGTCAAGCATACCACGCACAAACAATCCAGCACATAGCTGTTTCTCTAAATTTGAATGCCTTGTACAGAAACAAGGACAACTTTCGAATCACTTCTGTTGAGATTGATGACATTATCATGGTCAATTGAAACATGGAAGAAGGCTGTCTATTTAAAAAAAAAGGGCTGAATGAATTCAGATCTGATATTCCTTAGGGCCTTGGACAACCAAGAACAACATGGATTTCGTTTTGGGACTCGTCACAAAGCGGACACACACCTGACATGGGCTATGACGTAAAAAAGGAAGATCAACACTGACATCACCAGTAACCTGCAGAACCTTCATAAAACGTAACAGAGATCGGTCTCGCGCTTCGGCATCTAATTCCACACACACAGGCGTGTGGCCTTCCCGAAATTTCAAGGTGGGAGAAACCCAGCTTGGGTTGTTGAAGAGGGGGGTGGGGGGGGGGGGGGGGGGGGGGGGGGGAGAAAGACTAGAGCGTAGTTTACATGTCCTGTGGAGTAGTATATGTTGGGGGGGGGGGGGGTCTAAACCCAGAGGCAGAAGACCTGGGAGGGGGGGGGGGGGAGTCTAAACCCAGAGGCAGGGGACCTATAATCAGGCTGACACCTGAGAGGAATCTTACAGACATGACTCGGGCTTTAAAGCGGAGAGACGATCCACCGGACCATCACCGCCGAAAGCCAAGGCGGATTGACGAACAGGGTTGATGGAAAACCAGTTGTTTGGATGGAAAGTGGACACCAGTGTGGGGGTTTTTCCTCTCAACACACATACGCATTCACAGACATACACGTAAACACGTGCGCGCGCGTGGACACACGCGCACACACACATACAACATACGCATGCACGCACGCATACACATACATACACACACACACACACACACACACACACACACACACACACACACAACACACACTTGCGCACACAAAGGAAACGAGGACCACAAAATGCGGGCGCGCGTGTGTGTATGTGTGTATGTGTGTGCGTGTGTTCGCGCGCGCGTGTGTGCGTGCGTGCGTGCGTGTGTGTGTGTGTGTGTGTGTCTGTGTGTGTGTGTGTGTGTGTGTGTGTGTGTGTGTGTGTGTGTGCGTGCGTGCGTGTGTGTGCGTTGTAACGAAATGTGAGCCGTGTGAAGGAGGAGAGAGAATCAAGATCAGGATTCCAGGTGTACCCCACACTATAGGGTGTGCGACTGTCTGTCAGGCCTGTTTCAGGGCTGGTCCTGGCATTACTTCTGGCATTACTGCTGTCTGTCAGGTCTGTGTCATGCCCTGTTTTGGGGCTGGTCCTGGGATGATTACTTCTGGCTTCACCCTGCTGTCCGGCAGGCCCAGGAAGAATCCGTGTCTTTCCTTGGGTCCCCTCTTCTTATCTTATCATAGTACAACCCCCTTCGTCTAAAGTTTCCTCTTTCTGTTTAATTTGTCTTCTTTTGCTTTGTCGTCTTTTTTTTTTTTTTCCTTTTTGGGAGGTAGTGGTGGGTATTATTAGGAATGTTTAAATCTGAATAACGTTTATTATTTCATGACGTTTGTTCACTTTGAGGGAATATCGGTTTCTCTGTCTCTGTCTCTGTCTCTGTCTCTCTCTCTCTGACAGAGAATGACAAGAGCAGATCCAGAGTGACAGATATATATCTATTTATCTATCTACCTCTATGTATATATATATATATATATATATATATATAGAGAGAGAGAGAGAGAGAGAGAGAGAAGCGGTACACCACCACCCCCACCCCGCTCTCCACTCCCACACGCACCACCCCAGTGCCCTAAGCATTTTCAGTTTTCATTCGTTCCGTTTGCTCCTGGCGCCCTAACTCCGTTCTCTCACACTTGACACTGCTCCCCCACAACGTTGACAAGGCAAACAGGGCAGGAGGCAACTCCCCGACTTGCTTTTTATCAACACATGATCCTTGTCGCACCTCTTTTCCGCTGTGAGTTATGAGCCCCTCCCCCTACCCCCTCCCACCCTCACCCCATCCCTTCTTCCTCCCCTCCTCTCCTCCTCACCCCACGTTTCATGCTCCTCCTAGTTTATTATCATTCCCTTTCACACATCCTCCCCCCCCCCCCTTCTCCCCCATCTCCTTCTTTCTCCATGTAGAGGGTGAAATGGGTGGGGGTGGGGAAGGTCTGCTTTGAAACTTATACAATGTTTCGTGAACTTGGAATACCGCTGATGGGCCGATCTGGAAATGGTTAGTTTCAGCTGATAGTGTCCGTCTAATGTGCGCCCCCCCCCCCCCCCCACCTGACTCGCCCACCCCCACCCCCTTCGCAACACACACCACTACCACCACCACCCACAGCTCTTCTTCCCCCTCCCCCCTTCCCCCTCCCTCCACTCCTATGGCACTGGTTCTTAAATCCCCCGTTTTGCCATCGTATCGATTTCAGTGATCTTGACATTAAACCTGAATATCTTTAAATTCCCCATATGAACTTAACAACAGCAGTACTAAAAATGTCTCAAAGCCAAAAAGTCATCAGCATACAACTGTCTTTTCGTCATACACTGTTCACTTAAAAAGGAAATCCCACGCCGTGAAAGCGCTTTCTTTTTGGAGGGGGACGGGGGTGGGTGGGGGTGAGGGGTGGGGGGAGGTTGGACGGAAAGAGGGGGGGGGGGGTAGGGGGGGAGGGTTGGGTGGCGACTGTGTTTGTTTTTCTTCAAGATCGGTTGACATCCTTCTTCCTCTCTTTCAAGGAGTGGTGGAGCAGGATAGATGGGAGGGAGAGAGAAAAAAAAATGTAAAAAAAAAAAACAAAACAAAAATCCCACTGTCCCCTTACTTACTTTAGTGTTGTGTGTGTGTGTGTGTGTGTGTGTGTGTGTGTGTGTGTGTGTGTGTGTGTGTACGTGCGTGCGTACGGGGGTGTGGGATGTGTGTGGTGTGTTGTGTGTGTGTGCGTGTGTTGGTGTGTGTGCGTGTGTGTGTGGTTGTGTGTGTGTGTGTCCGGAATGCGTGTTGTGTGTGTGTGTGTGTGTGTGTGTGTGTGTGGAGGAGTGTGAGGGAGTGAATGTGTGCGTGTGTCGTGGTGCTGTGTTGGTGTGTTGTGAGAGAGAGAGAGAGAGAGAGAGAAAGAGAGAGAGACAGAGACGAGAGAGAGAGAGAGAAGAGACAGACAGAGAGAGAGAGAGAAACACCACCTGACACTCCATTCCTTCCCTCCCTCCCCCCCTACCAACTCCCATCTTCCTCTCCACCCCCACACCCCCATCCCCGCACGACCCTTACCACCACCACCACCACCACCACTAACACCATCACCACCACACGTACACTAATCATCACATTCACAAACATCGCATTTCGCCCGAGGGCTAAGTTCTTTCAGGTCGAATCAATCCATGTCAAACACACGCACACGTGCAACACTCATCACATCTCCACAGCGATCAGAAGTAGGGGGGGGGGGGGGGGGGTAGGGGGTGGGAGGATATGGGGAGAAGAGATACAGAGGGGAGATGGTGGCGGGGGGAGGGGGGGAGGGGGGGGAACTAAGGGAGAGGTTATGGAGGTCAGAAATGCCTATCCCTTCGTGCGCCAATCAGAATAAGTTTACATTCTTTGGTGCCAGGGAACGGAAATTATGGCGGCAAGGGGCTAGATAACGTTCCTGTTTGAGCTCTTGTTGATCTTAGTTGTTCCGTATATGGCATGACATGGTGTTGAAACGGAGAACAAAAAAGGTGAATGGGAGCCTAGGACGTGTCCAATTTGTCTTACTCTTAGTTTTCTTGTCCCTATCTCGTGCGAATTGTAATCCCTGTTGAGCTGGTCTTTCCTTCAGATTAAGTAAACTGCGGTACAGCTGTGAAACTCTTGTCAATGAATGGATTCTTGGAATTGTACTTACACGCATTCTTCAGCATAACACACACAAACACACACACGCGCGCACGCGCACACACACACACACACACGCACACATGCACGCGCGCCGCGCCACACACACACACACACAAACATACAACACACACCGAAGGTAAACTGACTTGGTGAGGAAGGGGGGGGGGGGGGAGGGACTGGACAGGGGAGGGAGGGAGTGTGACATATGGATGTAAAACGGCTATGCCATTTGATCACCACGCTGTGTGGATTCCTGGCCACAAGTCGTCAAGCGTTATAGCGAGGGACAGGTCATTAACTAGAACTGCAACATGATACTAGCGTGAAAACGAACATCCCAGTGTGTGTGTGTGTGTGTGTGTGTGTGTGTGTGTGTGTGTGTGTGGTGTGTGTGTGTGCGTGCGTGCGTGCGTGCATGCGCGCAGGCGTGCGCCAGTGTGCACGCGTGCATGTGTGTTTGTGTTCGTGTGTGTGTGTGTGTGTGTGTGTGTGTGTGTGTGCGTGCGTGCGCGCAGGCGTGCGCCAGTGTGCACGCGCGCATATGTGTGTGTGTGTGTGTGTGTGTGTGTGTGTGTGCGTGCGTGTTTGTGCGAGTGCGTGCACACGCGCGCGCGTGTGTGTGTGCATTTGCGTGTGTGTGTGTGTGTGTGTGTGCGCGCGCGCGCGCGCGCGCGCGTGCGCGTGTGTGTGTGTGTGTATCAGTGTGTGTGTGTGTGTGTGTGTGTGTGTGTGTGTGTGTGTGTGTGTGTGGACTAAACATCGGTTTTGTTCATCAATGTGAAAAAACAAATCTCTCTCTCTCTCTCTCTCTCTCTCACACACACACACACACACACAAAACGCGCGCCAGCACACACACCACACCCCACACACACACACACACACACACACCACACACAACACATGCACGCACTCACTCACCCACTCGCGCGCACGTACACACACACACACACAAAACGCGCGCGTGCGCACGCACTCGCACGGACATACACACGCACGCGCGCGCGCGCACAGACACATACACACACACACACACACACATGAATCCCTGCGAGGTCGAAAGTTGAACAGTTCAGCTTTTTGTTCAAATGCCCATGTCACGAACTGCCCTGCGATTACTGCCCCCCCCCCCCCCCTCCCTCGCTGCCTCCGTCTCACCATCATCTCCCCTTCTGCTGTCTCCTTCCCCACCCCCTCTCCTCCCCTACCCCCACCCAGTCCACCTCTCGTTTCAGCAATTTAGGTTTAAGCTTGGGAAGGGTTAATTAACAGTGGAAGAGAATCATTCTTTAAAGGCAACTTGCTCTATGGTACTGGTCTATGTACCAGCTCTTATTCTCTCTCTCTCTTCTCTCTCTCTCTCTTCTCTCTCTCTCTCTCTCTCTCTCTCTCTCTCTCCTCGATATGCATGCTTGCCTCTCTCTGTCCTTGATATATGCAATCTCTCCCCCCCCCCCCCCCCCACTCTCTTTCTCTTAGTCCCGAGGATGCCGCTACAGGTTCTGCTGCTGCTACTGCTGCTGCTGCAGTTGGCGTTGCTGTCTTTGCATCATACATACATACATGCAGGCAGACAGTCGGCGAGCGTGCAATCGATGCAGCCAGCGGTTGTGGTGTCCTTTAGCTAATGCGGGACATGACGGTGAGAGACTCGCTGATCCCCATTGTGGCCTGGCGGGGGTCCTTGTCCGCCGTGTACTCACACCAGTCTCCTGGGGGTCTGGGAGGGGGAAGAGGCACTCCGGGCAGGCCCATCTAGAGGTCGGAGTGTCTGTCTGTGCTCGCTCTCTCTCTCTCTCTCTGCCTCTGTCTATCTCTCCCTCTCTCTCTCTCTCTCTCTCTCTCTCTCTCTCTCTCACACACACACAATACATACACACAGCACACACACACACACGACAACAACAACAACAACACACACACACGCACACACACAGAATGGAGAGGAGAGAGAGAGAGAGAGAGAGAGAGAGAGAGAGAGAGAGAATGAAGAGAGAGAGAGAATGAAGAGAGAGAAAAAGAGAGAGTGAAGAGAGAGAGAGAAGAGAAAGAGAGAATGAGAGAAGAGAGAGAGAGAGAGAGAGAGAGAGAGAGAGAGAGAGAGAGAGAGACGACAGTTGAAACTATAACATCAACAACAAAAGAAAAAGAAAGAAACAAAGAAAAACATGAGATGAAAAAAAACCTGAAGATGTAGGAAAAAACCAGAGAAAAGGAAGAAACGAAAGCAATGACATACGAAAAAAAAAAAAAAAAAAAGCGGCCAGAAGTTGTCTCCCTCCACTTCTCACATTGTCCACGCGCGAAACCAGGATTGGTGTCCATTACAAATCACACAACTTGCTTCTTCTCCATCAGGACGTTTTAGTATTAACACCTCCTCCTCCAACCGTCTCCCCCCCCCCCCACCCTCTAACCCCTTCTCCCCCTACCTACCTTCTTCCTCCTCTACACACACACACACACACACACACACACACACACACACACACACACACACACACACACACACAAACCACGCGAACCATGCATGGCTGCTACTAAGTTAACAATCCACTTTTGTCTTTTTTTATGGGCGAGACCCGTCGGACTGCCAAGATGGCGCCGTCTCCAAAGCGAGGCTGCCAGGCGCCTCCAGCGTGTGATGTTTACGGCCAGGAACTGGAGTTAAGTGGGTTGGGGGGGGGGGGGGGGGGGAGAGTGAGTGGGACAACAGCAAAAGATGTGGGAAATTATGACAATTAAAAACCACCAACAACAACAAAAACGGGGGCATTTGGTCTCGGTGGCGGGACGGGAGAGGAGAGGGGGTGGTGCGGGGCGGGGTGGGGTGGGGGAGGTGGCTGATGGGGGGGTGGGGGGGCACTCATGCCTGTGAGGACCTCCTTTGACATGGGGCCAGCCAACTGTGCTCCAAGAAGGTGACGACAGAGGACAATCGTGGTGCGTGGGGAATGGCCTAAGTGTGTCGGTGATGAGAGACTTACGAACACACACACACACACACACACACACACACACACACACACACACACACACACACACACACACAACAACAACAACAACAACAACAACAACAACAAAAACGTCTGCGGGTTACCTTTCGTTTTCCCCTTTGAAAGAACGATTTTGGTCGTCTTGAAAAGAGTACATGACACCAGCTGTAAATGTGATTTTCTGTCTGATGGTTATTTCACAGTTCTTCAGCCTGTATTGTTGAGGGTAGTTCTCGGTTTTGTGTGTGTGTGTGTGTGTGTGTGTGTGTGTGTGTGTGTGTGTGTGTGTGTGTGTGTGTGTGTGTTTCGTCTTTTGGTGTTTTTTTTTCCAGACGAAACCCAAGAATGAAGATATATTGCTCTCTCTCTCTCTCTCTCTCTCTCTCTCTCTCTCTCTCTCTCTCTCTCTCTCTCTCTCTCCACACACACACACACAGAATCATTTTCTTTGGCATAATTGCATCTGTCGGAAAATACATATATACACATGGTCTAATCGACGACTACCGATATCAAAAGCATAGTATGCGCGCGCGCGCGCGCGCTTGTGTGTGTGTGTGTGTGTGTGTGTGTGTGTGTGTGTGTGTGTGTGTGTGTGTGCGTGCGCGCGCGCGCGCGTGTGCGTGCGTGTTTGTGTGGATGAATGTTGTTGTGCACCGACTTCTGGTGTGGTGTGCTATGGTGGGGAGTGTGGTGTATTTATCTTGTATTGTGACGTCACAATGTGGTGTGTGTGTGTGTTGTGGTGACTTGCGCAGTACCGTGGTTGTGTTGTGGTGTGGCCTCTTGCACTGTGTGTCCTATTCAGTGACGATGTCGTGTGCTGCGTGGGCCCTGTGCTCAAATGGTTCTGCACTCTGTTGCTCTGCGTTAGGCCCCAACTCTTGGTGTCGTGTGATCACTTCCTTCCCTTTCGTTTCCTTTGTCGTTGTTTGTTCTTTGTTCATGCTGTCAGGTTCTGGGAGTGCTTTTCTTTCCTTGATGCCTGATTTTACTTTCATCTCTTCCGTCTATTGTTTTTTTTCTCTCTCTCTTTTCCTTTTCTTCCTCCCTCCCTCCATCTCCCCCCCCCCCCTATCTCTCTCTCCCTCTCTTTCTCTGACCTGTTTACAATCATTTCCTGTGTTTTCCTTCGGTTTATAATGAACGTTGTCTTCATTGTTTTGATTTCTCCCTCCTTTGCTTTATGATTTAACTGTTTATTTTCTTCCTCTTTCTTCTTTTCCCCAAGAAACGTTTTTTCCCCCTTTCTTTCTTTTTGTTCTTCTTTTTCTTCTTTCCTTTTCCCTAGCGAAATGGGAGTGGAGATAAACGAATGCGAGCAAGATGGATGTTGATTCCGTGTCTTTGTTAACGCTTAGGTCAAGTGTGATGGAATTTTTGATTTGCCGGATTTCTGTCGCATGCGAGGTAGTGTACGTGTGTGTGTGTGTGTGTGTGTGTGTGTGTGTGTGTGTGTGTGTGTGTGTGTGTGTGTGTGTGTGCGAGCGCGCGTGTGTGTGTCTGTGTGTGTGCGTGCGTGCGTGCGTGCGACTGTGTGTGTGTTTGTGTTGGAGTATTGGTGTGCACGCCGACGAGCATACCAATGCAGTAATAATTCCTCAAAGGAGGATAGAAATTAGAATGTGCGCAGATGTCCTAGAAACGCATTCACTGGCGTAGATTGCCCGGTGAGCACGCTTTCGTGGGGAGGGGGTAGATTAAACATAGACGGAACCGACAGAAAACGTCATTAAGCTTGTAATTGAGCAGAACCGTCGCTCAACTGTTCCATTCATCCCGACCCAGGGCGTAACAATAAAGCATTGGTGCCTGGGAGAGTAAGGAAAGGGGAGGGGAAGGCGATTGGGGGAAGAACAGAGGTGGTGGAAGGGAGGGAGGAAGGAAGGAGAGGGCGGGGGGGGGGGGGGGGGCGGGTCAATAGAGGTGAGTGAGCGAGGGGAAAGGGGATTTTCCAAAGCGAAACTGAGTCATCACTCTTCCTCTGCTCATGAGTAGACAGACAGACAGACAGAAGAGAGAGAGAGAGAGAGAGAGAGAGAGAGAGAGAGAGAGAGAGAGCAGAACGATCTCAGTTTCACACACACACACAACACACACACACACACACACACACACACACACACACACACACAAACACACACACACCCTCCGCCCTTCCTACTCCCTCAATTACAAAAAAACAACAACAAACAAACAAAAAAAACCCAAACAAACAAAAAGCCGTGGCTCTCAAAACAACCAACGTCATTTAACTAACTACAAGTCGATAAGTGATACCCCCCCCCCCCACCCTCCACCAACCTCCAACGAAAGATAAAAAATACCCACCCCAAAATGCTTGAACCGAGTTGGAGAGTGAGCGAAAATAATGGCTGCGGGTATACTGTTTAATCCTTCCTCTTTGCTTCAGGAGGAGCGAAACGGGTATGCTTAGTGAAGAAGGTCGAAAGGCTGGCAGCAAAATGTATGGGAGGAATCAAAAGCCTTCCCCCCCCCCCCCCTTTTTCCCTCCTCCTCCTCCTTCTCCTTCTCTTTTCCATCTCCTTCTTCTTCTTCTTCTTCTTCTTCTTCTTCTCCACCCTCCCTCTTCTTCTTCCATTAGCAAACTTTCATTTGGGATCACTTGATACGTATCACCGTCTCCATATCGTGCGCGGCTACTCCGGAGGGGAGACAGACGGCGGTGAAAAACCTAGCGGGGCCCGCCTTTACCATTCCCCGCCGTGTTCGTTTACAACCGGTGTAACTACGACTACTGAAGTGAGAGTTGCTGGAATATACTCTTTTCAATTCGGTGTCGAACCATTTCTTCTTCTTCTTTTTTTGTCCGCTTTTATGGGGGGGTCCGTTTTGTGGGGTTCGGGTTGAAAAAAAGATGGAAACACTGAACAAGAGGGAGAAGACAACTCTTGACAAGTGAGGAAAGGCGGGGGGAGGGGGGAGGGAGGGGGGGGGGGACAGGAGAATGGGGTGGGGGGAGTGTTGAGACGTTTAAAGGCGAGACCTGACGGAGAAGGGTCGGACGTCGACTTGGGAAAGTTGTGAGGAACATGGAAACAAAGGAAGGAAGAAAGTGTTCTGTGAAAGATAAAAAGAAGAGAGAGAGAGAGAGAGAGAGAGAGAGAGAGAGAGAGAGAAGAGAGAGAGAGAGAGAGAAGACAGCAGACCAGACAAGGAGAGAGAGAGAGAGAGAGAGAGAGAGACAGAGACAGAGACAGAGACAAGGAGGAGGAGAGAGAGAGAGAGAGAGAGAGAGAGAGAGAGAGAGAGAGAGAGACAGACAGACAGACAGTGTTCCGTGAAAGATAAAAAGGAGAGAGAGAGAGAGAGAGAGAGAGAGAGAGAGAGAGAGAGAGAGAGACGACACGGGAGATGGGGGAGGGGGAGGGGGGAGGAGGAAGGGAAGAGGAAGCGAAGGGGGGCACAGGAAAACTAAAACAAAAGCAAGAGATGAAAGAGATCAGACAAGACCACCAAGACAGAGGAGGAGGAGGAGGAAGAGGAAGAAGCAGCAGCAGTAGCTGTAGTGGTAGTAGTTTTGGTAGTAACTGGTGTAGTCGTCGTCGTCGTCGTCGTAGTAGTAGTAGTAGGTGTAGTAGTAGTAGCAGTAGTAATAGTAGTAGCAGCAGTGTTAGTAGTAGCAGTAATAGTAGCAGTAGCGGCAGCAGCAGTGGTAATAACAGAATTAGCAACAGCATTAGTAATAGTAACAGTAGTAGCAGTGATATACTAGTAGTAGTACTATAGTACTAGTAATATTAGCAGCAACAGTTGAAGTAGTAGTAGTAGTAGCACCAGCACAAATTCAAGAGCAGCAACAGCAGCAGCAGTAGTAGGAAGGGGAGGGGGAAATGAGGAGGAGGAGGAGGAGAAGCAACAACAGTAGCAGCAGCAACAGAAGTAACAGTAGCAGTGGTAGCAGCAGCAGTAGCAGCAACAGAAGTACTAGCAGCAACAGCTCCAGCAGTAGATCTAGCAGTAGCACTAACAGTAGCAGCAGCAATAGAAGTAACAGTAGCAGTGGTAGCAGCAGCAGTAGCAGCAGCAGTAGCAGCAACAGAAGTACTAGCAGCAACAGCTCCAGCAGTAGATCTAGCAGTAGCACTAACAGTAGCAGCAGCAACAGAAGTAACAGTAGCAGTGGTAGCAGCAGCAGTAGCAGCAATAGAAGTACTAGCAGCAACAGCTCCAGCAGTAGCAGCAGCAATAACAGTAGCAGCAGCAACAGAAGTAACAGTAGCAGTGGTAGCAGCAGCAGTAGCAGCAACATAAGTACTAGCAGCAACAGCTCCAGCAGTAGATCTAGCAGTAGCAACAACAGTAGCAGCAGTGGTGACAGCCGAGGGTGAAATAGAAGGTGAAGGAGGTGGTATATCCCACTGTGACAACGGACCCAGCTGTTGTTCAACTGTGTCAACTGATTTCTATTATTTCTTCGTGTAAACACACGCACGCACGCGCGCGCACGCACACACCCAACACACACACACCACGCACACACACACACATACACACACGCACGCACGCACACACGCGCGCGCGCGCGCGCGCGCACACACACACACACACACGCTCACACACACACACATACTGACTTACAACACCTCGCCATCCCCCTCCCCCTTCCAATGACGATTACTGTTCCCCTCCCCACCCCCGTCTCTCTCTGTCTCTGTCTGTCTGTCTGTCTGTCTCTCTCTGTGTGGTTCAAGGTCTCATTCTCTCCCTTAAACACCTCCATTCTCACCATCTTCAGATCCCAAACCTCTCCCTCCTCCCCTCCCCTCCCCCCATCCTTCTTTCTCTCACACCACCCACGCCTTTAATTTACAAAGCCGCAGGACAAACACACTCAGCAGAGAGAGAGAGAGAGAGAGAGAGAGAGAGAGAGAGAGAGAGAGAGAGAGAGAGAGAGAGGAGAGAGAGTGAGAGAGAGAGAGAGAGTGTACGGTCCACACAGCACTGGGGAGAGGAAACAGAGGCTTTTAAACAAAACGTATCAAGTTAAATGCAAAAAAAGAACACTAAGAATTTAAGAGATGTTACCAAGCCAACGGCAAACAAAAACTTAAATGAGCGCCTCTCTCTCTCTCTCTCTCTCTTCTCTCTCTCTCTCTCTCTCTCTCTCTCTCTCCTTTTTCTCTCTCTTTCTCCCAACCCTCCTCTCTAACTCTCTCAGCCATCCTCTCTCTCTCTCTCTCTATCTCCCCCCTCTCTCTTTCTCTGTCTCTCCACCTCCCCCCGCCCTCCTCCTCTCTTTCTCCCAGCCCTCCTCTCTCTCTTTCTCTGTCTCTCTCCCCAACCATCCTCTCTCTCTCTCTGCCTCTCCGCCCTCCTCCCTCTCTCTCTGTCTCTCCACCTCCTCCCCCCCCCCCCGCCCCCTCTCCCTCTCTTTCTCCTAGCCCTCCTCTCTCTCTGTCTCTCAGCCCTCTCTCTCTCTCTCCCCCAGCCATCCTCTCTCTCTCTCTCAGCCCTCCCTCCCTCCCTCTCTCTCTCTTTCTGTCTCTCTCCCCAGCCATCTCTCTCTCTCTCTCTCTCCTCTCTGCCTGTCTCCCCTCTCTCTCTCTCTCTCTCTCCTCTCTCTCTCTCTTGTCACAAGCTCAACGCACGGGAATCAATAATAAACAGGTCGCCATGCTAAAGCTTCAGCGAGAAAACTCCGGGACTTCCCAGTGAAGCCCGTCTGCTCTGCCAGGAATTTCGTTCCGGAAATGAAGGTTTAGATACGGCCGGTGCCTATTGACCGCGCGCGCCGCTACCGACATCGCCTGCACGAGACAGGAGCGAGCACGTGACCTGCCTGTCCTTTGAAGAGTGCCGTGTGCACAAGACGGGGAGCACCGTGCAGGAGTTGGCAGCCTCGTTGATCTCCTGTCGTCTGCTCGTTCACGAGGAGATGGAGGGTTGGGAGTAGGAGGGGGGGGGGGGGGGGGGGGGGGGGGGGGGGGTCTGAAAGTATGGGGGTGGGGGGTGAATTTGAGTATTGATTGCTTTTTTTTTTTTTTCCCTGATTAGCAGTGTATGTAAAATCGTGCATGTGCATGTATTGGGGAAAGCGGGGAGAAATTGGTGAGGGGAAAAATGTTGGCACAGGGTGAGAAATATCTGTCCCCCCCCCCCCCCCCACATCATACTTCAGGTTCACTGGGGATGAGGCGAAAATTGTTTAGCGAAAATAAACCAATGAAAAATAGAAATGAAGTGAAAGCAAGCCTGACTTTTTTTTTTTTTTTTTTTTTTAAAAGGTCGTAATGATTTGCATAATCCGCATGTTTTCTGCCACATCGTTAGTTTGATCACTGGATCAAGAACTGTTACCTCCTCTCCCCTCCCCCCGATCCATTTCACCCTCTCTCTCTCTCTCTCTCTCTCTCTCTCTCTCTCTCTCTCTCTCTCTCTCGTGCTTGCTTAACTTTTTTCCCCGCATACTTTCTAAATAAAAGTCGAACGCGCATGTCCTACACACACAAACACACACACACGCGCGTGCGCGCACGCACGCACACACACACACCCGCGCACATGCATGCACGCACGCACGCACACATACACACCCACGCAGAGAGAGAGAGAGAGAGAGAGGAGAGAGAGAGAATTATTACGGAGTGTGGGACAGACAAAAGAAAGGGTGAGCGTGATAAACCGGTTTCTCCCGATAAATGACATTTCATGTATACAGTATACATACATCACCACATTTAGTCGGGGAACCTTTGATTTTATACAGGACATCAATATTTCAGTGCCGCTGTCCTGTCATCGACAAAGAAAACAAGATGCAAAGCATATAAACGTACTCCCAGCACAGTGCCAAGAGGGGAGACAATTTCCAGTTTGTCGAAGAAAAAAAATCGACAGTGCGGGTTATTTCCCTTATCGGACTTGATTTTTTAAACTTCTCATTTATAGCCGTTAGTAACGGCTATTCTGGTAAAATAAAACATCGGGCATCATCCGTGCCCCATAATGAACAAACCTACAAATTTTCAAAAAGATCGGCCCAGAAGTTTTGTCTGGAGCGAGTGGAACACATTTTGACCACGGACGGACACACACACACAGACAGAGCGACACACAGACAGACATAATTTCTTCGTTCCCATTGTAAAGTACTCCCTGTTCTATAAGAACTGGGAGTACAAAAAAAGGCATCAACTCTGATGTAAAACAAGTGCGTGTGCAGGTGGAGACGGAGCTGTCCACCTTTCAGCAGGTTTAACCAATCAGCATTCACTACAAATGCACGGCAGGCCACTTCCGGCTCTCGATCCGCTGCCCGGCGGAACAGGCCACCCCTGATTAAGACCAATTTTTTTTCTCTAGCATTCACTAATCTGAAAAGAGAAGTCAGATTGAAAGTGAGGTGGCTGCAGGCGGAAATTGAAACACATTTTTTAGAAAAGGGATTTAAAGTAATTCCGCCTGTTAACATGGACAAACAAATGACAAGACAAAACGCGACACGTTTCAACCTCTTAGGTCTTCTTCTGGCAAGATAAACAACAACTGTTTTCCGACAGTGGATAATCATAGCGGCAGCTGGCGATTTCTTTTCGTGAAAAACACAACAACAACAACAACAACAACAACAACAACACACACACACACACAACACACACACACACACACACACACACACACACTTTTTAAAAAAGTTATTGTATATGAGTACGACATCATTGTGTATTGAACCAAGGGATTGGCTGTGGACAGAAGACACTGGCCAATCAGAATGGAGCACACTGGTTTCATACTTTCCGGCAATCCGCCGACGTTCACCAACTTTACAGAATTCTAGATTTCGCCGATGGACGGGGTGGGTACGTTGTTCTAGCACAGAGAGGGAGGGGGGGGGGGGGGGCCGGTAAAAATGTCCTTTACCTGCACACCGAGCAGATCAGAAAAAAAAAAAAATGTCCTGCGCTGTGATGTAA
>CM065746.1:4898938-4901438 GCA_033310375.1 Conus canariensis
ACAAAATCGTCCTGATAGATTCTTTCTTGCAATCGATCAACGCTTTCTCTCTCTCTCTCTCTCTCTCTCTCTCTCTCTCTCTCTCTTCTCTCTCTCTCTCTCCATTAATCTCTAAACATACTGGACACACAGCCCGCTGGTGAGAACAAACACAAACTGTTGTGTTTCATACAAACAGTCCCCCCTCCTCCCTCCCCGCACTTGCTAAAATTGAAGTGAAGGCAGCCGTAAGGACTGTGAATAATGATGGAGTGAGTGCGCTTTACTGAAAACAACCTGTGATCACAAATGCTTTCGCTAATGATTGTACGTTAGGGGACGAACTATTGTACCGGTCACGCTGATAATAATAATAATAATAATATATAGTAGTAATAATAATAATGATAATAATGATGATAATAGTAATAATGATGATGATAATAATAATAATGATAATACCAAAACGCTCCACAGACCACGCGTGTGCGCTAGCTAAAGCCCAGTTCACATCAGGTCGGATCGTCGCTCACTGAAAGCAACAGAAAAAATCTCTCTGTGTCCAGGTAGAGGGCAGAGGTCGTTTTCTCATTTCGGCATGGACGTTGCGGCGAACTGACTTTTTAATTTGTTATTCCAGCCAACAATACATACAACTGCTGGGATACTACATCAACATCAGAATCATGTTTATTTATTTATCTCTGCACATTTAAAAAAACAACAACAAAAAAGAATATTTCAAACAGCCTGTAACTCAGTTCAATAGAACAGCCGCCTCGGATGACGGAAATCTCACGTTCTCCATCACCTTTTTTTCCCTTTTTTTTTGTTGTCTTAACTGCGGAGCCCATGGCCTTTGAACCTGTGCTGTGACTTGGTAATAAGCGTCGTTTGCGAGTGTCAAAAAAAAAAAAGTGACATTCAACTCTCTCATGATGAGGCAGAGCACTCTCGCTTTCTGTGCTCATTTACCTGGGCGAACACACCTGATTTAAAAAAAAAAAAAAAAAAGTGACGTTCAACTCTCTCATGATGAGGCAGAGCTCTCTCGCTTTCTGTGCTCATTTATCTGGGCGAACACACATGAATGAAAAGAAAAAAAAAAAAAAAAAGAAAAAGCGTGGGGCAAGAACGACAACTCGAGCGACAGACTATACTAGGCAAGCGTATGACCTGGCCTTATAACAAGGACAGATGGCGTTCCACGCCGAATCGATTTCTGATCTCTCTCTCTCTCTCTCTCTCCCCTCCCCCCCCCCTCCCCTGCAGCTATTTTCTCATGATTACTCACTTGATGGGGCATGCGGGGCATACAAATGATGCTGCCCGTCCCTCAGTACCCCCCACCCCACCCTCCTCACATCCCCCGCCTCCTTCTCTATCAACCATACCTCCCTTCGATCCTTTCTTCTTCCCTCCGCCATCTTTCCCTTCCACTCCTCTCTCCCCCCTCTCTCTCTCTCTCTCTCTCTCGCTCTCTCTTCTCATCTTTTCCTGATCGCGCTGTCACCGAGTGATATTTGAATTATCCGGGTTTGCCGCGTTTTTTTTGGTTTTGTTTACTTCTTCTTCTTCTTCGCCTCCAATTTCAGTTCACTTCATTACAAAGCTGCTTCGGTTTAATTTCAAAATTTGATTTAGCTTCATTCCCATTATTTCTCTCTCTCTCTCTCTCTCTCTCTCTCTCTCTCTCTCTCTCTCTCTCTCTCTCTCTCACTCGTTGATGTAGTTGTTGTTGTCGTCGTCGTTTAGTTTAATTTCCTTTCAGGCCCGATTACTTTCTTTTTATTGTGATGGAAATTTAATTTCGTTGCACCTACCCAATTTCATTTTAATTCTGAATTCTCTGGAGGGAATTTTTTTTTTTTTTTAGATGACCTTCTCCACCCATCCCTCAACAACATCATCCCCTCCTGTCTTGAAAAGAATGACAGGAAATCGTTAAACATCAACAGCGAAAACAACAGGTTAATGACGACAATGAAGTTCGAAACACCTCTTTAATACAAGTTTTCATCTTTTTGGATTGTGAACCTTGCAGAAAGCGTGTGCAAAATCAATAAAAACACACACACACACACACAAACACAACAAAACCAGTTATAATAATAATAATAACAATAATAATGATAATAATAATAACAATACTACGAATGACAATGATTATAATAATAATAACAATCATAATAATAATGATATTAATAATAATGATGATGATGATGATGATAATATCCACGTAGCACAATCAAAAGCCACTTCCCCACGCTCCCAAGACAACAATAAAGAAACAAATCAATCAATGAAATAAAAGCGGGGTGCACGCGCAACCGCTTGTCACTCAGCTTGACAAGGGAGGTAAAGCACGAGGAAAAAGGATACTCGTGCGGGAGTACTCGTGGTTGTCCACACCACGTGATCGTGAACAAGAGGACCACTGTGGAACGAATAATGAAGCAGGGGAAAGAATGAACAAAACTACAACAACAAAAACTGCTTGACTATCAGGTTTCAAGATCGA
>CM065746.1:4916438-4933938 GCA_033310375.1 Conus canariensis
ACTGATTGACAGCAACAAAAATGATGAGCAAAATTATCAAAAGAAACACACACATTCTCTCTCTCTCTCTCTCTCTCTCTCTCTCTCTCTCTCTCTCTCTCTCTCTCTTCGCGTCTGCATGTGCGAGCGAGCGAGCTCAGTATCAAACACACGACCAAAGACGATGAGGAACAACGACGACAAGCAGTACACATGACAGAAAACAGACAGTCGCCACAGCCACGTTTCCCTGCAGAAAACCAAACACTGGACAAAATAAAGACCAACAAGCCACGCACGCACAGACAGACGGACAGACAGAAGACAGACTGGCAGACAGACACACAGACAGACAGATATCTACACGCACGCGCGCGCGCGCGCTCGCGCACACACACGCACGCGCGCGCGCGCACACACACACAAATCTGATAAGAACAAGACTCCCTGTCGTAAACGTGGTCAAGTACTACTGCTGCTACTACTACACACTCTCTCCCTTTAAAACACTTACCGTGTGCATTACTCTTCTGACCTTAGACACCTTTACAGTTCACTCTTACCCCCCCCCCCTCCCCTCCCTTCCTCCTCCCCACCCGTTCCTTATCTCCCCCCCCCCCCCCTAGATACCTCGACCTTCCAAAATCAGGGTACCTGTACACCATCCCCATTTCACCCCTCCCTTCCCCCCTCCCCCCGTCTTGTGAAACGAGGCAAGAGCCGATCGTTGTGGACATTTGACGGTCCTCTCGCTACTACCCACTACCACCCCTCCCCCCCCCCCCCCCGCCTTCTCTACTCTCCACACCCCCTTACTCCAACCCCTCACAAAACACCTCTCTCAGCTTGGGTAGCCGCCTGGAAGAAATCCACCCAGAATCTACCCGGCTTGCCCTCTCTCTCCACTCTACTGGGTAGCAGACCTCTCTAACGATCTCTCTCTCTCTCTCTCTCTCTCTCTCTCTCTCTCTCTCTCTCACTCTCTCTCTCTCTGTCTTTTCATGCTCGCGCTGACACAGTTCGTAGGCTTCCTCTCTCTTCATTCCTCCCCTCCTGCCAACGACCCTGCTCCTCCCCCCCCCCCTCTACTCCACCCCCTCACGGACACTACTGTGGTACTCGTTCTTTGGGAGCTCATTAGGGAAGCCCCTCCTTCCTCTCCCCCCCCCCTCCTGCCCCAATAAAAACGAAACAAAACAAACCCTCATATCTGATTTGTTTTGGAGCAAAATCGGTTTTCTTCAGGGGAAAAAATGCGCTGGTTGATCATCCAGTGATCGACACGACGAAGGAGAAAAAAAAAAAAAACAAAAAAAAAAAACTCGGATTTGCTGGTTTTCATTAATTCACGAGTTCTTTTATTTAAGTGATATATTCATTTATTCATCAGTTTCTGTATTACATTTATTTATCCCCCCCCGCCCCCCCCCCCCCCCCCTTTAAAAAAAAAATTTCAAAGAGTCCGCCACACAACAGGGACAAAGACAAACAAATTGCAAGACAAAACACGACGCGTTTCGACCTCTTTGGTCTTCTTCAGGCAAGCGCAACACCATTCAAGACAAACATGTATATGAAGTCGATGACGAGACCAGCACAAAGACAACATGAGCGCTGTGCAGACCCGACAAGACCTCCACGGCAGGACAACGACACTACTGTGTCACTCCAGATCAGGCTCATGTGTTCACATGTTTTTGTTTCGTTGTCCGTCGAGACGACGAAAACCATCTAGTCATCCTGGGATCGGGGGTGAGTGCGTAGATGGCTGGTCAGGCCGATCTGCGCCCGGAAAGATCTATCACAGTACGGACAGGGGATGGTGGCAGCAGCTGGAGATCTGTTGACACTGGTCTTCCTGATCATCCTGCGCTGCTCAGCCGCAGCAATTCTGTTGCTTTCACAGGTCTCTGCACCTTTGCGGACAGCTGATCGCCACCCATCTCTGTCCTGGGCAGTCTGCTCCCATGTTGTGTGGCTGATGTTGAAGGCCTTTAGGGAAGATTTGAGGTTGTCTTTGAAACGTTTCCTCTGGCCTCCATGAGAGCGTTTGCCCTGTTGCAGTTCGCTAAACAATAGTTTCTTTGGCAGCCGATGGTCTGGCATGCGAAATTCGTGACCTGCCCAGCGAAGCTGTGACTGCATCAGGATGGTGAAGATGCTAGGCAGGCCAGCGCAAGTGAGCACTTCAGTGTCCGGAATCTTATCTTGCCACTTAATGCCCATGAGTCTTCTGAGGTGAGTGGTGCGGAAATGTTTCACAGCCATAGAGCAGTGTGGTGAAAACTCTCTCTCTCTCTCTCTCTCTCTCTCTATTTCTTATATATATATATACATACACACACACTGATAGTATCAGCGATGAAAAATGCGTCAAGCCATAATAAAGCGATACATCTCACCGTATTGAGATTCATTGAAATCAGACGCTTAAAAAAAAAATCAAAGAAACAAACAAACAAAAAAAAACCCCACCTGCTGTGACCATGTTAAACAAACAAAACACAAAACAACAACAACAACAAAAGACACTAACGGCCTTGCTAAAGCAGTCCACCTGCCATTGTTGAGGGAGTAAGACGAAAGGGGAAAAAACAACAACAACAAACAAAAGACCCAAAGACGATGGACTGGCAACGGTTGCAGAATGGACAGGGAGAAAACATTATAATCCAGAGACCCAGGCTTTTGGCACCTACATGTCCGACACAACGGGAGGAACCTGGTGAAGTGTTCTTCGGTGTGGTGCCCCAGTTTCAGTTTCATCAAGGAGGCGTCACTGCGTGCGGACTAGTCCATATACGCTACACCACATCCGCTAAGTTCTGAGACCACACTACGCATGATCTGAAGCTGATGGATAAATGAATTAACAACAAAGATGAGAGAATTGTTGAAGAAGAGGGTCTCGTGGCTAGGACTCAGCGGATGTCTGACCTACGCATTAGCCCAACGCGCTGGTCAGACCTCGAGTACCTACCATTTGTGTGTGTGTGTGTGTGTGTGTGTGTGTGTAGTGGATAAATGACTGACAGCCCCCCCCCCCTTCCCCGCACACACACACACACACACACACAACACACACACACACACACACCCACCCATGGAGTTAAGGGGAATACAGAAGAAGAGGCAGAGAAAAAAATGGTGATCGTGCGCACTCACAATGAAAACACTGTATTTGTTGAGTGTTGGTGAGAACCGGGAGTTAGGATCCAAATCACGTTATGATCTTTAGTTTAGTGTAGTAGAGTTAGCTCAGCCCGTCCCAGATTAATTAACCAGCAAAGTATTTAGGACTTTAAAAACAAATCAAACAAAACAACAGGAAACATCATGAATCATGTGAATTCGTCTGGTGCCATTGCGTGACTATGTGTTATTTAAAAAAAAAAAACTAAAAAAAGAATGATTGAAAGAAAAAAAAAAACAGAAAGAAAGAAAGAAATATCGAAAGACATAAAACATAAATAACGAAAGAAAAATTGCAATAAAAACAGAAATAAATAGAAAAAAAATTGAAAGAAAAACAGAAAGAAAGAAAGAAATATTGAAAGAAAGACGGAAAGACCAAAAGAAAAACAGAAAAAGAAAGACAGAAAGAAAACCTACAAAGCGAACATTGGAAGACGCCGGAAATTCCATCTCGTTCATTAATGAACTCTGCCTGATTGTTCAATATCTTCCACATTGATAAGATCGTTTTTCTTCCTTCTGACCGATCAATATCCATGAATATGTAAATTTCAACCGCTTCTACCGGTGAAAAGTAATTGTTTCCACGTTACAAAAATACCTTGTCCGTAATGTGCGTTTTCCTTACAACGGTAAGTATTGTTTTCACATTGTAAAAAAGCCGTAATCATCGCTGGTGTCTTGATGATGTTTACTATTTAAATTGTGAAACTAGTCACTTGTCATAAAGCTGGTAAGATCTCATAATCCATTGTTTTTAAGGTAATTGAATTTTACGTCAGATGATCGGATCGGTGGTTACAGTTCATTGATATTTGAAAGAAAATGTAGTTGAAAAACACTTGTAAGCTTGTTGAAAGACTTTTTAAAAATTCTTTTTCTTTTCATCACCCGATTAATAAGAGGCTTTCTTGTTCTTTCTTTTCTTTATTATTATAATTACTATCATCATTATCATTACTAGTATTCTTATTATTATCACATTCATTATTATCATCATTATAATTATCATCATTACCATTCTCGCTATGACTATTATTATAGCTTTTGTAAGTACGACCATCTTGCGCCGAATTCGGGAAGAGAAGTGATCGGTCGTTTTCATTGTTCTGAATGTTGTTTATCTTGCCTGAAGAAGACCAAAGAGATCGAAACGCGCCGTGTTTTGTCTTGTAATTTGTTTGTCTTGTCATCTGGCGGGTTAATTATAATTTCTTTTTTTTTTTAAAGTTGTTTCAATCCCCCCTGCAGTCACCTCACGTTGAAAATAACTATTGTTGTTGTTCTAGACTAGCTTAAGTGCCGTCTTCATTCTCAATCTTGGGTTTTGTGAACAAAACTAGGCGCGCAGGTTTAATGTAAAGATGATTCCGACCTTGCAAATCCCCCCCTCAAGCTTGCCTTAAAAAAAAAAGTAACTTATTATTCTTTTTGTTTTGGCGCAGACTGGTAGCTTGAAAATATGGCAGCGTTTTGTTTAATTTATAGAACACACACACACACAAATAAAATCAAATGCTGGCCATTAATTTGTGAAGAAATATTTCCACGGTGTTTACGTCGAATTGTACTTTCAGCAATTTCTTTCTTTTTTTGAATTATTTCTTCATAGCCTCCTCCTTTGAACATTTATTCTAAACTTAGTTTAACAACTTCCTGTTACATTTGCTTATTTTTGTCACAATGAACTTACCTCAAGTCTTCGTTATTTATCTTAATTTAGGGGTCGGGGTTACCTCTATATTCATCACACTGGCGTCTTTTGGGCAGAACAATCCCTTGTGTTGGGGAGTTAACACACGTCTAAAAAAATACGGCTAATTTACTGAACAGAATTAGAAAGGCAGGGGAGAAAACTGTTAATTTTCTTCTAATTTGTCCCGCTTCCCACTCACATTCTATCTTGATGAACAACAGTCGCATCGACAAATGCACTATTTTTTTTAATTATTAACTTGAGATAGGTTTTAAAAGGAATTTTAAAGTAAATCTGCCAGTGAACATGGACGAACAAATTACAAGACAAATCATGACGCGTTTCGACCGCTCTATTTTTTTTTTCTTAATTAACTTGAGATAGGTTTTAAAAGGAATTTTAAAGTAAATCCGCCAGTGACATGGACAAACAAATTACCAGACAAATCATGACGCGTTTCGACCTCTTAGGTCTTCTTCAGGCAAGATAAACGACATCCAAGACAACAAGAACGAACACCGAACAATCCGTATCCTCTCAAATTCGGCGCCAGATTGAGATAGACAGACTGAAAGCGACCACACTGATGAATAGAAAACAGAAGACGAAAACATTGTCGCCGTTGTTGTCGATTTATACACAAGAATGTTAGACTATTCACTTTATACCTGATCTCAACCTTGAATAATGTACCCTCTTTCTTTGCATTTAACAGAGCAAAACTGTTCAAGACTCCAGTCAATTACTGTGCAAAACTGTCAGCCTTTATAATACCAATAATCACATTGCAATGACCATGGGGTTGAATATAACAACATTTTACACTATCTAATAATTTGTTCATAAAATGCCAATATCATACATTTGTGAAAATTAAACTAGCATTGTATATATTACTTGCACAATAATGTTCTCTGGTTAATGAAGTACTGTAAATGGTGTCCAACTGTTCCCGCATCCCCCACAGTTCTCTTGCCTCCCTACCCTCCACTTACTCACCCCATCCACCCCCCCCTCCCCCAACCCACCTGTTCACACTCCCTCCACTACCACTACTACTACAATCACCACCACCACCACCCCTCCACCTAACTCACCCACACCTTACATCACATTAAATCCACAGAATCACGGCCATCTGCGATCCAGTGAGGTAATCACCCCCCCCCCCCCTCCATACCCCAACCCTCTCTCTCGTCGATCTGCCATCACTAATTGCTGACGTAGTTTTAAGCGCTGGGCCATGGTATTTGGCGGAGGCTTGGACAAGAGTTCGGAGTGGTGGAGTGGTGGAGTGATCTGGCTGGCTGGCTAGCTGGTGTACGCACTGCTACCAACTAACTGTGCTGTTGTAGTTGCTGAGAGGGATCGTACAGATACAGTGTGTGGGGGAGGGGGGAGGGAAAGAGGCAAGGAGAGAGAGAGAGAGAGAGAGAGAGAGAGAGAGGGGTGTGTGTGTGTGTGTGTGTGTGTGTGTGTGTGGAGAGAGAGAGAGAGAGAGAGAGAGAGAGGAGTCGTAAGGCGGGTGGATGAGGGGAAGGGTGAAAAAGGAGGGTGTTGAAGGTAGGGTGTGTGTGTAAGTGTGTGGTTTGGGAGGAGGTGGGGGATTGGATTGAAGTGAGTGTAACGTGTGCGTCTCCATTTGATCGACTTTGAGTCACGGTGGAGTGTTTTCACTTTCTCTCACACGGAAAGCCAGCTTGGAGTTTGAACGGACCTGGGAGGAGAGCGGAGAAGAGGGGGGGGGGGGGGGTGTATAGGGGAATGGAGAAGGGTGAGGGGAGGAGGGCAAGGCCTCAAAGGTATGCAGCTCACAGCAGTACAGACCTAGTACAATGTTTAGGTTGGAGTGAGCGAGCAGAGTAGAAAAAGCGGTAGGGGGCAGGGGTGGGGGGTTCAGAATCAGGGGATGGGAATTGAGAGAGACGGTCAAGTTCGAAAATAGCGCTGAGCAACGGGAGAAAATGACAACATATGGAATGCATGGGGGAATGGGAGTGGGGCGGCGGGGTGGGGTGGGGTGGGGCGGGTGGTTTTTGCAGCTTGTCCAGATTGCAGGCAATTGTTCGTAGACTGGCCGTGGTCTAGTGAAGCGAGGGAAGAATCGTATTACTTTGCGATCGTGTTCTATTTTCGGTTGGTATGAATGACCAGGCTAGTAAACCCCTCCCCCTCCCCGCTCAACCCCCTACCCCCCCCTTCCCTCTCGTTCCTCCTTCACCCCCACCCCCCCCTCCGGCCTCTTTCAAGGTGTGGTCAGTAAGAACTTGTTATGGCAAGGTTGAAAATGACGCCGACACTGATACAAGTGACAGAGAGTTTATTTTAGTGGAGCACGACAGAAATGTTTGGTGGTGCTGTAGCTGTTGTTTTTTTCTTTGTTTTTTAGCGCGTAAAAAGATGTGTGATTGCGTGCGCGCGTGTACGTGTGTGTGTGTGTGTGTGTGTGTGTGTGTGTGTGTGTGTGTGTGTGTGTGTGTGTGTGTGTGTGTGTTGGAAGGCTGCCGCATTTAAGTGTACTCTCTCTCTCTCTCTCTCTCTCTCTCGCTCTCTCTCTCAAACAAGCAAAACATACAACAGCCAAACAACGATACAGTGCAACCAGCTTGTTCTGAGAACATCACGATCACAAGAACAGTTGAGAATTGAAGGTTTAGGAGAGAGTTTTGTGGTCATTGGAACGAAATTTGAAAAAAAAACAAACAAAAAAACAAAACAAGAAAAAAAAACCACCGGTTTTGTTCATAGCACGGGAATGAGGGACATTAGGAGAGCAGCCTTGCGTAATTGTGAGGTTTCTAATCATGGAGGGCCATGAGCGCATCAGTGAATCGATGAAGGATGACGTGTCCGTGTTCGTGTAGCATTGGCCGTGTTACATCACACCCAACCACCTACCCTTCCCTCCCGCCCCGCCCCCCCCCCCTCTTTCTTAATATATATATATATATATATATATATATATATATATATATATATATAACATGTGTAGAATAAGCCACAGGAGAGCGCAAAGAAACCAAAGAACCTCATCAATGAACAGACACAAAAATTAAGTAAGTTGTACATTTACATCTCGATCGATCGATCTCTCTCTCTCTCTCCACACACACACACACAACACACACACACACACACACACACGCATATCTATCTATCTATATATACAAATTATGGATTTGTGTTCGTATTGTGATACGTTTCCCCTGATGTCACATACAGGCCGAGATAACCCACAATGTATGACCCTACGGTGGGCTTCAAGCTTGTTGAGAATTTCTCTTTGTCACTGTGCATATTTTTTTCATTTAGGTGTGCTGCTGTATGATTAAATATTTATTCAAAAACCAATGCACAAATGGTTTTTTTTAATTCCTGTCAACTGTGGTAATTGTCCATCTAAACCTTATGTAAAATTCAATAACAATAGAATTTCAGCTACAGTTGAAACCTTTTGCATTTGTGTAATTTTAAAGCAACATCGTTTTCTTTTAGAGACAGAGAGCTCAAATTACTAATTGATTAAACCTTTCCCGATGTAACAACAATTATTGTCACTACCACTGCTACTACTCCTGCTATCATCATCATTATTATTATCATCATCTTCATTATCATTATAATTACCATAATCATTTGTATAATGGTAATCATTATTATCGTTCCATAATTCAATCCTTTTGATTTGAAATTTCAGATACTGACTTTTTTCTGATTCTACTAGTAATTGCTCATTTTACTGCTCGAGTGAGAGATTTGTTACAAAGTACAAATATGTTACCTTCACAAAAAAAAAAAAAAAAAAAAAAATCTGGGATATAAGACGGCACACACACACACACACACACACACACACACACACACACACACACACACATACACTTAGATTCTCTCTCTCTCTCTCTCTCTTTTTATATATGCATACATATATGTATATAAAATATGTTGAACACACACATATGTATACCTATATGTATGTATGTATATATATATATATATATAATCTTATATATATATAAATCTCTCTCTCTCTATCGATATATATATATATATGATGATAATGCTATATTTATAATGAATATGATAATAACATTTATGATGTACAATTAAGATAAGATCATTACTACTACTACTATTACTGCTACTATGGTTTAAATAAAGTGAAATTAATTACAAGAAATCGTTCTGAACCATGGAAGCAGAGACTGGGGATGAAGGGGGGAGGGGAGGGGGGGGGGTAAGGGGAGGGGGGAGGCGGGGTCGGGCACTGCATGAGGTGGGAACGGATAGTTCAGGGATATAGACCGTGACACAGGGACGGGGGGAGGGGGGACAGAGAGAGAGAGAGAGAGAGAGAGAGAGAGAGAGAGAGAGAAAAGAGAGAGACAGACAGACAGACAGACAGAGAAACAGACAGACAGACAGGCATACACACACAACACACACACACACACACAGAGAGAGAGAGAGAGAGAGAGAGAGAGAGAGAGAGAGAGAGAGAGAGAGTATTTGACAGACAAGATATTACATCACTCACAAATACACGCACATACACCCACCCAAAAGAAGCACGACATTCGTACCCAAACCAAAAACCAAACCCAAAACTGGACTCACCGATATCCCGAGAAAAGGTAACATCCACCTGCACCAGCATCACCACCAGCAGCAGCACCACTTCCATCGACAACATCCTCCCCGACATCTTCCCCGACCTCGCCGCTACCACCACAACTCCCCGTCCGCCTCCTAGTGTCGTCCTTCGTCGTCGGCCCGCCGTGGAGGCCCGGTCCCCCATCACACTCCTCCCCCCCATCACCCGCTCCTCATCCGCCACAAACGAACTCAAGCTTTGATTTCTACACACTGACCACCCACCCAAGTTGTCTTGTTAGCGAAGATCAATGCCCCGCAAACAAGCAGAACGGGGGAGTTATTATCTACACGACCATCCGAAGTGGACACAAGTCCCCCCGGCTGCTGGATCGATAAGCGCAGGGAGGCAGGGGACAAGACACACACAGAGACACACACACGAGAGTAGGTGCACGGCAGGGGTTTAATTATGGATGAGCAGATGACCGGGTGCGCACTGTATCGATCGTGGAGTTAAGTAATCACTTGTCTTCCTTCCTTCCCGGTCACAAGGACGTTCCACGTTCCTGCCTGCCGGTCAGAGGTGGGCGAGTTTGCTGGACAGTGGAAACAAAATCCGTTTTCTTCTGAAAAATGCCGTGACTCATTCAAGGGAATTCTGTCACGTATCCACCGAGAACTTTACCGTAAACTTTTCTTAGAAAACTCTCACTTCCTATCTTTTTTTATCAGGCTCAGGCGATTCGATTTTCACCAAAACTTCAAAAGACAATATTGATAATTCAACGCTTTAAGTATGTTATAAATTCATAATAACTTCGCTTGAAAATAAACGACACAGCTGAGGGCAGCAGAAATGACTTTTTTTTTCATGAAAGTATGGGGAAAACCTTCAAACAAATGAAAAAAAAAAAACATGTACGTTGCCCTCAAGAAAAACTTAATTATTTCCACACTCGCTAACACAATAAAAATGATTCTCTCATTCACTGAAAAAAAAAAAAAACACACTGAAGACTGGAAGTCCAGACAAACGTACTCCAGTTTCAAAGAACCTCCTCCGAAATAAAAATGAAGAAAAAAAAAAAACGTTTCCAGGGAAACAGCAGCACACACAGATTACTCTCCACACTTCCAAACGGCTTTTTCTTTTTATATATTATATATCATAATTTTTTTGTACTTCATCCTTTTTTATCGCAGTTGATTCCCGAAGCAATTGATCACACTAACGAGACCTAGAGAGAGAACTCCAACGTAATGTTTCCAACACAGGTAGCCAGCAAGATTCCTCAAGGTATGATGTATGTGAATGTGAGTGTCAGTAGCAGTGGAGATGAACAGCGAAGCTTAGACACCAGCGTCTCAAACACTTCCTCTCCCCTCTGTTCGCCTCTCATCAGATCTTCAATCGATCACCCCAGAGAGGGAGAGACACACAAACGTGAACACACACACAAGGCTTGTTACTCCTTATCGGGGAAGAAGAACTGGTGCAAAACCCGAACAAAGCAAACGGGATGAGGATGACACACGCACACACGCGCACCACACACAGTCGATTCTGTTGTCGCGTCGTCGTCACCGTCGCGCCCACGCTCCGACGTGGAGAGAAATCCTAAGAACTGGCGTGGATGCTTTCTGTCAACATCATCACCATCCTCCCTACCATCATCCTCATCATCATCATCCTCATAATCCTTCCCATCTCCGTTTTCGTTGTCGTCGCAAGGGTAGTGGTGGTGATGGTGGAGGTGGGGGTAGCATAGTGGCAGAATTCCCAGATCACAGAAGTTTTTGGTTGAAATTGGTTGAAAAAGTATCCTGAATCGCTGCAGTGCCGGCGAATTGAACGTGGAGAACGCGAACAACGAGTCTTCTTCCAATTCCTTCGGAGACAGAGAAGCCACGAGGTTGGGTTCGTTCTCTCTCTCACAGCAGTACGCGCAGGCTTCCCAGAGACACAAGACCTCGCCGCCTCCTCTTTTACCACTAACACAGTGTGGATGCGCCTGGCGCTACCATTCAACTGAAACCTCTCTTGTGCCTGGCCTGGCCCTCGCTCTCTCTCTCTCTCTCTCTCTCTCTTCTCCAGTCTCTCTCTTCCTTGCTCGCCGTGGATCGCAGCAGACGACACCGTCGCGGCCACTCACTGGCAGTTTCCTCGCAGTGAACCCAGCCCCTCCTACCCACCCCCCCACCCCCTCCTCCCAACCTTTCCTCCCCTTATCAGATACATTTAGACCCGACCCTCGCCGCGTGGGGCTGGCCCGGCTGGACGAGTCTAACGACGCGCGAAAGGGGTGGAGGGAAGGAGGAAAGGAGTGACGTTGTCTCCGTTTCTCTCCCCTCCCCACGCCCTGGGCCTAACGCGGGCTCGTTCGATTTTGTGAGGATTTGAGGGGCTTCTTCTTCGACGAAGGGAGGAGAAAACGGTTGGGAGGGAGGGAGAGGAGGTATGGAGTGGTGCTGAAGGGTGGTGGTGGTGGTGGGTAAGGGTGGGGGTTGGTGGGTGATGGCACTCATTCATTGGACAGCGGCTTGCAGCGAAGTACAAAGCAGACGACACTTCTCGTCTCGCAGGGGGGTTGACACCGGTGAACGGATCGGCGTCAGGGTGTGAAATACCTTGCTCCCCGCCAGACAGCGAGCCCCCCCCCCCCCCCTCCCGCTTTCTCGTCCCTCTCTTCCCTTCCCCTTTTTTCCATTGATAATAATAACTCCTCAACAACCATCGACTTCGCCAGGAATTCATTTCATCGCTTCGTCTCTCGCCTGCGTGCTGTTTTCGAGCCATGTTTGAAGTTGTGTCTTTCCTTTTTTTTTTTCTCTCCCCTAATTCAAATTCTACAGTGGTTGTAATTATCCGTACATTGCTTCTATTATTAGTTTGCGCGTTCCCCGTTTTTATACATATTTATGAGAACGGATGTGAATTATAGTTGTTAATGGAGAGAGAGAGAGAGAGAGAGAGAGAGAGAGAGAGAGAGAGGACAGACAGAGCCAATTCATTACTATGAAGACAGTTGAGTTGTTGGCCTGCGCTTGTTTTTTTTTTCCCCACTATTAGATTGTTCGTCTTTGTATTTGTCTGACTTTATTCAAGTTTAAAAGGCTGTGCCAGTCTTGAATAAAAGTTACTCTGTGTTAGGTTTTCTTATGGGAGCAAAAGTTACCCCACTTGTTTAGAGAGAAGACAATCAATATGGCATTTCAGACAAAGGCGTCATTACAAAAGATAACATATTGTTTTTGACTGGAACTAATCAACTTATTACCATGCTTTTGAGGGAAAAGTTTCACTTCAAACGGGTCTTTTACCTGCCAGATTGATTAGATTAAATATGTTATGTATATGTCTGTTATGTAGAGCACATTCTGTCTGTATGCCTGTACCTATCTGCTAGCTCTGTCGCGGCACGGGTTGTCGCAACGGCACGGGTTGTCGCAAATTCACGAATGCGACAATCCGTGCCGGACCTGGCGGCACGGATTGTTGCAACAGCACGGATTGTCTCATGCGACAGTTTGTGTCTGACCTCCCGGCACGGATTGTCGCAACGGCACGGATTGTCGCAGTCTACATTTCTTTGAGGTGCTCGCAAATGACCACAATTTGTTGATCCTCACTCTTTCATACCGCCTCCTTCTCCACTCCCCCCCTTCCCCACCCTGATCAGTCCCTCTCTCTCTCTCTCTTTCCACTCTCTCTCTCTCTGTCCCCCCTCTCTCTCCCTCTTCTCTCTCGCTCTCTCTCTCTCTCTGTCTCCACTCTCTCTGTCTGTCTGTCTGTCTGTCCATCTGTCTGTCTGTCTCAGTGTCTCTCTGTCTCTTTCTCTCCCTGTCTCTCTCTCTGTCTCTCTGTCTCTCTCTCTCCTCTTTCTCTCCCCTCTTTCTCTCTGCCTCTCTCTCTCTCTCTTTGTGTGTGTGTGTGTGTGTGTGTGTGTGTGTGCATGTGTGTGTGTGTGTGTGTGTGTGTGTGTGTGTGTGTGTGTGTGTTGACCTTGACCGTTCAACAATATTCGGAAGGGGCATGAGCCAAAGCACCTGCACACCAAGTTGCAACATCCTATGTTGACTGGTGCTTGAGAAATGGCTAAAAGTATTATTTTCAGTGTTCAAGGTCATACGACTTTGACCTTGACCTTGATCAATCAACAGTTTTGGGAGGGGATGAGCCAAAGCACCTTCACGCTAAGTTTGAATATCCTACGTTGACTGGTGCTTGATATATGGCTTAAAGATATATTTTTAGTGTTCAAGGTCATACGACCTTAACCTTAAACCTGACTTTAATCGGTCAACAATATTCGGAAGGGGCATTGCCAAAGCACGTGCATTCCAATTTCAACATCCTATGTTGACTGGTGCTTGAGATATGGCTAAAATATATTTTCAGTGTTCGAGGTCATACGACCTTGACCTTGACCTTGATCGGTCAACAATACTCGGAAGGGGCATGAGCCGAAGCACATGCCTCCAAGTTTCAACATCCTATGTTGAATGGTGCCTGAGATATTGCTAAAAATGGATTTTCAGTGTTCAAGGTCATACGACCTTGACCTTGACTTGACGGTCAACAATATTCGGAAGGGACTTGAGCCAAAGTACCTGCACACCAAGTTTTAACATCTTATGTTGACTGGTGCTTGAGGTATGGCTAAAAATAGATTTTCAATGTCAAGGTCATAAAGTCAAGGTCGTGACCTTAACCTTTACAAAAGGCACATATACAGTACCTATCCTACAGGTGTGTCAAGTTTCACCTTCCTATCTTTATTCCTTCATGATGATATGCTGTTGACAAACATACACACATACACACATACATACATACATACATACATACATATATAGCCACACTTACACGACAAAAACAATATAACCCACTTCGTAAACTTCGCGGGTTATAAATATGACCAAAATTCCGCCAGGAAAGTAGAAAGCGCAGTGGACAAAGGGGCCGACAGGCCGAGAGACAGATGGATGGATGAAAGGACACGTGAAATGGGATCGGTCACCGTCCCACATTGTAGACCCGGAACACAAAAATCAGTCATTCCTCAAACATTCCCTGTGAAAATATATGCACTTGCGGCACGGATTGTCGTTACGACAATCCGTGCCGGTAGACCCATAGCAGGTCCAGCACAGATTGTCGCATTCGTGAATTTGCGACAATCCGCGCCGTTGCGACAATCCGTGCTGCCACATCTTTTCGAAATACGCAGTTTTCGTCTGATTTTCTCCAGCATTTGGTCTGGTGACACAGCGGCACACTGGATAGACTATGAGTTAATCACTTCTGTGTCGGGCAGTTTCATTAGTCGCAATGCGAGCAGGAAGCGAAGCGATATTGAGATTCGAAGAGGGTCAAACTTGTGTGGTGTGTGTGTGTGGTGTGTTGTGGTGTGCTGTGTGGTATTGGCGATTTAAAGCAGAGTAGGGTGGGGGCGTAGAGGAAACGAGGGCAGGAGAAGAGGGGGCGGGGGAGGCAAAAAGAGGAATAGCAACAAAAAGGGAGTTGGGGGGGGGTAGGAGAAGTAGGGAGGGCAAGGTGAGGGGGGGGGGGGGAGAGGGGGAGAGAGCAAGCAGAGGAGAGGAACGAGAGACAGGAAGGAGGGGGGAAGAAGGAGGGGAGGCGGGACAGGGTTAGGAGGGGGGAGGGGGGGGGGGGAGAGAAGGGGGGGGGGAGAAAGGGGGGGGAGCACAGAACAGGGGGAGGGAAGGGGAGGATGGAAGAAGAGTGTGTCTATTCTTTCTCTTGTTGTTGTGTGTGTGTGTGTGTGTGTGTGTGTGTGTGTGTGTGTTGTGTGTGTGTCTGAGAGAGAGAGAGAGAGAGAGAGAGAGAGAGAGAGAGAGAGAGAGAGAGAGAGAACAGTCTGAGAGAAATGACTGAGCTTGAAAGTGCCCTGCCAGTTTGGCTGTTAAAGCTCATTCGCCCCCTTTGATTCACGGCCAACGTGTTGATGAAGATGATCTGTATTGGGTGTATGCTCTTCTGCCGTTGATGTACGAAATTCTCTCTCTCTCTCTCTCTCTCTCTCCTCCTCTCCCCTCACACACACATACACGCACACATACACACACTACGCGCGCGCGCCACACACACACACACATACACGCGCGGCTTGCATACACGTATGTATGGACACACACACAACACACACACACACACACACACAACACACACACACACACCCATCAACATCTATCATTACTCTCTCTCTCTATGTTTATATATATAATTGTATGTATGTGACACACACACAAGAGAGAGAGAGAGAAGAGAGAGAGAGAGAGAGGAGAGGAGAGAGAGAGGAGAGAGAGAGATTCTGTGTGTATGTGTGTGTGCGCGCGAGCGGGCGGGCAGGCGGGCGGGCGGGCGCGCGCGCGTGTGTGTGTAATACGTACACGCTTACCTTGTTATGACTGATGGCATATCAGCCCTTTACAGCCGCATGTCCTGAGAGTCCCTACACCGCCAACACAGGCCGTATCCTCCCCCTTCGATCCACCCGCATCAAACCTTGACCTCCCGTCCAGGGGTCATGGTCCATGTGGTTCACCAAAGTTTGGTTCCAATCGTTCGGCTGGTTCTTGCCTGATGCCGCTGACAGATAAACAAAGAAAGCGATAGACGGGGATGAGCCACAATCTGTCCGGTGGAGATGAGAGGAAGCCACGAAGATCATCAGTTTGACACACAATGACAAGGTAGATGTGGTTCGATCAGATGGGAGTCAGTTGTCGTTCGAAAGTCTTTCATCTTTCATGACATTGTGGCGGGAATGAGATCAGGGAGTAAAGATAACAGAGGAAGAAGAAGAAGAAGGAGGAGGAGGAGGAGGAGGAGAAGAAGAAGAAGAAGAGAGGGAGGAGGAGGATGAGGAGGAGAAGAAGAAACAAGTATAGTAACACCATTGTGAATGTCTGTACTAACATAATCTTTTTAATTCTCGGGTGACGAATACACACCAGTGTATACACAATCCTTACCCAGACTCACCAACTTGAGTGAAATTTTTAAAGCAGTAATACTGTCAAATTCTAGAGGAACCTGTTCAACATGTTCATTAAGTTCTTTCCGAACCAGTACTGCTACTCCTCCACATAGGCGGTCATGCAAGCTGTCTGAAACCTTCACACCAGGACAAACCAATGTCTCATGAGATGGGGAAAAGGCTTTGGGGGACTGATTCGGCGAATGTTTCGACCAATAAAACAAGGTCCTATTTACCAGTTCAAGATGTGAGGTGTAGTTCTTTTGGAATAGACCACAAATCCTCAACATTCAAGAGAAAAAAAGACAAAGATGATGAGAGAGAGAGAAAAAAAACAAAGATGACAAGCATTTGGGTAAAGACTCACGAGTGATATGAGTACCTACATCAATGTTAGTACGTTTATCAGAATTTCTGCTGTCTCTGGGCTTTGGCCTGACCTTCAGCCAGGTGCACTGCTAGGAGTGCCAGCTACTGAGTCACTCTGACTACAGTGGGGGCAGTACTTACACTGGCTTTGGTCCAGTTATCTGTGATCCTCCTCTGCCTAGCATAGGACTGTGACCCCTGCTCTTCATGGAGAGTTCTCTCCTTCTCCCAAAGTGTCACACTGGCTTTGGTTCCAGTTATCTGTGATCCTCCTCTGCCTAGCATAGGACTGTGACCGTGCTCTTCGTGGAGAGTCCTCCCCTTCTCTCAAAGTGTCAAAACTATCTGGACCTCTTCGACCCTGGCGTCTCCGAAGACCATGGTTCCTAATACATCTGGAGATTGCACATCCTGGGGGATGAACCTCTTCCAAACCCACGTGGACTTTGAATTCTAGTAGAGCTGTCTGTGTGCTGTTTCTTCACCGTCACAGATTCATTGTGTCTTCTCTGACTGTTCTCCGGATGCTGGGAGTTGTCATGGTTAGCAACAGGCACAGTTTCCGCGTTGTCCTTAACTGAAACTTCCTGTGAGTCGGCTTCTCTTTGAGATTCAGGAACATCTTTTTTGAGATGTTGTCGTGGATCGTTTCAGCTTCTCT
>CM065746.1:4941438-4953938 GCA_033310375.1 Conus canariensis
ATGGATAATGTAAGCAATAATAGGTAATGGATACTTTAGGAATAACTACAGTGACTTACAAAATCGCTGTTTTGCGGCAGGATACTTATTCCAGTAACCCAAAAACAAAAACAAACAAAAACAAACAAACAAACAACAACAACAACAACAAAAACGATTAAAAAAAAAAAGAAAACAGCTATAATCAGCTTTTGGAGCTTGTGTGCTCTCACAGTTTTCAGCGTTCATGAACCAATCAGCTTCTCATGTGGAAAGATGGAATATAGCACTTAGTTCTCGTCACATTGTTAATTACTGCATCAGACTTTAATTAGAAAGTAAGCATAAATATCTAGCAATTTGTTCACACACACACACACACACACACACACACACACACACACACACACACACACACACACACACACACACACATTTATAGACAGACGTACAGATAGATAGATAGTTATTGAACAAAATAAACGCGTGTGTCCTTTTGATAAAACAGACGCCTTCGTTGTAATCCTGTCAAAAATTACTGTGCTTCTATCTCCATCCTTTTTTCCCCCTCCCTTTTCTTGTTTCATTGTGATGTTAACATGTCTTTGGACTATTCATGCGGCAAGTGTGCGTTTATCTGCATTTGACACGCGTGGATTTTGATGTCAGGTTGAAGTGTGTTCATCCTCTTCTGCACACTCTAGAAGAGCGGAACAGAACTTTCTGGGTGACCTGGATTACAACAACAACAAAAGGTCAATAGATAATGGCATACACTGTGTGCCCTGTATAAAGACCCTGACGTTTGCTAGCAGACGTGATACACCTAAAGATAAGCGAAGACGTCACTTTTCCTTCTCATACCATCGTCTACGATGCGCAGAGGTTCTGAGTTCAACACGCGCGCGCACACACACACACACACACACGCACACATACACACAGACACATACACTCAGACACACACACACACACACACACCACAGACACACACATGTGTACACAAATACATACACACTCACACCCACACACACACACATACATACCACAGAGAGAGAGAGAGAGAGAGAGAGAGAGAGAGAGAGAGAGAGAGAGAGAGAGAACGCGCGTGCATCCACTCTCTCTTTCTCTCACTCATTCAAGCAGCACACACACACACACACACACACACACACACCACACACACACACACACACACATATATATATAATGTATGCATACACGCGCACGCACACACACGCGCAAGCACACACACACACACACACACACACACACACACCACATGTAAATGTATGCATACACGCGCACGCACACACACGCGCAAGCACGCACACACACACACACACACACACACACACACACACACACACACACACCCGGTGGTGTGTGTTCAACGAAGAGATCCCCGGGCGGGGCGACTATCCCCAACCCGGCGGGTCCCGGGTGGCGGACAGGGGATCGGCCCCCAGATATGAGGGTTAGCTGCGATAAGTCAGACTTGCCTGGTCGAATAAGCAGTCCCGGACCAAATGGCGATGTTCCTACCAGGACGGGGCAGGGTAACAGGTGGCACTGTTACACCATATCAAATTCCCCATGTGTCCTGTGACGGGCTCATCATGCGAGTAAGAGGCGCATAAAAACCTCTATCCCCGGGGAAGGAAAACCTCGGAGAAACAAACCAGGGTAGGGGATGCTCATTAGCCTTGGTTGGCAAGTCGCCTACGAGAGGGAAACTCGGACAAGAAAACCAACGCCGAAGACGGATGTACTGGGCCCTTGGCGCGTAACGGCAGTACAACGCATTTACGCCATGGATGGAAAACCTCACAGGTTTTCGATATGGTGCTCTACTAGAGGAGTACCGACGGGCTAGTAGAGTGCCGGGACCTGTGCCTCAAAAGGGCCCATCCCATGCGTCTGGTGGTCACCCCGTCCGGTGAGAGGAGCCAGGCATCGGAGGCGGAGGGTAAATGCTACTGGCCGAAAAACATCTGACCCGGAGAAACCCCTAGACCACTCAACATTCTCCAGTGGAATGCAGAGGGCGTCTACCACAAAAAGATCCCACTTACTGAGAGATTGTACACAGAAAACATTGATGTGGCATGTATCCAAGAGACACACCTGAAACCCAACCACAGGTTCAGAGTCAGTGGTTACCAAACCTTCAAGATGGACAGAGAAGGAAGACCAAAAGGAGGAGTGCAGATACTCATCAAGAACAGTATTCCAGCCTCGGAATTTACAGTGGACACAAATCAAGAAGCTGAAATCCACGGAATCAAGATCACAGTGGACAAGACTGTCTTCACCATCTTCAACGTGTACTGCCCACAAGACAAAGAGCTCTCTCTACAGAAAATGGACATACCATCAGAGAACTGCTTAGTACTAGGTGACTTTAACAGCCACTCAACCTGTTGGGGTTACAGTGAGAATGACCGAAGAGGAGACGAAGTGGAGGACTGGCAGATGGAGAGCAACCTGCTTCTGTTGAATGATCCAGAAGACCCACCAACCTTCTTCTCTCGCCGATGGCTCACCACGACCACCCCAGATCTTGCCTTTGCCACTGAAGACCTTGCCCAAAAAACCAGCCAGTTGGCAGGCAGCGACCACAGACCAGTACTACTGGCCATCATTTTGCAGTACACACCAAGCAACGCCAAGTCCTTTCCCAGATGGAATTATAAGAAGGCGGATTGGGAGATGTTCGCGGGCCTCTCTGGCGAGTATTGTAAGACCATCAAAGTGGACGATTACAACATCAACAGAGCCACCAAAAGCTTCAACCACGCCATCCTGAAAGCAGCCTCAGAGGCAATTCCACGTGGCGCTCGCAAGAACTACAGGCCATATTGGACAGAAGAACTGCAGGAGCTTGAAGATGAAGTGACAAGGACTAGAGAGGAGGTGGAAAACAACCCCAGCAAGAAAACAACATCACTCTCAAAGCATGCACTGCCAAATACAGAAAGGCCTACATCCAAGCTGCAAGAACAAGTTGGATGGATAAAACAGAAAAGCTGAACCTTGACAGAGATGGCAACAAACTTTGGAAACTCACCAAAGCCATGAATAATGAAGAGACAAGGTCAGCGCCTGTCACGCTCCAAAAAGATCAGGAGATTGTGACAGGGAGAGAGGCAGCGAACTGCCTCATAGACAGCTATGAGCAGACCAGCAACATCTCTGTGACAGAGGACAGAAAACAACAAGTCCATGATGAAATGAAGAATCATCAGGATGACCAAGACCAACCTGATTACATGGACAGGCCTTTCAAACTGAAAGAATTAGAAGAAGCCGCAAAATCTTTACAGGACAAAAAATCTCCAGGTCCTGACAAAGTCAATAACGAGATGCTTAAACACCTCGGCACCAAAGCAAAGACCAAACTCCTTGCTCTCTTCAACAACAGCTGCAAGACGAGGCATGTTCCGCAAAGCTGGCGAGAAGCTGACATGGTGCCCATCCATAAGAAGGGCAAAGACAGAGTCAGGGCTGACAGCTATCGCCCCATCAGCCTTATCAGCTGCGTGGGCAAGCTTCTAGAGCGTATGATCAACTCGCGGCTAGTTTGGCACCTGGAGAAGAACAACATCATCACTCCAGAGCAGGCAGGCTTCCGCCAACATCATTCCACTGAGGATCAAGTGATTTACATAGCCCAGAAGATCGAGGATGGCTTCCAGGCAAACAGCATACACTGACGGTGTGGACAGACATGGAAAAGGCGTACGACAAAGTCTGGAAGGATGGCCTCCGGAGAAAACTTCAGAAGAGTGGTGTGACTGGCTGTATGTACCAATGGATCTCGCAGTACCTGAAAAACAGGAAGGCCCGAGTCCATGTCAACGGAGCATACAGTCGGAAAAAGACACTGAGAGAAGGAGTCACTCAAGGAGGTGTCCTCAGCCCTACCCTATTCCTTGTCTTTATCAACGACATCGTCAAAGATTGCCACGCAAAGTCCAAGGAGCCATCTATGCAGACGATCTTGTCCTATGGTGCTCGGAAGAGCACCTCACAACTGCCAACTACAGGCTAAGCAGGCGCTGAATGTTCTGAAAGCTGGACAAAACAGTGGCTGGTAACAATTAATGCCAAGAAGACCACTTACACTGTTTTCAGCCTCTCACCAAAGAACAGAAGGCCAACCTGAGCATCAATGGACAAACTCTGCTTGCTGAAAATAACCCCACGTACCTGGGAGTCACCTTCGACAAACGCCTGACGTGGAAGAAACAAGCAGAGAAAACAGAATCAAGAGCAAAAGTACGTCTTGCCCTCATGAAGAAGCTGGCAGGAACAACATGGGGCGCAGACAACACGACCCTCAGGAGACTGTACACTGGTAGGTCAGGCCAGTGCTGGAGTATGGCATGACTGCATGGGGCACTACAGCCAAATCCAATTTTGAACGGATCAGCAAGATTCAGAATCAAGCAACCCGTATCATCACAGGAGCCATGAAGTCTACGCCAATTCAGGAGCTTGAAATCATCACAGAGCTCCACCCTCTTGAGGACCGCAGAGACGCCAAACTCCTGACACTGGCTGCCAAGTTCAAGAGGCTGCAAGGCCACCCCATGAAAGACAGACTGTCCCAGCCAACAAAAGGACGGCTGAAGAGAGGGAGCTTTGTACACCAGAGCAGGATCCTAGAACGGCAAATGAGGATATCCTTGACCATGACCCCAAAGTGATACCCTGGTGTCTTGCCGTCTCTCCCTGGAGCGAAGGAGCCCCTCCCCTCATCCAGTGCAGCATCCCTGGTGTTGGCCCCAAAGATTCCCAAAGCGGCCCTGAAAGAAAGTCCCTCACCCTTGAACACCTCCATACCCAGTTCCCCAAAGAATCCTGGACTCATGTCTATACTGACGGCTCTGCAGCAGATGCCATTCGAAATGGAGGGGCAGGAGTCTATGTCCAATATCCAGGAGGCAGAGAAGAAAAGATCTGCCTCGCTACCGGCCTGTACTCCACGAACTGCAGAGCTGAAGCAGAAGCCCTGAAAACAGCAGCAGCTCACATCGAGGTCAGCCCCTACGCCAGCCACAACGTTGTCTTCCTGACTGACGCCCTGTCCATCTTGCACGCCCTTCAGTCCAACAGAGATCCAGAGCTCAACGATCTGTCCTCCTCTCTCGCCTCCCTCTGCACAAGTCACACAGTCACCCTGCAGTGGATTCCCTCCCACTGCAACGTGCTTGGCAATGAGACTGCTGACTCCTTGGCAAAGGAGAACACTACGAAGGAGGAGATGGACAGATCCACCAGCTACCCCGAATCCAGGACCATCATTAAGGCCAAGCTGCAGAACAAGTGGAAGCAGCAGCATCCACGTCACAACAGAGCAGACCCGTACTACCTGCTGACTCGACGAGAGCAGGTAGTCATCTTCAGGCTCAGGACAGGCCACAACCGCCTGAAACACCACCTATTCTTTAAACTCCGCATCGGCAACACAGAGCAGTGCCCCTGCAGAACAGGCAGCCAGGCAACAGAACATCTGCTGCAGTCCTGCCCGCTCCACCAAGCGCTCCGAGAGAAAACCTGGCCCGACCCAATCCCAGTGGCCCGGAAGCTCTGCGGAGGACTGGAGGACCTGAGACGTACTGCCACCTTTGTCGAGGAGACGGGGAAATCCATCTGAAGAAATGACGAACGAGACAACAACAACGAAGAGGTCCGAGACAGCAACATCACGAATGTAAATTTTTGTCCTCGACTCGAGCGCGCACCGACATCCAGTGAAGCTATTTTGCATGGTGACACTCTCACTTCCGAAAAAAAAAAAAAAAAAGAAAAAAACCCAATGTGCGCCGCGTGGTCCTGTGCTGTCAAAAACGGTGGCTTCACCAAGGGTCACTTCGCCTCCATACAATGACTACTTGTCTGTCAGGTCTGTGAAGGTGGACGCTGTCGTGCTCATTTTCTTTTTTTTTTCGGTCCTTCGTGGGCGAAGATGACCACGACTTCTGCTATCACTGGGTAAGGTAAGGTGAGGTAATGTTGCTTATAACCCAGCCGACCGCAAAGGGCCATATCAGGACTGTCACCAGCTATCACTGGGTGGTGGTATGTGCACTAAGACGGTTGATCAGGCCGATCCTCACATGAATTACCTGTTGCAGTGTGGACAGGGCAGACTTGGAGGTGAGCCAGGCTGAAAGGTGTTGCAGTGTGGACAGGGCAGACTTGGAGGTGAGCCAGGCTGAAAGGTGTTGCAGTGTGGACAGGGCAGACTTGGAGGTGGGCCAGGCTGAAAGGTGTTGCAGTGTGGACAGGGCAGACTTGGAGGTGAGCCAGGCTGAAAGGTGTTGCAGTGTGGACAGGGCAGACTTGGAGGTGAGCCAGGCTGAAAGGTGTTGCAGTGTGGACAGGGCAGACTTGGAGGTGGGCCGGGCTGAAAGGTGTTGCAGTGTGGACAGGGCAGACTTGGAGGTGAGCCAGGCTGAAAGGTGTTGCAGTGTGGACAGGGCAGACTTGGAGGTGGGCCAGGCTGAAAGGTGTTGCAGTGTGGACAGGGCAGACTTGGAGGGACCAGGCTGAAACGTGGTGCCTGCTCTGTTTTACAAAACTGACGTTTTTGTTCCTGTGCCTCCACTCGCCTCGTTCCAAAGTCTGTCACTCCGGATTTGATCATGGTGCGCCAGGTTGAGCGATCTTGTGCAGCTTCTTCCCAGGAGGCAGGAGCGATGCTACAGCACTTCAGTGAGGCCTTCAGTGTGTCTGTGTAACGCTTCTTTTGTCTTCCATGGGAACGCTTGCCTTCCAGAAGCTCGCCATTGAACAGTCTCTTTGGGAGACGATTTTCATCCATACTGTGTGCATGTACTGCCCACCTGAGTTGTGAGCGTTATGAGCACTGAATGAATGCTTTCCCTATGGACCTTCTGAAGCACCTCTGTATCTGGCACTTTGTCCTGCCATTTGATGTGCAGCAAGGTTCTGAGGCATCTCGTGTGGAAAGAGTTCAGCTGCCTGGAATGTCGACTGTACACGGCCCAAGTTTCACAGGCACACAGCAGAGATGGGAATACAACTGCACGACACACTATGAGCTTTGTCTGCAGGCTTATTCCTCGTCTTCCCCACACCTGGTCCTGGAGTCTGCCGAAGGATGCACTAGTCCTAGTAGTCCTAGACGCAACTTCCTCGACGATGTTGGCAGTTTATGATAACGTGCCGCCATCTTTTTTTGTACTAAAGGCCTGAAGGGCAGGCCACAGTGAAACTAATCACGTGTATCAAAAACGTGTCATGCATGACCTCGCAGATCTACCTCCTCTCAAAACAGTGACCTCACCACCAAGGGTCGCTTCTCCTGCCGAGGGTGACCGCAGTGACGTCATGTATGGTAAGCCTAGGAGAAGGGATGCTGCAGTGTGAATATGTTTGTACCTCTGACCCGAAAGTAGACCATAGTAAAACCAATCATGCGTGACCAAAACTGTCTCACGTATGACCTTACGGACCTGCATGCTCTCACAAAACGGTTGCTTCACCATCAAGGGTCAGTTCTCCTTCCAAGAGTGACCACAGGTATGAGAAGCAGAGAAACTGTTGTAACCACTGCAGAAAATGAACTGACCATGGAGAGTAAAACAACACAACGCCACTGGATTTGGACGTCGGCCAGTGAAACAACAACAAAAACCTGGTAGAACGCTTATACGCAGTGACAGTTCTATGAGAATCTTGCGGTGGCTATAAAAAGATCAGGGCTGAGTAATTGGAAGAAAAAAAGAAAAGAAAAAAAAAAGGGAAAAAAAAAGAAAAAAAAAGAAGAGAGAGAGAGAGAGAGAGAGAGAGAGAGAGAGAGAGAGAGAGAAAGTAAGAAAGACAGAAAATAAAAGAAAGAAAGAAAAGAAAGGAAGACAGAAAGAAAGAAAGAAAGAAGGAAAGAAAGAAAGAAGGAAAGAAAGAAAGACAGAAAGAAGATAAAAAGAAAGAAAGAAAGGAAAGAAAAAGCAATCCACAGTCATGGCCACTGTCCAACATGTCACCTGAGGGAGGGAGGTAGATAGGTAGGGGAGGGGCTGAAGGTGAAACCTTGATTAACCGACCAACCAACCGACCCAACCCGTCTTTCTCTTGGAAGAACTCGGCAAAGGTTCCCAAGTCACTGAGGTGAAGAGAGAACTTAGGGACAGAGCTGCGCCAACGGTGAGGCTGGCTGGGTCTTACGGTCATTCCTTACGTCTCATTATGACGTAGTCCCTCCCAATCAAGTGCTGGACTTGCACCAAGAGAATCGTGGAGCAGGTGTGAAGTGGGTGACATCATCCCGCAACACCTGCAACGTCCATTGCATCCCTCCTCCCCCCACACCCTCCCCTCCACCCCCCTCGTCCCCAAACTCCGTTGGGAGGTAACATCGCTGTTTTGTATACTGTTCAAAAAAAGTGAAGGACCAACATTTCACTGACTTATAAAAAAGAAAGTTGGGAAGTGATCAATCTCCAAGTGTAACATGAATTTATTGAATATGTGAAAAGTGTGTAAAGACAATGACAAGTCCGAGGAATCAACAAACTGGAATCGAGCGCAGTACAAACACCCCCACCCCAAATCTGAAAGTTACAGGAGGAGTGTTTGTTCAATGTCATGGTTAATAACGTGTGTGTCCCCCGTTATTGGCAAGGCATTCAAGGCAGCGTTGTCGCATGCAGTTCACCAGTGTACGCAGAAAGGCCTGGGGGACAGCAGCCCACTCCTGCTGGAGTGACTCAAACAGCTGACCCAGGTTAGCAGGAGGAGGACGACGCTGCTGCAGTCTCCGGCCCAGCTCATCCCAATGATGTTCGGTGGGGTTCAGGTCTGGGCTGTTTGCGGGCCACTGCATTCTGTTGACACCAGCGCGTGAGAAATGTGTGCCACAAAATTGCAGTTGCCGCATTCACTATCAATTTGTGCGTGTGGTTCAATTTGTTTGGATCACAAAGGCGGTACAGTTGAATTTTTGTGAATTTTTAAAAGTTTTTGTGTATTCTCAATGTTGGTCCTTAACTTTTTTTTTAACAGTATACATTTGCGTTTCGCTCAAATTCTTTGTTCTCGTGTATACTTGCGATGTTTATCTTCCACGGGGTTCTAGAGAGATGGCTAGTGTACAAGTTTACAGGGGCCGGAATAACTCAGTTGGTAGAGTGCCGGACTCGTAATCTTGGTGATCCTGGGGTTGTGGGTTCGAATCTCCGCCGGGCCGTTTCGGTACAGGGTTTTTTTTTTCCCCTCGGAGTTAACATTGGTTCTGACTCCATTTCCCATACAGTCCTTCGAATAAGACTGTAAACCGAGGTTCCGTGTGTGAACGCACGCATAACATCTTGCACACACACGTAAAATCCCATCACCAACTTTCGGAAAAGAAGGCCAGTTTGGCCGTTGGTATGGATGACATGCTACACATAGCATGCACCCTGCATGAGAAATAGACAGAATGAAGGAAGTAATGGAAACTGAGTGAACGAAATTGAACGATATTGACTGGGTGACACGGGAAACGACTGAATGAAGCGCCAGCTGGCAGCTCTTCTGTCGGCACTACCCAGGTAGGCAGCCCGTTGAGTAAACGAATGTGGATTGTAAAGCGCTTAGAGCTTGGTCTCCAGCCGAGGATAGGCGCTATATGAGTATTCATAATAATGATAATAAAGTTTCTGCCCCAAATTTTCATTCATGAAGTTGATCTCATTCAGTCTGGTGAGTGGACGTGTTGTTTTGGAGAGCTCTCGTTAACACGAGTTATGGCTGTCGCTCTAAACTGATTTTTTTTCTCGTGTCACATCTTCTGTGCCACCTCAGTGGCACTGCACCCACGTTGCTTATTCTGACTCCCCCGTCCACAGCCACATCCCGGCCCGTCCCGCCGCAGCCCCGGCACCGGCAATCCACAGGGAGCAGTCAATGTCAAGTCGTCAAGAGGCAACCCACCGGAGGAGACACTGCACTGCCGCCTAGTCACTTGGGTGATGTTCAGTGGTGCCTGTTCTGATCCAACATTAGCAGTGTTGGTCAGCAGATCTGAGCAACATTCTCAGACACATCCATTGAGTGGATTAAACTCAATGTGATCACAGTCTTCCCAACTGAGCCCGTAACAAACTCAACTCTGGGTAGGAGCCGGTCGGGGCAGAAAAATCCTGCATGGCTCTGATGGGAATCGAACCCATGACCTCCCAGCCGGGAGTCCGCGACGCTGACCACTTCGCCACAGCGGCAGGTTGTATACTGAATATTGTGACTGAAGGGAACAGGTGAGGGCGACAAACGTGCTATGGACAGGTGATGAAAGATGCTGTTCAATAATCCATCGTAGAACATGAAACTGTATTGCTGATTTTTCAATATTTTGTTTTTTCCCAGAAAGAAAAATAATGTTTGAAAATGTTTATCGTGAAGCTGCATTTCGGCGTTTAGTTTACCTGAGCGTGTTGAAACTTAACTTTGATACTCTCTTGAAACTGACTGTGCCACTCTCTTGAAACTGACAATGCCACTCTCTTGAAAGTGATTATGCCACTCTCTTGAAAGTGATTATGCCACTCTCTTGAAAGTGATTATGCCACTCTCTTGAAACTGACAATGCCACTCTCTTGAAAGTGATTAAGCTACTCTCTTGAAAGTGATTATGCCACTCTCTTGAAAGTGATTATGCCACTCTCTTGAAAGTGATTATGCCACTCTCTTGAAACTGACAACGCCACTGTCTTGAAACTGACAACGCCCCTCTCTTGAAACTGACAACGCCCCTCTCTTGAAACTGACAACGCCCCTCTCTTGAAACTGACAATGCCACTGTCTTGAAACTGACAATGGCACTGTCTTGAAACTGACGATGCCACTCTCTTGAAACTGACAATGCCACTCTCTTGAAAGTGATTATGCCACTCTCTTCAAAGTGATTATGCCACTCTTTTGAAAGTGATTATGCCACTCCCTTGAAACTGACAATGCCACTCTCTTCAAAGTGATTATGCCACTCTCTTGAAAGTGATTATGCCACTCTCTTGAAAGTGATTATGCCACTCTCTTGAAAGTGATTATGCCACTCTCTTGAAACTGACAATGCCACTCTCTTGAAAGTGATTATGCCACTCTCTTGAAAGTGATTATGCCACTCTCTTGAAAGTGATTATGCCACTCTCTTGAAAGTGATTATGCCACTCTCTTGAAACTGACAACGCCACTGTCTTGAAACTGACAACGCCCCTCTCTTGAAACTGACAACGCCCCTCTCTTGAAACTGACAATGCCATTGTCTTGAAACTGACAATGGCACTGTCTTGAAACTGACGATGCCACTCTCTTGAAACTGACAATGCCACTCTCTTGAAAGTGATTATGCCACTCTCTTGAAAGTGATTATGCCACTCCCTTGAAACTGACAATGCCACTCTCTTCAAAGTGATTATGCCACTCTCTTGAAAGTGATTATGCCACTCTCTTGAAAGTGATTATGCCACTCTCTTGAAAGTGATTATGCCACTCTCTTGAAAGTGATTATGCCACTCTCTTGAAACTGACAACGCCACTGTCTTGAAACTGACAACGCCCCTCTCTTGAAACTGACAACGCCCCTCTCTTGAAACTGACAACGCCCCTCTCTTGAAACTGACAATGCCATTGTCTTGAAACTGACAATGGCACTGTCTTGAAACTGACGATGCCACTCTCTTGAAACTGACAATGCCACTGTCTTGAAACGCCCCTCTCTTGAAACTGACAACGCCCCTCTCTTGAAACTGACAACGCCCCTGTCTTGAAACTGACAACGCCCCTGTCTTGAAACTGACAACGCCCCTCTCTTGAAACTGACAACGGCCCTCTCTTGAAACTGACAACGCCCCTGTCTTGAAACTGACAACGCCCCTGTCTTAAAACTGACAACGGCCCTCTCTTGAAACTGACAACGCCCCTCTCTTGAAACTGACAACGCCCCTCTCTTGAAACTGACAACGCCACTGTCTTGAAACTGACAACGCCACTCTCTTGAAACTGACAATGCCACTGTCTTGAAACTGTGTTATTCTATTGAAAACAAAATCATCAGTATGACATTCATTGTGTCCAAATATTTTGCTGATGGGGGAGGGTGGGGATGGGCGGATGGGAGGGAAGAAGGGGAAGAGGGGGGCGAGAGGAGAAGAAAAAGAGAATAGCTTTTAAAGGAAAGCCATCATCTACTTCGTCAAATGAGTGACATCGGTGATGGCCTGACTGTTTATTGCCGACTGTGTTACTGGGATTGAGTGAATGGTGTGAACACAGTTAACAGACAGGTAGCCCCCTCATCCCCCAACCCCCCCCCCCCCCCCCCCCCCCCCCCGCCGCCGCCAAGAAAGATTTGATTTACATTAACTGAATGTACCCAAGGGTTGATGAATTTTTGAGAGACTCTCGTTGTTGCCGACCTATCGTCGTCGTCGTCGTCGTCGTCGTCGTCTCCCCCTCCTCCTCCTCCACCTCCTTCTTCTCGTCTGAATGTTCTATTAATGCAAAAGTAG
>CM065746.1:4963938-4976438 GCA_033310375.1 Conus canariensis
GTGCTTCAGAATCTGCCCGAGTGGAGGCGAGCCATAGATCCAACCCTTCTCAAGTGCCTGGTAGAAATGGGAGGACCGAGGATGTTGTTGTTGTTGCTGCTGTGTTGTTGTTGTCGTTGTTGTTATTCCTGTTGTTGTTGTTGTCATTGTTGTTATTACTGTTGTTGTTGCTCCTGTTTCAGTCAGCGGTCCTGGCAATGTCGGTAGTGCCATTGTTGTTGTGTTGTCGGTGCTGCTGTTGCTGTCGTTGCTGCTGTTGTTGCTGATGTTGTTGCTCTTGTTTCAATCAGCGGTCCTGCAATACTGGTTATGCCATTATTTTTGTCGGTTGTTGTTGTTGTCGCTGCTTTTGTTGTTGTTACTCTTGTTTCAATGTATCTATCAATACCGGTAATGCCGTTGTTGTTGTTGTTGTTGTTGTTGTTGTTGCTGTTGTTCGTCTTGTTTCAAAAGATGATCATGTAAATACCGGTGACGGCGGTATCGGGGCTACGCCCATATCTGTCTGTCTGTCTGTCTGTCTATGAATTGCGTCATGTTTGTGTCACCTGTCAGCGGTGATTGACACGTGCACCTTCACAACAGCGAGTCACTTCATAGCGCTATCAGACGCTCCTCGTCTATTTCATTATTAATCTTTTTTTTATACATTCAGCGCTTTTCTTTCTTTCTCTCTTTCTTTCTTTTCTTCTTTCTCTCTTTCTTTCCTTCCTTCCTTCTTTCTCTCTTTCCTTCCTTCCTTCTTTCTTTCTTTCTTGTGTCTTCTCAGTCTTTGTGAGCATACGGACGGTAGATTCTTGTTAAATTTTAGTGCTTCTAACGTTGTCTGCCTTTGTCTCTCTGTTTGTCTCTCTGTCTCTGCCTGTCTGCAGTTTTGCTTGTCTCTCTGTCTGTCTCTCTGTCTGTCTGCAGTTTTGTTTGTCTCTCTGTCTGTCTGTCTTTGTCTGCAGTTTTGTTTGTCTCTCTGTCTATCTGCAGTTTTGTTTGTCTCTCTGTCTGTCTGTCTATCTGCAGTTTTGTTTGTCTCTCTGTCTGTCTCTCTGTCTATCTGCAGTTTTGTTTGTCTCTCTGTCTGTCTCTGTCTGAAGTTTTGTTTGTCTCTCTGTCTGTCTGTCTGTCTTCCTGTCTGTCTGAAGTTTTGTATGTCTTTCTGAGACAGACAGACAGAGACAGACAGAGATACAGACAGACAAACAGAGCGACAGAGAGAGACAGAGAGAGGAGAAAGAGAGAGAGAGAGAGAGAGAGAGAGAGAAAGGCAGACAGACAGACAGAAACATATATATATATATATTATATGTATATATTATCTCCCCTATTCTTCAATCGAAGACATCAGAGCAAGCTTTGTTTACAATTATTATATATAATAATATATATATATAAAGAGAGAAGAGAGAGAGAGAGAGAGAGAGCAGACAGACAGACATCAGAAGAAGAGAGAAAAGAGAGAGAGAGAGAGACAGAGAGAGAGAGAGAGAGAGAGAGAGAGAGAGAGAAGAAGACAGACAGAGACAGAGAGACAGACAGGCAGACAGATAGAGTCAGACACACCGACCGACCGATCGACCTGCCGACCTGCCGACCGACCGACAGACAGAAAAACAAACAGCGACAGACACGCTACGACATAAAAACACTTAAAAAAAAGAAAAAAAAAAAAACAAGCCCCCACACCCCCCTCCTCATTAAAATCCTGACTCACGAGGTTCAGTGCAGAGAGCAGCAGGCTGGCATTGCTGTGCAGAAGGAAGGAAGGAAGGAAGGAAGGAAGGTAGGATGGAAGGAAGGAAGGAAGGGAAGTATGGAAGGAAGGAAAGAAGGAAGGAAAATACGAAAGCATGGAAGGAAGGAAGGAAGGATGGAAGGAAGGAAGAAGGATGGAAGGAAGGAAGGAGGATGGATGAAACAAGGAAGGAAGGAAGGAAGGAAGGAAGGAAGGAAGGAAGGAAGGAAGGAAGGAAGGAAGGATGGAAACAGGAAGGAAAGAAGGATGGAAGGAAGGATGGAAGGAAGAAAGGAAGGATGGAAGGAAGGAAGGATGAAAGGAAGGAAGGAAGGAAGGAAGGAACGGATGGAAACAAGGAAGGAAAGAAGGATGGAAGGAAGGAAGGGAGGAAGGAAGGAAGGATGGAAGGAAGGAAGGAAGGATGGAAGGAAGGAAGAAAGGAAGGAAGGAAGGAAAGAAGGATGGAAGAAAGGAAGGATGGAAAGAAGGAAAGAAGGAAGGAAAGAAGGAAGGATGGAAGGAAGGAAGAAAGGAAGGAAGGAAGAAGAGAAGGATGGAAGGAAGGAAGGAAGGAAAGAAGGATGGAAGGAAGGAAGAAAGGAAGGATGGAAAGAAGGAAGGAAGGAAGGATGAAAGGAAGGAAGGAAGGAAGGATGGAAACAAGGAAGGAAAGAAGGATGGAAGGAAGGAAGAAAGGAAGGAAGGAAAGAAGGAAGGAAAGAAGGAAGGAAAGAAGGAAGGAAGGAAGGAAAGAAGGATGGAAGGAAGGAAGAAAGGAAGGATGAAAGAAGGAAGGAAAGAAGGAAGGAAAGAAGGAAGGAAGGAAGGATGGAAGAAAGGAAGGATGGAAAGAAGGAGGAAGAAGAAGGAAGGAAAGAAGGAAGGAAGGAAGGATGGAAGGAAGGAAGAAAGGAAGGATGGAAGGAATGAAGGAAGGATGCCAAGCAAACCGAACCACTCTGCCAACGGCAGGGATGCCACGACACACGACAGGGTCCTGAAAAGACCCAGAGACTCTGGCAGCAAAAAGGCAGATGTTGAGGAGGACGGTGATGGTGGTGGTGATGATGGTGATGATATTCATAGCTGAGTGAGAAAAAAATGATTGGAGCAGGATTAGCGTATGGTTTGATGGCTCTTCATTCGTTTGTTGATTTGCTTTTGTGTGTGTGTGTGTGTGTGTGTGTGTGTGTGTGTGTGTGTGTGTGTGTGTGTGTGTGTGCGTGCGCGCGTGCGTGCGTGCGTGCGTGCGTAGTGAGTGAGTGAGTGTGTGTGTGTGTGTGTGGGGTGTGTGTGTGTGTGTGTGTGTGTGCGCGTGTGTTTGATACTTTAAAGTATTGCGTGGGTTCCTGTTGCTGGTGTCTTTTCTGGGTTGGTTCTTCTAAAACAAATTACACTGTTCCTACCCTATTTGCCTACTTTTTGAAAGATTTTTGTGCTTCTTTTTAACTGCCTATTTTAAAAGAAAAATTTTTGTTTACTTTATTTTAAACTGTCTACTCTTTAAGATACTCTGTAAATCAGTGTCAGTAACAAGCTTTTTACGAAACATTCTTTATTTTATTTTTGATTGCCCACCTTTTGGAAAAAGCTCCCTGTACTATTTTTAACTGCGCATTTTTTTAAATTCCACCTTTTATTCTTGACTGCCTGTTTAAAAATATTTCTTGTATTCTTAAATGCCTGCTTTTCAACATATACTAAAGGCAACAACCGTTCCAGTTCATAAGCAGGGAAAATCAAAATCAAATGCATCTAGTTTCCGACCTATTTCTTTGACTCCTCACATAAGTAAAGTTTTTAAAAGAATATGGAAGTCAAGATTGGAACATTTCCTTGAAAGTAAGGGAATCCTGCCATTAACACAGGCAGGGTTTAAAAGAGGTAGAGGAGTTACGGACCATACTGTTCATTTGATGTCTCATGTGAAGAGAGCACTAGCGAAGCGCCACTCAACTGTTGCCACATTTTTTTGATATTTTTAGAGCTTACGATTCGGTGTGGCATAGTTCGCTTCTTCATAAAGCAGCCTCAGTCGGGATAAAGGGTCGGTTTTCTATGTTCCTAAAGTCATTTTATCGACAAGAACATTTCAGGTAAGATTATATCATGTTTTTTCCAGCACAAAGGCTGTTAACATGGGTGTTCCTCAAGGGAGTGTTATTGCTCCCACTTTTTTCTCACTCATGGTTCATGAAATAAAACATGTTGACACCAAAGGTGCAATTTTAGCTGTTTATGCTGATGATATTGCTCTGTGGTCAAATGTTAACTGTAATTTCACAAAAGATAAAGCCAGAAGAAATACTATTATAGCAAGATTTCAAGATGCTGTAAACATTATTGTTGGTTACATGAAAGAATCTGGTTTTCTCTTATCCGCTGGAAAAAGCGTCTTTATGATTTTCACCAAAAGGATAATCGATTTGAATGGGAAGGATGTTGTTGTCGTAAAAATAAATGACACTCCTATCTATCCGAGCAAACAAGTAAAATTTCTTGGTGTTAATTTTCATTATAAATTATTCTGGAACAAATACATTAACTATCTCATTGAAAAAGCAAGGAAGAAAATGGCTTTGTTGCGCGTTTTATCAGGTATCCCTCTTATAAATTGTGGTTCTAATCTTGTTCATGTTGCCTCCAGTTTAGTTCGTTCTCTCATGTCTTATGGTCAGGAAGCTTTTTTCACGGCCTCCATGTCGGATTTACATAAATGAACCAGTATTGATTCTTTGGCATTTAAAATAGCGTTAGGGTTACCGCGATGGGCTTCTATTGATATGACGTATAACGAAGCTGGGATATTGCCTCTTGATGAATACAGAAGACTCTGTGCCTGCAAGTTCATGGTGAGGGTGAGATCCATTCCAAACTCAGTTGTCCCTGAACTTGATGAGGACACCTATATTTCGAGAGAGATTAGAAATAAAACAAGTTATACTTTTTTTTTATCAGATTATACACGTCCATTGATCCAGAACTGTGACTTATCGTTTGATCAAATTGCCAAGGTTCCTCGGCATCCGCATCCACCTTGGCTTGCTGAAAGAGCTGAGATAATCTACACATATGGAGATTTAAATAAGACTGATAATCCTCTCATTCTGGCTTCTAGGGTTGTAGAGTTTATCAATATAAAATATTACTTCATACTCGCGTTTACACTGATGGCTCAGACACAGACTCCTCTGAAGCTGGGGCCGATTTTTGTTGTCCCAGGTTTGGATATAAGAAAACGATTTCACCTAACAAAGGGGTGTTCTGTTTTCACAACTGAGTTATTTGCTATCATGATGTCTTTAAACTTCTTTGAAGATGTCAGTATTCTGCCCACTAAACTACTTATTCTTTCAGATTCAAAATCAGCTCTGATGGCTTTACACCATCAATCATCATCAGATAGACCTGATATCTGACAAGAAATTCTGTTTTTAATTCATCAGCTTATTACACGAGGTTCAGATGTATTGTTATTGTGGGTTTCTGGCCATTCCAGTCTGTATGGTAATGAGATGGCTGATGTATGTGCCAAAGAGGCAGCTTCTGGGAAATCACACGTCAGTGTTTTCAATATACCTCTTTCTGTCTCGGAAGCTATAGTATTTTATCAAATGCAAATTGGAAAAAAAACGACAGGAACAATATTTGAATGATACTCGCCTCAAACACAGATGGCCTGTGACTGTTCCTGGGAAACGATGCATCAATCCCCCTGGACCAATCCCGGTAAGAAACTTAATTCACCGACTGCGGGTTAATGCATGGTTGGGAAGACTTTTTAATCCTTCCCCTGTCTGTGTTTGTGGTCCTCAACTTGACATAATTCATTTCTTATTTGAATGCACGAGCACAAGAATTTACTTTCAATCACTCCATGAAAAGATCATATATCAAAACATGCCGCTTACGCTTCCAAGTGTATTGCAGCCGACTAGAGAGACTGGCTGGGCAATGACTTTAGCAGCTGCACGTTTAATTAAAAATAATCCGATTGGAAGGTTTAAAAAAAAGTATTTCATGATTCTAAGGCATTTTCAACCTTTCTTGTCAGTTGTGTGAGAATTTTTTTTATATTTTATTTTAAAACTAGATAAGGTATTACGCCATTCTTAAATGGATGAAAGAGAGAAGGGAGGAGGGAGGGTGGATGCGAATGTGTCAGCATAATTGTGGGTTATAACTATAATTTCATTGTGGCATTTTGTCAGATTTACAAGTAGAGCAAGGCACTGTCTTTCAGAGCTGTCCGACTCCTACATGTAATACATCGGTCTAATCCATTGTGAGATTGTCTTTGACATATGTGTGTGTGTGTGTGTGTGTGTGTGTGTGTGTGTGTGTGTGTGTGTGTGTGTGTGTGTGTGTGTGCGTGCGTGAATGCGTGCGTGCGTGTTGTTTGTGTGTGTGTTTGTGTGTGTGTGTGTGTGTGTGTGTGTGTGTGTGTGTGTGTGTGTGTGTGTGTGTGTGTGTGTACACGCGCGCATGTGTGTGTGTGTGCGTGCGTGCATTTGTCCTGAATACTCGCCCAGATGAGAGAGAGAGAGAGAGAGAGAGAGAGAGAGAGAGAGAGAGAGAGAGAGAGAGAGTATAATGATAATTCTATATTATTCTATTATAAATATAAAAAGGTGTACGAAAGGTTCTCGGGACGGGGGTAAGTAGTAGTATGAGAGAGAGGAAGAGAGTGATATTCGTATGTTCATTGGACTTTGGTCGCCTTTCAATTCTATTAAAGTATTGTAAATCATTTCCATACAATTTTCTCATCTCTGAAAAAACAAATTGACAGTGTGTTATATATCTATCTTTAACTTATTTATTTTCAATTAACTTTTCTGAATTTGTCTTATTTCTTTTGTTTGAAATGTCAGTACAACCTATGGTTATTCTGACAATAAATGGTTTAAGTACAATTCAGTTCAGTATTTCTCTCTCTCTCTCTCTCTCTCTCTGTACACACACACACACACACACACACACACACACACACACACACACACACACACACACACACACATATATATATATATATATACATGTATATTTGTATGTACATATCTAAATGTATGTATATATCTACATGTATGTGTGTTTATACATACAATACATCGCTCTCTCTCTCTCTCGATATTATATATATATATATATATATATATATATATATATATGTATATAGTTTTTGATTGCCCACATTTAAAAGTATTTTCCCCGTTTATTCCAGTTGCCTGCTTTCAACATGTCTCTAGCTACACCTAATTTTCTACTGTTAACAATATTTTTTGCGTATTTCTGACCACCAAATTTATAGGAAATTTTGTTCATTTTCTTGTAAACTGCCCACGTAAAGACATATTCTTTACTTTGCTCTTCATAGCCCACTTTTTAAGATTTTGTTTTTCTATTTCGTCCTTCACTGAATCTATTTCGCAATCTATTGATATCTTTTCCAATTTATTTTTTCCTAACAGATTTATTTTTTCAATACATCTTTGTTTTTTGTTTTTTGTTCCTGACAGCATTAGTTACTTATATTCTTTTCTGCCCAGTAGTGTGCTATTATCATTTTTCTATTCGTTCTTTACAGCCTATAACGAGCTCACACTCTTTATAGACTATTGAGAACAAACAAACAAACAAAAAGAAAAAACCCACACACACACACACACACACACACACACACACACACACACACACACACACACACACACACAGATTCATATTTCTCTCTCTCTCTCTCTCTCTCTCTCTCTCTCTCTCTCTCTCTCTCTCTCTCTCTCTCTCTCTCTCTCTCTCTCTTTGTCTGTCTGTCTCTCTCTGAATTTTTGAAGGGGGGTTGGAGGTAGGAATTGGGCCGGTGTCGGCGGAAAATAACACTGCGGAAAAAAAACACTACAGGAGTGTTATTTTCCTAGGAAGATTACACTCCTTCACCAGGAAAAAATGACTACGCCCAGGAAATTAACACTACCCCAGGAAAAAAAGACTGCTCTAGTTTTCTTTCAATTAATTCTTTTAATTCTTCCATGATTAAAATTCTTTAAAATTCTTTAAGAACACGTTTAACACTCGCATGAAACAACCCTTTCGAAGTGCCCACAGAGGTTCAACAAATAAATTTTCTCTTGGCTTTCAGCTCTGCCAAGGGGGGTGTGATCGAGCCACCTTCTCTCATCTCCACTTTGAGTATACACGCTGATCGTGGTGTTCAGGAGCAAGGCAGCTGCCATGATCTCTGTGTCTGTAGCCCAGATACGATTTGCTGCCATCTTTGTCGATCTGAGGTATTCTTCTTCCGAGATTGCAGTGTTTCTTTCCTAGGAAAAATACACTCCCAGTGTTTTTTTCCTGGAAGTCTTTTTTGCCTCCTACACCGGGACGGAGAGGACGCGAGTAGGTTGAGTGGGAGGAGGCACAGGGGCGGACGAGGGGAAGATGGGGTGTTAAGAGGGGAGAGTGATGAGGAAGAGGGGAGGGGGGTGGATCCAGCATCCCTGCACCTACCCTCCTCCCCCTCCCCCCCTTTTTATCTCCTCGACCCCCTCCTGTGAGGCCATGAATCTCCAGATCCAATTAAAAGCTAGAGCCGTGGAGAGGCTTTGGGAGTCTTCGATACGGCGTGGTTCTTGTCAGAAAGTGTAACGGAAACCTTGTCACAATCGATGGTGCGCGAGAACGCCATCACTCAAAAAGGACCAGGGCGGACGTAACACAAACATAACATCTCTGAGGCTCCCTTCTGGTTTTCCGGAAACAGCATTAAAACAAACAAACAAAAAACAACAACAAAGCAAACAAATAAAACAAACAAGCGAACCAAACCAAACCAAACAAGCAAGCGAACCAACCAAACAAAATAACAAAACAGACAAACAAACAAACAAAACCAACCAACCATCCAACCAACCAACCAACCAAAACAAACAAAAGAAACAAAACAATCAAACAAACAAAGCAAAGCAAATACACAATCAAACAAACAAAACAACACAAACAAAACCAAGCTACCAAACCAACCAAACCAAACCAACCAGCCAACTAACCAAGCAAAGAAATAAACAAAGAAACAAGCGAACAAAGCACACAATCAATACAAACAAACAAGCCAAACACGCAGACAAACACACAACCAAACCAACCAACCAACCAACCAACCAACCAAACACACCATATTCGTTCCAACAGCGCTGGGCATCCCCGGCATTGACCTTTGATACTGACCGTGGTCCATCCACTCTTTGTGTCTCGTCTATGACAGCGCAAATTGTAACAACCGCGCAAAATGTAACAATTTTCGATGTCGTGACATTTTGCGCGGGCAGCCCGCGCAAATTGTAACAATTGTCACAATTTACGCTGTCACACTCGTCTAGCGTCAACACTGGCTTTTAAATGTCTTTGGTTCAATACAATGTAGTCTATTGGTGTTGTGGTTCAGTATTATGTCTCGATGATGTTATGGATTAGAAAAAGTATGCTGTGATGATGCTATGGTTCAATGTTGTGGTTTTAAATGATGCTATGGTTCAATATTCTCATAGAATGATGTTATAGTTTATCATTGTGGTTTCGTGATGGCTATGGTCCAATATTGTGGTTAAGTGATGCTATGGTTCAATATTGTGGTTTAATTATGTTGTGGTTCAATGTTGTGGTTTAATTATGTTATGGTTCAATATTGTGGTTTAATTATGTTATGGTTCCGTACTGTGGTTTAATGACGCTATGGTTCCGTATTTTGGTTTAATGATGTTATGGTTCAATATCATGGTTTAATTGTGTCATAGTTCAATATTGTGGTCTAGTGATTTACGGTTAAATATGGTCGTTTAATTATGTTATGGTTCAATAATGTGGCTTACTGACGTTATGATTCGATATTGTGGTTTAATGATGTTATAATTCAATATTGTGGTTTAATACTTTGTTATAGTTTAATATTGTGGTTTAATTATGTTATGGTTCAATATTCTCGTTTGATTATGTTATGGTTCAATACTGTGGTTTACTGATGTTATGTTTCAATATAGTGGTTTAGTGCTCTTTTGGTTCAATATTGTGGGTTAGTAATGTTATGCTTCAATATTGTGGGTTAGTAATGTTATGGTTCAATATTGTGGGTTAGTAATGTTATGGTTCAATATTGTGGTTCAGTAATATTGTAATTAAAAGAAAACCGGAACAGCTATATTGAATGTACTGAGAGAGAGCGACAGAGAGCGAGAGAGAGAGAGAGGAGAGAGAGAGAGAGAGAGAGAGAGAGAGAAAGAGAGCGAGAGAGAGAGAGAGAGAGAGAGAGAGAGAGAGAGAGAGAGAGAGAGAGAGAGAGAGAGAGAGGGAGAGATTTTAATCATTCATAAACACTAAGGCCCCTCGTGAATGGTGTGATATGAACAAATCCTTTAGCTATTTATAAAAAAGAAAATAATCAAATAGCCGTATCGAGTGTCCTGAGAGAGAGAGAGAGAGGATAGAGAGAGAGAGAAGGAGAGAGAGAGAGAGAGAGAGAGAGAGAGAGAGAGAGAGAGAGTAGGTGAAGAGACAGAGAGAGAGAGAGAGAGTAGGGGGGAGAGAGAGAGAGAGAGAGAGAGAGAGAGAGAGAGAGAGAGAGAGGAGAGAGAGAGAGAGAGAGAGTTTTCATTGTGTAAGATAATAATAAACCTCTGGGCTGGGGGTTTACAACGTCAGTAAACTGCAGTAACTGAAATGAAATGGATCTCTGGCAATCAAAGAAATGTCTCAAGATGCCATGGGCATCTCCCACATAAGACTTAAAACACACACACACACACACACACACACACACACACACACACACACACACACACACACACACACACACACGAGAGAGAGAGAGAGAGAGAGAGAGAGAGAGAGAGAGAGAGAAGACAGACAGACAGACAAAGACAGACAGACAGACAGACAGACGGACAGAGACAGAGACAGAGAGACTGACACTGACACTGACTTTTTCTTATTGTCCATTCAGCACTTCAGCCCTATAGACAATCGTATTTATCGATACAAAAAGCTGAAATTTCACATGAACACACGCCCGCTCAAACACACCTCTCCACCGTTCTTTCTTTCCCACCCCGCCCCTTTCACTCTCACTCTCCCCTCTTGCCTCTCTCCTTCCCCCCTCCCCTCCACACACACACACACACACACACACACACACACACACACACACACACACACACACACGCACATACACAGTGGATCATCCCGAAATTAACAGGTGCTATGTGCGATGATCTTTTTTCTCACATGCATGACTTCAGCTATACATTTAGCCAGATCCTTGACAACACGTTCGTTATGATTAGATAACAACACAGCACCACTTGAGCTGTTTGGGCGGTATGAAAAAGAATTGAACACACTGCAGCCTGTACGTTTGTCAACATACACAGTACAATGAAATACAAAGTCTTTTCCGGTTTCACATTCACTTCTACAAGACGGGCAGATCGTAATTATCATCTGTATTTTCGTGACTTAAAAACCATTACTAACAATTTTTCAGACCACAAACCCTCAGTCTGAATCTGATGAAACTATCTCTGTGCCATTTTTTTTTCTTCTAACTAACGTCATGCACTTTCCTGCCTGGAAATATCTTTTCAAAGAACAGAACTAGCTATATTTATCATTAGCTTTTATTTCTGCACGCCAGTTTTGCTTGAAACAGATGAATCTCTCTTTGAATTCCACCATAAAACCGTATTCGGAACCTGCTCCCTGGCTCAGCCAAACAATATCCAATCTATTTTCTGTCAGAGATTTCGGAACATGTGACACTCAGTTAAAATGACCAGATTCGCGTTGTAGCAAGAGCATTCTATCGATAGACTTGTCTACATATTGTTGACATGGGGAGTCTGACTAGTTTTAACCAATATGTAAAGCACTTTACAGTCGTAACATGTCTGAAGAACATCTCCCGGTTTCTCCACATACTATCTTGTTTGGATGAAAGCAGGGGAATATTAAGACATCTTTTTATGGCAAACATGTGGACATTTTCAATTTTGTTACTGCCTTGTTCTAACCCCCATACTTCAAGAGAGAGAGAGAGAGAGAGAGAGAGAGAGAGAGAGAGAAGAGAGAGAGAGAGAGAGAGAGAGAGAGACAGACAGACAGACAGACAGACAGACAGAGAGAAGGGAGAAACGTGTTTCCTTTTTAGTAGCTTTTCTCTTTTCTTCAGTGTACAAGACATAGAGGGAGAATACCGAGTCACAGGTGAATTTTCAGATTGACTCGCTTCCGTTGTTTCTGGAACCGAGACACGATAAGATTCATGTCGGGGTGGCACTCTTTTATGCGCAGAAACTTGGTTCCGTTTGAATTGTTTCTTTCTTATGTCCAGAATGGAATGGCCCTATTCAATTCGTCTTGCTTGAATAAAGAATTGTGACTGACCTGTCACTAAATCGCATTGGAAATAATGATTTAAATGATCGATTCAACGGTTCTGTAATTAAGAGTTGGATACTGGAGACAAATACAAAGTGCAAACTTACGTACACACACACGCGCGAGCGCGCACGCATTTTGTCTCTCTCTTTCTCTGTCTGTCTCTCTGTTTCTGTCGTCTGTCTGTCTCTCTTTCTCTCTGTTTGTCAATCTGTCTCTCTGTCTCTCTCTCTCTCTCTGACGTACATGCTCTATTTCAAGGACGCATTGTGTGTGTGTGTGTGTGTGTGTGTGTGTGTGTGTGTGTGTGTGTGTGTGTGTGTGTGTTTGTGTGTGTGTGTGTGTGTGT
>CM065746.1:4978938-4983938 GCA_033310375.1 Conus canariensis
CACCATCAATGCAAAATTCAAACGAAAATGCTTCCTCCTTCTAACTACCTCATGGGCATCATCATTAAGGGCTTAGAAAACAAAATGCAAAGAATGACTTCGACTGAAAAACATCCAACGTCTTTTAACTGGAGAGACAAAACCTTTCCAACAAAAGAAACGGGTACACACCTGAAATCTGCGTGCACGTGATAAATGCCGTTTGTAAATGGAAGGATATTCTAGATCGCGAGCTCGCTACTTTGCCTAGTTCGTTATCTGGCGATCTTGTCTTTGTTATTTGTCTTATTCTTCCTGAACGCCCGATCTTTTGGAATGCGAGCTAAGATCAGTGAGGTTCGCAGAGAAAAAAAGAAATCGTTCAACACGGTAGTCGAAAGTTAATGTTTGGGTTTGCGCAAAGGGAAGTAATCGTGTTACAGCTTTCCTATCATAGAAATCAGTTTATGTTAAACTTTTCGGCGACCCGAAATCAGTTTGTGTTTGGGTTCGGGCAAATAGAAGTAATCGTATGAAAGCTCTCCTCTCATACAGATCAGTTTATGTTAACTTTTCGGTAATAACCGAAATCAGTTTCTGGCTGGTTCACCGTAATTTTTATTCTCGATTCGTAAGCAAACGCTTTCTTTTCTATCCGAAACAATCGAGTTCACAGCGCCAGAGAGATCAACAACAGCACCAAAATCGACCTCACAGCCAGTTCACAACAGTGCCGAGGTTATCAAGCCTAATGATATCTTTCAGTCGAGCGCCAGCGAGCAGCTTGTGTACCGTCTCTTGAGAAAAGATCGTTAAGACTTCGATGAAGAAGGCTGCACACCTAAAAATTAATGCGCCAAGGCCTTGCTTAAGAATTCGAGAATTCTTATTGTGTCTGAAAGTTGATTCTCCTCATTTTTTTTTTCCTATGGCCATCAAGGTACAAGCCAGTTGGTTCCCAGCAGACGGATTAAAATCAAAGGAATGGGACGATTTGGGTGTTTCTAGTTGGCGCAAAGATAGGGTCACGGGTGAGTGCAAAGGCCTGAAATGTGACGTCAACAAAGGAGAAGGTCATGTGTTTGGAGACTGTTTTTGTGATGTCATTGGTGGAAATCCCCCCCCCCCCCCCCCCACACACACACACAAGGTAAATACTTAGTGGGGAGTTGTTCTTTTGATCACTTATCAGTTGCACATCAAATGCAGGCTCAAACTTATAGTAAGCCTCAAAACGCTGACATGGATTATAATAGTGTTTTGAGTGCAAAATTGTTACTGTGGTGTGTGGCCGGACTCAGTTCTCAGTTGGATGAAAGGCGGCCCGCAGACGAAGGACATATTTCCCGTATGGAGACAGCCTTCAGACACACCATACTCCGGCGACATAGCCAGACACACGCAAGACACACTGTTGGCATATTCACAGACCTGACCTTTCACCTTTGGCTATAGGCGCGCGCAACTCAGCGCGAATGCTACCGTTCAAAGGAAGAAACTGAAGTCACCATTGTGAGATAAATACAGAATAACACTTTAGCAGCGGTCAGACGTTAGCAGTAAGACAATGAAGCTTAAAGCTTTAATACCTACGTATGTACCTGCCTGTGAACTTGGGTATTCAGCCCAGCTGACATACGTGTAACTGTTATCGACCTTCGAAATCTGTCAGTGTGTATGTTGTTTGTGTCTGAAACCAAGTGAATTCTAAACGAAAAAACAAACAAACAAACAAACTACAGCAGAGACTACATTCCTCTCTGTCAACCTGCGTCTCGTTTGCATTGAAAGGAAAGGATTTTAAATCAGAGATTAACACAAATTACGAAATATTGAGTATGTACACACACACACACACACACACACACACACACACACACACACACACACACACACACACACACACTTAGGCACACACACAGGACACACAGGGGCACACACCGACGCACGCGCACACACACACACACACACACACACACACACACACACACACACAAACACGCGCGAGCGCGCGCGCGCGCGCGCACACACACACACACACACACACACACACAGAGGCACATACACAAACACAGACAGACAGAAACGCACACACACAGACACACAGACGCACACACACACACAGAGGCACACACCGACGCACACACACATATTCACACACACTCACGCACGGACGGCACAACACACACACACACACACACCACACACACACACACACACACACACACACACACACACAGAGGTATCGTTCAACATCACAATTTTGCAACAAGACGTAAAAGGAAACTGCTACTATTACTCCTACACACAAACACGCACACTTGTACTTTTTTCCCTCCATCTCACATGTTTTCTCTCTGCGCGTACCCGAGGCAAGCAACCGTAAATGACTCATCAGAGAAGAAAGGAAATATCGATTACTACTTTCGTGATCTCACTTCAGCGAGAACGGAAATGCATTGTATAGGGCCAGAGGCGAGTGAGGTGGGAATATCGATTGAAAACGATGGAGGGAAAAAGAAAAAAAAAAAAGAAAAAAAGAACTGCTCTGGTCTCAGGTACTTTGATGAGTCATCACTTCAGCAAACAGGATTTACTTTCTCCAATATCAGAGAGAGAGAGAGAGAGAGGAGAGAGAGAGAAGCAGACAGAAGAGAGAGAGAGAGAGAGGAGAGAGAGGGGGGTGGGGGGGGGGGAACGGACAGAGAGACAAAGAGAGATACAGAGAGAGAGAGACAGAGACAGAGACAGAGAGAGACACAGAGAGAGAGAGAGAGAGAGAGAGAGAGAGAGGGGGGGGTGGGGGTGGGGCAAACGGACAGAGAGAAAAGAGATATACAGAGAGAGAGAGAGAGAGAGAGAGAGAGAGAGAGAGAGAGGAGAGATGATAGAGAGAGAGAAAGAGAGAGATGAGAGAGACAAGAGAGAGAGAGAGAGAGAGAGAGAGAGAGAGAGAGACAGGCAGACAGACAGACAGACAGACGAACAGGCAGCAGCCAGACAAAGAGTGACTGACCTAGACAAAGAAAGAGAGTCAGTCACATCGTCAGAGAGACAGACTGACGCAGAAAGATAAAAACAGAACGTATCAAGTTAAGAGAGAAAACAAGCACTTCATGAATCAATCCATAAACAGACAAACTAACAAACGTTCGCTCATTCCCCTCAACTGGATCGTCTGCCCTTGGTGTCAGTGCATGGTGAGCCGTTATCTGAATTTTGATCTTGCATTTCACCAGCCTTCTGCTCTATCTCCTGCTGTGCGTGGAAATGACGGAATGATTGTCACAATTGATAAATAATTCTGCGTGAAGATTGCTGGCTGCCTTTCCCTTGGGAAGGATCTCCCAATAAACTGCGCTGTGAATACAGGGCAAGGCCATTGTGTTGTGGGTTTGTTTATTACTATCATCATTACCATTACCTTTTTTTTTTGTTTGTTGTCACATCTACTGTGCCACCATAGTGGCATTGCACCCACTCATTCTGATCCTCCCGTCCACAGCCACAGCCTGGCCCAGCCCGCCGCATCCCTTGCACCGGCAATCCAAAGGGAGCAACCAATATCAAGTCGTTATGAGGCAACCCACTGGAGGAGACACTGTACTGCTGCCGAGTCATTTTGGTTCGGTGGTGCCTGTTCTGATACAACATATGCAGGACACCACCTACTAAGCCCCTACTGACGACAACGATTGCTTAGTCGCAGAGCTAGCGCGAATGAGCTCTCCCTCTGGAGGGCGCCACCACATCTGTCCAACGACAGCCCCCATGAATTTGCCAATACCGATGACCCCGACAGCATCAATCCAAGGCCATAAACGTGGAGAGGACATCGAAACTGAGGTCACCATGACAGCAGGGCATGAAGGGCCACGGAATTTGAGACTTTTTTTTCTTTAAATGCTTACTGATGAGAAAGAGGATGATGAAGATGATGCTACGGATTTTCATTTCAGTCTGAGAGTGCATGACAGGGCTGTACTCTAAGCTTACTTTCGTAACAGGCTATATCTCGGCGTGAACCAGGCCCAAGAAATATAGACACCTGCAGTGTTGTTCAGAAAATTTGAGCAGCACTCTCATAGACGCATCCATTAAGTGGATGAAACTCGACTGTGTGGTTCCAGTTTTCCCAGATGAACCCATGGCAAACTCAACTCTGGGTAGGAGCTGGTCGTGGCTAAAAAATCGCACATGGCTCTGATCGATATTGAACCCAAAACCACCCAGCTGGAAGTCTGCGACGCTAACCACTTCGCCACGGCGGCTGGTATTTATTATCATTAGTTTCATTATTAGCATTATTATCATCATTTAGTATCAATATGATTATTAATCATCATCATCTTCTTCTTCTCATCATTATCTTATTATCATTATATCGTCATAATCATCATTATTGATGTTGGTGGTGGTGGTGGTGTTGCTGTTGTTGTCATTGTTTTTGTTGGTGCTTTGCTATTGTTGTTTTTATAATTATTACTTGGGACAAGGGGAATAAAAACAGAAGGAGAAGAAGGAGGGTAAGGGAAGGGATGGTAGGGTGCGTGCGTGCCACACACACACACACACACACACACACACACACACACAGAGAGAGAGAGAGAGAGAGAGAGAGAGAGTGCGTATGTGTGCATGTGCATGCACATCTGCGTGTATGTGTATGTGTGTGTGTGTGTGTGTGTGTGTGTGTGTGTGTGTGTGTGTGTGTGTGTGGGTGGGTGTGTGATTGTGTGCATGAGACAGAGAGAGAGAGAGAGAGAGAGAGAGAGAGAGAGAGAGAGAGAGAGAGAGATACAGAGACAGCAACAGAAAAATAATTGCAGACAGAAAGAACGAAAGATAAAAGAAAAACAGCCAAGCAGACTAAAGTTCGAACCACCCAGACAATTAACACATGTTCACTCAACCATTTCAGCCGCTGTCTGTCACAGACTTCAAACCAGGCCGCCATGAGAGCAGTTGCTGCATTTCACGAGTGTTCAGCGTAATCTACTGTCGTTTATTGAGTCGGGAAA
>CM065746.1:4993938-5001438 GCA_033310375.1 Conus canariensis
GGTAGGGGAGTGGTTGCAGGAGTTGCGACCTCTCTCACGCTCACTCCCTTTTCTGGCCTCAGGAGGGGAAAAGGAAATGCCCCCCCCCCTTCCCCCTCTCCCCTCAAAGCACGATCCCAGAGAAACGACAGCAACAACAAAAACGATGACCACAAACAACAACAACTACAACAACAACAACGACAGCAATAGCAACTACATCGTACTGTATGGCAAAACATTACATCAGCAATTCTGCAGCTGAATATTGTAATCAATGTGTGGGGAAGTACTTTGTCTCTTTCCTCCCCCCCCCCTTCCCTCTCCTCCCTTCCTCATTTCTCCCCCTCCGCCCTTCCCCGCTTCTCTCACCGCCGTTTACCCTTCTTGATCATCAAGATTTTGGCGAGAACCCTTCCTGTGCTAAACGGCAATACGTTATATTGTCAAGCATGTAGATATAGCTAGGTACACGTTGCGTGCGTAATATTGGGTTCCTGGAGTGCATAGGGATTCAGAGACAAATCTTCCCTCTCATGTCAAAAGACGTCCTCCCCCTCCCCCCTCCCTTTCCTGACATTTGCCGGGCTCCCGGAGCAGTCATCATCGCCGTCTAATTTCACCCTGCGGCTTCCCCACTCTCTGTCATTCCGGAGACAATGGCATCATGCCTTTCCCTACCAGGCAGCACAGTCGTCCCTTGGATGACTTCATTCGCTGTTCAGACTGTTCCCGATAGCGATCGGTCATAACCGCCGAGAGCCCGGTGACGTCATAGCCCTTACATCCAGAGCAGGCAGCCACATTGTTTGCGGTAAGGGGCCTCGATTAATTATATGGAAGCATGCTAGTGTGATTAGTCTGTGACAATGATCAGTTATTATATCTCAAGAAATCATGGTATTTGGGAAAAATTATTTTCTTGAGGAATACAATTGTTATCCTGCAACAAAACAGTGACACAAGTGATTTGCATGAAAAACAAGTAATATCACTGTTTGTTTCGATAAATGTTTTTTTCCCTCAGAAAAAAAAAATGGACCCAAGGACAGTAATGATCATGGGTTGATGATGGAATAACTGTTTTCTTTACGTTCATGAGGAAAACAGTTCTGATTCTTTAACAAAACAGTGATGAAAGGAAATTAGTTGCTATCATTGTTTTCCTGTGCAAAAGAGTTATCGTCATTCAAGAACAGAGACAGAATGGGGAGAACAGTTACTGTCAACGTTTTCCACAGAAATACTAGCTATGGTTCTTCAAGAATACAGTGGTGACAAGGAAATCAGTCATTATCAGTGTTTTCCTCAGGAAAACTGTTATGACTTTTCAAGAAAACGGTAATGGTTGGAAAATTTTGCCATTATCGTTTTCCTGAAAAAAAAATATGATGCTGTTATAAATGATTCCCAGAGAGTACCCATTTATGACTCTACAGAAAAAAAGCGATAAGAGGAAAATCATTCATGATCAACTTTTTTCCGGAGGAAACCAGAGATGTTAAAAAAAGGGATGATTGGGAAATCAGTTAACATCAGAGTTTACCTAATAAAAACAGTTAGCAGCAGCAGTAGCAGCAGCAGTGAAGAAGGCCACAGGGAGCGATCAACGTCAGGCGGTGGCTTCAGGACGAAAGCAAGACTTGTTTGTAAAGCGGATAGTGCGACGATAACCATCACTCCTCACTGACCTCAAGGCTGATCTTTTCTTTTCTCCTTTTTGCCCTTAAGGGGAGAGAGAAAGGAGAAGGGTAGGAGGGGGAGGAGGGAAGAAAGTTTGGATGGGAAGGAAGAAAAGTGGCGGGGGGGGGGGGGGGGGGGGGTTTAAAAAGGGGAGGAAAGGAAAAGAAGAGAAAGAGAAAAAGAAGAGAGAACATGAAGATGATCTGGAGAATGTCAAATTTCGGTTCGAGGCGACGAGGGACTTGTAAAAAGTGAATGGAATTGGATTGTAGGGTTTTTTTGTGGTGTGTGTTTTGGTTTCACTCTCTAAATTCTGCAGATTAAACGAAAAAAAATCTGCCAGCTTCCTTTTGAGATTACAGAGAGAGAGAGAGAGAGAGGAGAGAGAGAGAGAGAGAGAGAGAGAGAGAGAGAGAGAGAGAGAGAGAGAGAGGGAGCACCTACACGCGTCCCCGATTCCTATCTTACATATTATGAAGGATAGCATAGTTCAGCAGAATATTTGCCCATCCTTTGTCCGTTGTGTGCTTCTACGTCTGTCTCTGTCTGTCTGTCTGTCTGTCTGTCAGCCTGTTTGTTCCCTGTTCGTTTGTTTCATCGTATTTTCATCCATTCTCTCCTGTTCACTGAAGGGTAGGTAGGGCAGGATGGTTGGAGGTGTAGCAACCTCTCTCCCACTCACTCCCTTTTCTGGCCTCATGAAGGGGAAAAGAAAGTACCTCCAACCCTCTCCCCTACAAACACGATCCGAGAGAAAAGACAGCAACAACAACAACAACAAAAAAAACACAAAACCCAAAAAAACCCACGCACACACAAACAAACAAACAAAACCCAAAACAGTGACAACAAACAACTACAACAACAACTACAACACAACCAACAATAACAACAGCAACAATTACAGCAACAGCGATGACGTTGCACTGCATGGCAAAACATGACTTCAGCAATTCATCTGCTGAGTATTGTAATCAATGTGGAGGTAAGTAGTTTGTCTCTTGCCTCCCCCTCCCCCACCCTCTCTTCCCCTTCTCCTCCCCCCTTCCCCTCCCCCGTTTCTCTCACCACCCTTTACCCTGTTTGACCATCAAGATTGTGGGCGAGAACCCTTCCCGTGCTAAAGGGCAATACGTTATATTCAGTGGGACCGCCATTCCTTTCTCCCTCCCTCCATTTCTCTAAACGAGTCCGCAGTCCGCCCCTGCAATCTCCTCCATGTCCTGTGTATATAACCTTTCACCCCTACCATGGGTCAGCCACACCAGTCAGAAAGTGCGTGACTGTGCTCATGCTTGTCAAACATGTAGATATAGCCAGCTACACGTTGCATGCGGAACATTGGGTAGCAGGAGTGCATGGGGATTCAGAGACAAAACTTCCCCCTCGTGTAAAAAGCCGTCACCCCCCCCCCCCCTTCCTGCCATTTGCCGGGCTTCCGAAGCAGTCATCATCGCCGTCTAATTCCACCCTGCAGCTTCCCCACTCTGTCATTCCGGAGACAATGGCATCCTGCCTTTCCCTAGGAGGTAGTACGTGCAGTCGTCCCTTGGATAACTCCATTCACCGTTCAGACTGTTCTCGATAGCCATCGGTCATAACCATGGAGAGTCATAGCCCTTTCTTCCAGGCAGCCACAGTCTTTACAGGAAGGGGCCACGAAGGGACTATGGAAGCATGCGAGTGTCATCAGTTTGTGATAACGATCAGTTATCATACCTCAAGAAAACAATGGTATTAGGGAAAAGTTATTATTTTCCTGAGGAATGCATTTGTTATCCTCCAACAAAACAATGACAATACGCGATTTCCGTGGGAAACAAGCAATGTCGCTGTTTGCTTCGATAATTTTTTTTTCTCTCAGGAAAAAAAAGGACCCAAGGACAGCAACGATAACTATTTTCTGTATTTTGTTGCCTAAAAACGGTCGTGATTCCACAACAAAACAGTAATGGTAGAGAAATGAGTTTCTATGACTGTTTTAGACAAAAGAGCGAGAATAGGGAGAGCAGTTATTATCAACGTTTTCCAAAGAAATGCCAATTATGATTCTTCAAGAATAGAGTGGTGACAGGGAAATTAGTTAATATCATTGTTTTCCTGACGCAAAGAGGTATGATTAAAAGAAAAAAAAAAACCGGCAATTGTAGAAAATGTTGCTGCTATCGATGTTTTACTGAAAAAAAAAATCAATAATGATGCTGGTTTAATTTAAATGTTTCCAATAGAATACATTTTCATGATTCTTAAAAAAAAACAATACCATCAATGATAATCAAATCAATTATTATCAATTTTTCCTGAGGAAAACAGAGATGATTAAAAAAAAAAAAAAAAGGAGACAGACGATTGGGAGATCAGTTATTATCAGTGTTTACCTGATGAAAACATATGCATCATCATCATCATCAGCAGCAGTAGCAGCAACAGCAGCAGTACAGCAGCAGCAGCAGCAGCAGCAGCAGCATAGAAGGCCACAGGGCACCATCAACATCAGGAGGAAGGCAAGACGTGTGTGTAAAGCGGATAGTGTGACGATAACCATCACTCCTCCTCGCTGACCTCAGCTTCAGCTTTTCTTTGATCCTTTTTTCCTTGGGGAGGGGAGGGGGGGGAGAGGGATGGGAAGAAAGTTTCCGGTATAGACGGGAAGAAAAGTGCAGGTGGGGGGAAAGGGGTAGGGTTAAAGGGGGGGGGGGGGGGGGAGAAGAAGGAAAAGAAAGAGAAAAGAAACAGAGAGAAAACGAAGCTGATCTGGAGAATGTCAGGTTTTGGCGTGAGGCGACAAGGGACTTGTAAAAGCTGAATGGAACTGAATCGCAGGGTTTTCCAACCACTTTGTTTTTGGTTTCATTTCCTAGATTCTGCAGATTAAATGAAAAAAAGAAAAACACCAGTTTTCGTTTTGAGTTTACAGGGTGGGAGAGAGAGGGCTAGAGTGAGAAAGAGGGTGGGGGGAGACGAAGAGAGAGAGAGAGAGAGAGAGAGAGAGAGAGAGCGAGAGCGAGAGAGAGAGAGAGAGAGAGAGACGTAAAGAGAGAGAGAGAGAGAGAGAGAGAGAGAGAGAGCGAGCGCACAAGCACCCGCACATGTGAGTGTGTGTGTGTGTGGGGGGGGGGGGGGGGGGGGTTGCAGGAATTCCGACCTCTCTCCCACTCACTCCCTTTTCTGGCCTCACGAGGGGAGAGAAAAATACCCCAATCCCCCCTCTCCCCTAAAAGCACGATCTGACAGAAACGACAGGAACAACAAAAACGATGACTACAAACAACAACAACAATAACAACAACAACATCAATAGCAACAGTCATACTGTATGGCAAAACATGACATCAGCAAATCTTCTGCTGAACATTGTAATCAATGTATGGATAAGTAGCCTGTCTCTTTCCTCCCCCTACCCCACCCCTCTTCTCCTTCTCCTCCCTCCCCTCCCCTCTTTACCCCCCCCCGTCCCCCCCTCCCCCCCCACCCGACGTTTCTCTCACCGCCCTTTACCCTATCTGATCATCAAGATTTCGGGCAAGAACCCTTCCCCTTCTATTGGGTGGGACAGCCATTCCTTTCTTCAACCCCCCCCCCCCCCATTTCTCTAAACGAGTCCGCAGTCCGCCCCTGCAATTTCTCTATGTCCTGTGTACCACTTTCCACCCCAATCGCTCGTCAGTCACACCAGTCAGGAAGTGCGTGACTCTGCTCACGCTTGTCAAGCCTGTAGATACAGCTAGCTGCACGTTGCCTGCGTTAACATTGGGTTGCTCCAGTGCATGGGGATTCAGAGACAAATCTCCCCCCCTCAGGTAAAAAACCGTCCCCTGCACCCTACTTCCCCCTTCCTGCCATTTGCCGGGCTTCCGAAGCAGTCATCATCGCCGTCTAATTCCACCCTGCAGCTTCCCCACTCTCTGTCATCCGGAGACAATGGCATCCTGCCTTTCCCTAGGAGGTAGTACGTGCAGTCGTCCCTTGGATAACTCCATTCACCGTTCAGACTGTTCTCGATAGCCATCGGTCATAACCGTGGAAAGCCCTGTGAAGTCTTAGCTCCTTTCTTTGTGATGCAGCCAGCCACACTCTTCGCGGAAAGTGGCCACGAAGGGACTATGGCAGCATGCGAGTGTCATCAATCCAGGATAAGGATCAGTTAATGTTCCTTAAGAAAACAGTTATTATTTGCTTTTTCTTCTTCTTCTGAGGAATTCGATCACTTTCCTTCGATAAAACAGTGACGCTTAGTGATTTCTGTGGAAATCGAGTCATACGGTTATTTTCGTCAATAAATGCTTTTTCTCTGAGAAAAACAAGGAAAGAAATTATTAGGGGCTTACGACTTCATGTAACTGTTTTCCGTATCAACCTGAGGGAAACGTGTATCATTGAATAAAAAAAGAAGAAGAAAATTCACCGGTGATAGGGAAATAAGGTACTAATATGTTTTCTTTAAAAAAGTAAAATAATTTCTTTCAAAGAAAACAGTTATATCTTTCAAGAAAAGAGCGAAAAAAAGGGAGATCAGAAACTATGAATGTTTTCCAGAGAAATACTAGTTATGGTCCTTCAAGAAAACGGCCATAATAGAGAAATCAGTGAGTATAATGTTTTTCAGAGGAAAAAAACAGTTATGATTAAAAAAAAAAAAAAAGAAAACGGCGACTGTAGGGAAATTTGGTTTTAACAGATAGCTTTCCTGACAAAAAGAAATGATGATGCTGTTACAAACCCAGAGAACAAAAGTTTTGATTCTTCAAGAAGACAGTGGTGATAGGAAAGTCATTCATTATTAATGTTCTCATGAGGAAAACAGTTATGGTTTTTCAAGATAATGGTGTTGTAGAGAAATTCGTAATTATCAATGTGTTTTTGAGAAAAAAATGGTGTTATTATCAACATTTCGCAGAGAAAAAAATAGTTACGATTTTGCAAGAAAACAGTGATGATATTGAAATCAATTTTTCCCACGTTTTCCCAAGGAAAGCTGTCATAAACAGTTATGATGTTTCGAAACAAAAGTTGTTGTAGGGACATTTCTTATTACAAATGTTTCCACTGAGAAAGCAATTATGATGTTATCGCGTTTCCCAGAGATAACCCAGTTACGATTTTTGAAAAGAAAACAACGAATTGGAAATCAGTTAATATTGATGTCCTCCTGAAGAAACCAGAAATAATTTCACACACCACACACACACACACACACACACACACACACACACCACACACACACACACACACACACACACACTGTGATGACAAGGAAATCAGTCATTATCAATGTGATCCCCAGGAAAAAGATCAGGGTTCTTTCATGATACGGAAATTAATGCTTCCCAGAGGAAAAATTATTTTCCTTCGGAAAACCGTGATAATTAGTGATTTTCGTGGAAAACGAGCATCATCACTTTTTCTTGAAGGGAACAGTAAGTATGGGCTTCTGATTATAAAGAGCAAGGAAAACAGTATTGTTTTTGAAGGAAATAATAATTATAAGGTGATCAGTAACTTTCTTAACACTGTTTCCTTGAGAAAATCAGTCATTATTCTTGAACAAAACAATGATGAAAAAAAAGGACAGTAGTAGTCTTGGGCTTTTAACGTAATAAATTGTTTTCCCTACTAAGTGAGAAAATGGCTTTTTTCTTCAAGAAAAGGGTGACGATAATCATTTTTTTCCCCGAGAAAATACTTATCAGCATTGTTTTCTTGAAGAACGGTAACTGTTTTTTTTCCCTCATGGAAAACCACAGAGAGAGACCTCAGACTCATTGACAGATGATGGAGTGACACCAGCAAACTGGCTGAGGACCGTGCACAGTGGAGCACCTTGACTGCCTCATGCGT
>CM065746.1:5006438-5008938 GCA_033310375.1 Conus canariensis
TGGAGTTTTGTGTGTATGACCGGTTTTTTTTTATCCCGCCATTAAGGCAGCCATACTCCAGCTTCGGGGAGGGTGCATGCATGTGTAACGTGTCATCCATACCAACGGCCAAACTGGCCTTCTCTTCCGAAAGTTGGTGATGGGATTTTACGTATGTGCAAGATGTTATGCGTGCGTTCACACACGGAACCTCGGTTTATAGTCTCATTCGAAGGACTGTATGGGAAATGGAGTCAGAACTAATGTTAACTCCGAGGGAAAAATCCCCCTGTACCGAAACGGCCCGGCGGAGATTCGAACCCGCAACCCTTGGATTACGAGTCCGGTGCTCTACCAACTGAGCTATTCCGGCCCCCCTGCTGGACTCTCGGGAACCTCTTTGCCTCTTCTGATTCTCTTTGCCTTCCGCACCTCTTTCCTGCACGGTGGTTAACACCAGCTGTCTGTATCAGGGGGATAGGAGGAGGGAGTCACTCAGGATTACGTCCCTTAAGGAGAGAGGATGTGGTTGTGGAGGAAGTCCTGGACTCTGAGGTCGTGGGCTGTCCTGAACACCCATAGTGGTGCCAGGGTGGCCGCTAGGGCAGGGCGCCCGCTGAAGGCATGTTGGAGCGGTACGTCACTGCCACATGCGCATTCGGTACCCATGAGGCTGCCTACCCCTACAGCACCCTCTGCGCAGCCTCCGCACTGAGATTTGGTGAAGAGATGAAGGATGGCCAACTAAAGTAAAGTTAGGTGTAAAGCTGTGGTGGGTTTCCTCTTTCCCTTCATCACCCTCTTCTTCTTCTTTCTCCCCACTCCTACTACTCCATCCCCCCAACACTATCCGTCGCCACAAACATTTCTCTTCCAATCCCGAGCACGCACGCGCACACGCACGCCCTATGCGCGCTCGCGCTCACACACACACACACACACACACACACACACACACACACACACACACACACACACACACACACACTCACACACACACACACACACACACACACACAATATATATATATATATACATGCGCGCGCACGTACGTACGTATGGATCTAAACGCGCGCGCGCACACACACACACACACACACACACACACACACACACACACACACACACACACACACACACACACACACACACACAGAGAGACTTGAGCTGAGCAAATGCGGTAACTTACAACTTTTCTCAACAGATCTGCTTCAGATCATTTTTGAAAGTGCAAAACGACGTAGACGTCCTGAAAGCGAAAGTAGGTTTGACCACCATATCTTAAATCGCAGTTCCAAAGTTTGAGAAGTTTCTTACTGCCAGAGCAAAGAGCGACAGAAGGTACATAAGATGTGAGTTTTCGAGACAGATAAGTAGGAATTTTATCACCGAAATATTTGAATTTCATGTATATTTCATAATCAATTCAAGCTTCGATGGCAAGCCAATGTAGATGTTTGAGGAGGGGAGCAACGTGGGGTCACGTTTCTTTCTTTCTTTTTGCTTTTCAAAGGATAGATAAGTCTAGCGGTACTGTTTTGAACTTGTTGAAGTCAGAGAAGAGATGAAGAAGACGGAAGAGCAGAAAGAACAGTTGTTACAGTGGTCTTATCCAGGTAGAACCAGGGTGGAACTAGCTGTGCGGTACTTGCTTCTGAAATAAAATGAGGCCTGAGAGCAGCGATCTCCCTCAGAGAGACGTGTGTCGTGCGACAGAGGAAGGATATCTGAGCATCCATGGATAACATTTCATCGAGGTAAATGCCTGAGTATTTGACAGACGGCTTAAAAGTCAATGAACATAAGCATACGAACAACGTTTTTTTTGTTTTGTTTTGTTTTTGTTTGTTTGCTTGTTTGTTTGTTTTTCTTTTGTTGCTTGATTGAGATAGAAAGTCAGCCAGAGCTAACGGTTCTATTTTGGTTTAAGAGTGAGGAATAACATTTGTAATTTGGTTTCAAAGTGAGGTAACTGCAAGCGGAAATTCAAACAAATTTTTAAAGGAATTTAAAGTACATCTGCCATATAACACAGACAGCCAAATTACAAGGCAAAACACACCGCGTTCCTTAAAGTTGTTTATCTTGCGTGAAGAAGAAGACCTCAGAGGTCGAATCGCGTCGTGTTCTGTCTTGTAATTCGTTTGTCCCGGTTATCTGACGCATTTACTTTAAATTCCTTTCAAAACTGAGTTTTGTTTCACCTTCATTCACCTTTAGTTTGTTTATACTCATTCAAGTTTTGACGAAACAAATGCACAATTGCATTTCGTTCGAGACGACAAGGGAATTCTTGAAGAAAACCAGCTTTCTGGATTTTAGTGTTATCAGCACATTTATCGAAGGTGGAATTATGAGTGTTGATGAAGGAAAACAATGGTTGTGTGTTCGAGGTAAAAAAGAATAGGGTCTAGCACAGACCCTTGGGGAACACTAAAGGAAAGAGGGTAAAACTCCCAGAAAATGACGCCCGCAGGTACGACTGACTTTCGATTTGAAAGGTAGATTTGAACCAACCAA
>CM065746.1:5011438-5016438 GCA_033310375.1 Conus canariensis
AAGAAACGCAAAGGAAGATAGAGAGGAGACGATAATTTGGATAAACTGGGTGTCTGCCTAGTTCACTCTGAACAAAGTCCATTTGTGTTCGACTATCAACATTGAAAAAAACGTCTCAACGCAAGCAGTTTTACTGTTTCTATTTCTGGAGAGAGAGAGAGAGAGAGAGAGAGAGAGAGAGAGAGAGAGAGAGAGAGAGAGAGAGAGAGACGAGACAGACAGACAGACAGCACACAACACAGAGACAGAGACAGACATAGAGACAGACAGACAGAGACAGAAAGAGGCAATGACAGACAGTCAGACAGACATACAGACAGACAGACAGACAGGCAGACAGACCGACCGACCCCAAAGACTGTAAGGCGCAGAAATCTCAGAGAAAGTTACAGCCAGGGAAGAAAACCAATCAAACAATAGTTAACCCTTACCACGAAATGTAGCACACCGTATTATGTCATTGAATGGCAACATCAGAGAGAGAGAGAGAGAGAGAGAGAGAGAGAGAGAGAGAGAGAGAGAGAGAGAGAGAGAGAGAGACGAGAGAGAGACAGAGAGAGAGAGAGAGAGAAGATGAAAAGAAAAAGTAGAAAGAAAGAAAAAAAAAAAAAAAAAAAAAAAGGAAAAAAAAAAAAAAACCCACACGAATACAGCCGAAAAACAAACACCTCAGGCCACACCTCTAGCCCCCACCCCATTCCCCTCCCCCCCCCCCGCCCCCTTCCCGTCTCACCCTCCCCTTTCAATTCCCTGTCTATTCATTGATTGACTTGCTGATGATAATGGTGGTCAAGGTAATGGCAATAACAATGAGAGTTGTTGGTGTTGTTATTAGGAGTGTTGTTGGTTTCATTGGCTCTCCCCCCACCTCTCTCCCTCCCTCCCAGCTCATTTCACCACCATCCCTCCGCTTCTCACTCTTTGCTTTCCACCTTCCACATCTTCCCCCCTCCCTCCTATCCCCCCCCTCCCTTTTCTCCATGTCTTCCTACAATTCCCCCTCCACCCCCCCCCCCCATCACTCACTGAACTCTTTCCAGGGAACTCTTTTTCCAGTCAACTCTTTTTCAGTTTCACAACCATAGAAGTCTCACTGTTTCGTTCGTCAGTTGGCCAGTGTTGGCGCTTGAAAAAGGCTTTATAATACACCGATCTATTGCAACTTATTGGGGGCCGGAATAGCTTAGTGGTAGAGCGCCGAACTCGTAATCTTGGTGATCCTGGGGTTGCGGGTTCGAATCTCCGCCAAGCCGTTTGGGTACAGGGGGATTTTTCCCTCGGAGTTAAGATTGGTTCTGACTCCATTTCCCATACAGTCCTTCGAATGAGACTATAAACCGAGGTTCCAGTGTATGAACGCACGCACAACATCTTGCACACACGTAAAATCCCATCACCAACTTTCGGAAGAGAAGGCCAGTTTGGCCGTTGGTATGGATGACACGTTACACATAGCATGCACTTTCCCCGAAGTTGGAGTATGGCTGCCTTAATGGCAGGATAAAAAAAACGGTCATACACACACAACTCCACTGCCTTTGTTGGGTAGATGGGAATAATCCTTGGCTGGCAATACAGGGAGCGACGGGAGGGGAGAGGGAGGGGATGGGAAGAGAGAGAGAGAGAGAGAGAGAGAGAGAGAGAGGGGGGGGGGAAGGTAAGGTATTAGAAGAAGAGAGGGCGAAAAGAGAGAAAGAGGTATAACCATGTTTATTAGTGTATAACCATGCTTATTAGTTTACAACCATGTTTATTAGTTTATAACATATTCATTAGTTTGTGACCATGTTTCTTAGTGTATAACCATGTTTATTAGTTTGTAACCATGTTTGTTAGTTTGTAACCAGTCATTTTTTTTCCAGTGGCCTCCTCACTGGCACAGTCACACACCCTAACCTACGTCCCCACAGAGATAACCTACAGAGAGAGAAATGGACTGAAGGGAACCCGCCGGAGGAGACACGGCACTGCCACCGCGCAGAGTACTATTCAGTGATGTTCAATGGCGCCTACTCTGAGCCAACACATGGACAGGTATCACCATCTACTCAGCCCCCCCCCCCCCCCCCCCCGCTCACTGATGACAATAACCGCTTTGTCACAGAGCCGGCGTGAGGGTGGTGTGTGTGTGTGTGTGTGTGTGTGTGTGTGTGTGTGTGTGTGTGTGTGTGTGTGTGTGTGTGTGTGTGTGTGTGTGTGTGAAATGAGTCAGTCTTTAATAGTTATTTCAGGTTTTATTTTTTCCCTCCAATTTTCTGCTTCTTTCTTCTGTTTTTTTTTTTAATCTCCTTTTTTGGTTTCTTTTTCTTTTCCTTTTATCATTATTTTTTTTTTCAGTTTTACCTTCTGTGTCATTTCAGTAGGGTTGCCCTCGCCGCCATGTCGGTCTCTCGTTTCCGCTCCCCTCTCTGCCCATAGAGTGCAGTCCCTTGTTGTTCTCTAGCGCTTTATTGCCATGCTGTCTGGAAACTCGTGGCAAACTTTCTCAGACATCAGATACTGACTTCGTAATGCGAAGATCCAAAAGGATTGTTAAAGGTGTTGAATCCTGCGTCCGTCTGTCTTTCAGTCAGTCTGTCTGTCTGTCTCATATTTTGTTCTGTGAAACTTACGTGCCTCTCTTTTTTGTTTGTTTGTTTTGTTTTGTGTGTGTGTGTGTGTGTGTGTGTGTGTGTGTGTGTGTGTGTGTGTGTGTGTGTGTGTGTGTGTGTGTGTGTGCATGCACAAAGGAATAACTTTTGCGTGATTGGATGCCTCTGGAAAACGTGTTTTATGATAACACAGATCAAAGAGATGAGAAAGAGAATCTACAATTAATGTAAAGATACTGTCAATATCTCAGGGCTAATCATTATCATTATTGCTGGTAATAGTAGTCGGAATAGTTGTAGTAGTAGAAGTATTAGTAGTACCATTTTTTTTATAGCGCCTATCCTCGATTAGAGACCAAGCTCTACGCACTTTACAATCCATGTTCTCGTTTAAACAATGGTCCGCCTACCCGGGTAGAGCCCACTGAAGAGGTGCCTGTCGTTTCCCGCGTCACTCAGTTGAATATCAGTCACTCGCTTCTACGTTCATTCCTTCATTCTTTCGGTGCCTGCAGTGTGTATACGTGTCATCCATACCAACGGCCAAAACTGGCCTTTTCTTCCGAAAGTTGGTGATGCGATTTTACGTGTGAGCAATATGCTATGCATGCGTTCACACACGGAACCTCGGCTTATAGTCTCATTCGAAGGACTTTCTTTTTGGAAACGGAGTCAGAACGAAATGTTAATTTCGAGGGAAAGATCCCTCTTTACCGACACGGCCGGCCGGAGATTCGAACCTTCAACCCTAGGGCAGCCAGGATCATAAGTCCGGCGCTCTACCAACTGAGCTATTCAGGCCCCTGGAGCCATCATTTTACACACACACACACACACACACACACACACACACACACACACACACACACACACACACACACACACACACGCGTATATATATATATATATATATATATATACATCTCTCTCTTCACACACACACACACACACACACACACACACACACACACACACACACACACACACACACACATATATATATATATATATATACATTTTAAAGATGACAGGTATGGACACACTTCGTGAAAAGATTTAAAGGGACAGAGAATTTTGTTGTCATGCTTTGTGCATAGCGAAAGTTTTCCTTTTTTTTTCTTTTTTCTTCTTCTTTAAAATTTTTTTTTTTTAACAAAGACAACTTAAAAAGAAAAAAAAAACTTCACTCCGCCTCCCCTGTGTTTGGTTTGTTTCCAGCATTAGCCAAAACAACCGCTCAGTCTATGGACCGGAATGAAGCATCAGTCACGTGGTGTAGCCGGTCAGGTGGGGGTTGATGACCAGCTCTCCATGGCCCGGAATGAAGCATCAGTCACGTGGTGTAGCCAGTCAGGTGGGGGTTGATGACCAGCTCTCCATGGACTGGAATGAAGCATCAGTCACGTGGTATAGCCGGTCAGGTGGGGGTTGATGACCAGCTCTCCATGGCCCGAATGAAGCATCAGTCACGTGGTATAGCCAGTCAGGTGGGGGTTGATAACCAGCTCTCCATGGACTGGAATGAAGCATCAGTCACGTGGTATAGCCGGTCAGGTGGGGGTTGATGACCAGCTCTCCATGGACTGGAATGAAGCATCAGTCACGTGGTATAGCCGGTCAAGTTGGGGTTGATGACCAGCTCTCCATGGCCCAGAATGAAGCATCAGTCACGTGGTATAGCCGGTCAGGTGGGGGTTGATGACCAGCTCTCCATGGCCCAGAATAAAGCATCAGTCACGTGGTATAGCCGGTCAGGTGGGGGTTGATTACCAGCCCTCCATGGACTGGAATGAAACATCAGTCACGTGGTATAGTCCGGTCAGGTGGGGGTTGATGACCAGCTCTCCATGGTCTGGAATGAAGAATCAGTCACGTGGTATAGCCGGTCAGGTGGGGGTTGATGACCAGCTCTCCATCGCACTGGAATGAAGCATCAGTCACGTGGTATAGTCGGTCAGGTGGGGTTGATGACCAGCCCTCCATTGACCGGAATGAAGCATCAGTCACGTGGTATAGCCGGTCAGGTGGGGGTTGATGACCAGCTCTCCATGGACTGGAATGAAGCATCAGTCACGTGGTATAGCCGGTCAGTTGGGGTTGATGACCAGCTCTCCATGGCCCAGAATGAAGCATCAGTCACGTGGTATAGCCGGTCAGGTGGGGGTTGATTGAACAGCTCTCCATGGCCGAAAAAAGCATCAGTCACGTGGTATAGCCGTCAGGTGGGTTGATTACCAGCCCTCCATGGACTGGAATGAAACAATCAGTCACGGTATAGCCGTCAGGTGGGGTTGATGACACAGCTCTCCATGGTCTGAAGAAGAATCAGTCACGTGGTCATAGCCGGTCAGGTGGGGGTTGATGACCACTCTCCAACGCACTGGAATGAGCATCAGTCACGTGGTATAG
>CM065746.1:5021438-5033938 GCA_033310375.1 Conus canariensis
CTTGTTTTTAATATAACAATATATAATATATATATTATATATATATATATATGTATATAGATAGATAGATAGATAGATAGAGAGATAGTCCTGTGTGTGTGGTGTTTTGGTGGTGTGTGTGTGTGTGGTGTGTGTGTGTGTGTGTTGCGTGTGTGTGTTGTGTGTGTGTGTGTGTGTGTGTGTGTGTGTGTGTGTGTGTGTGTGGTGTGAGTGTGTGTTGCGCGCGCGCGCTTAACCCTCAATTTACAGTACTACGGCCAATGGTTTCATGACTAAAACATTCTGTTCCTATTCTCTCTCTGTCTCTCTCTCTGTTCTCTCTTTGTCTCTCTCTTTGTCTCTCTCTCTGTCTCTCTCTCTCTGTCTCTCTCTCTGTCTCTTTGTCTGCCACACCTACTCTTCTCTCCTATCGCCATTTCTTCCCGACTTTTTGTTGCCCCTTCCCCTTTTCTCTTCCCCTCCATCCATTTCTCCTAATCTTCCCTCACCCCCCCACCCCCAGCACACTCCCTCATTCCCCCCCACCCCACCCACTCCCATCCCCACGCCCACCCCCTCGGCTTTTCTCTCCCTGCTGTTCCTACTCCACCATGTTCACAAAATATGCACATACACACATGTAACCAATCTTGTCGGTGTCACTTCAAAAGAGCCAGCACACCGTTTCAGTTTTTCCCTCTTTCTCTCTCACGTGTCTTGCACACTCTCTCTCTTTCTCTATGTCTCTCTCCATGGACCAAGACGATCCACCTAGACCCCCCCTCCCCCTTCTTCCCTCCCCGTCCCTCTCCCGCCCCTCTGTACCTCTCCGCATCTGTACCTCTCCCGCCCTCTGTACCCTCTCCCCGCCACTCTGTACCCTCTCCCCGCCCCTCTGTATCCCCCTCTGTACCCTCTCCCCCACTCTGTACCCCCCCTCTGTAACCCCTCCCGCCACTCTGTACCCCTCCCGCCCTCTGTACCCCCCCGCCCCTCTGTACCCTCTCCCGCCACTCTGTACCCTCCCCATCTGACTCCTCTCCCCACTCTGTACCCCTCCCGCCACTCTGTACCCTCTCCCGCCACTCTGTACCCTCTCCCGCCACTCTGTACCTCTCCCCCACTCTGTACCCCTCCCGCCCCTCTGTACCCTCTCCCGCCACTCTGTACCCTCTCCCGCCCCTCTGTACCCTCTCCCGCCCCTCTGTACCCTCTCCCGCCACTCTGTACCCTCTCCCGCCCCTCTGTACACTCTCCCGCCCCTCTGTACCCTCTTCCCGCCCCTCTGTACCCTCTCCCGCCACCTCTGTACCCTCTCCCGCCCCTCTGTACCCTCTCCCGCCACTCTGTACCCTCTCCCGCCACTCTGTACCCTCTCCCGCCACTCTGTACCCTCTCCCCACCCCTCTGTACACTCTCCCGCCCCTCTGTACCCTCTCCCGCCCCTCTGTACCCTCCCCCTCGTACCTCCCCGCCACTCTGTACCCTCTCCCGCCACTCTGTACCCTCTCCCGCCACTCTGTACCCTCTCCCACCACTCTGTACCCTCCCCACCCCTCTGTACCCTCTCCCCACGCCCTCTGTACCCTCTCCCGCCACTCCTGTACCCTCTCCCGCCACTCTGTACCCTCTCTCCGCCACCTCTGTACCCTCTCCCGCCACTCTGTAACCCCACTGACCTCCCCGCACTCTGTACCCTCTCCCGCCACTCTGTACCCTCTCCCGCCACTCTGTACCCTCTCCCGCCACTCGTACCCCTCCCGCCACTCTGTACCCTCTCCCGCCACTCTGTACCCTCTCCCGCCACCTCCCCCTGTACCACTCTCCCCGCCCTCTGTACCCTCTCCCACCCCTCTGTACCCTCTCCCGCCCTCTGTACCCTCTCCCCCGTCCACTCTCGTACCCTCCGCCCTGACCCTCCACCTCTCCTCCGCCTACCCTCTCCCGCCACTCTGTACCCTCTCCCGCCACTCTGTACCCTCCCCCCTCTGACCCCTCCCCATCTGTACCCTCTCCCGCCACTCTGTACCCTCTCCCGCCACTCTGTACCCTCTCCCACCCTCTGTACCCTCTCCCCCTCGTCCCTCCCCACTCTGTACCCTCTCCACCACTCTGTACCCTCTCCCGCCACTCTGTACCCTCTCCCACCCCTCTGTACCTCTGCCGCCCCTCTGTACCCTCTCCAGCCACTCTGTACCCTCTCCCGTCACTCTGTACCCTCTCCCGCCCTCTGTACCTCTCCGCCCTCTGTACCCTCTCCCGCCCTCTGTACCCTCTGCCACCTCTCCCACCGTCCCTCTGTACCCTCTCCCTCCCGCCCCTCTGTACCCTCTCACCTCTCCCGTCCCTCTGTACCCTCTCCCGTCCCCTCCTGTACCCTCTGCACCTCTCCCGTCCCTCTGTACCCTCTCCCGCCCCTCTGTACCCTCTGCACCTCTCCCGTCCCTCTGTACCCTCTCCCGCCCCTCTGTACCCTCTGCACCTCTCCCTCGTACCCTCTGTACCCTCTCCCGCCCCTCTGTACCCTCTGCACCTCTCCCGTCCCTCTGTACCCTCTCCCGCCCTCTGTACCCTCTGCACCTCTCCCGCCCTCTGTACCCTCTGCACCTCTCCCGCCCTCTGTACCCTCTGCACCTCTCCCGCCCTCTGTACCCTCTGCCCGCCCTCTGTACCCTCTGCACCTCTCCCGCCCTCTGTACCCTCTCCTCTCCCGCCCCCTGTACCCTCTGCACCTCTCCCGTCCCTCTGTACCCTCTCCCGTCCCTCTGTACCCTCTGCACCTCTCCCGTCCCTCTGTACCTCTCTCCGCCCCTCTGTACCCTCTGCACCTCTCCCGTCCCTCTGTACCCTCTCCCGCCCCTCTGTACCCTCTGCACCTCTCCCGCCCCTGTACCCTTCCCTCTGTACCCTCTGCACCTCTCCCGTCCTCTACCCTGCCGTCTACCCTCGCACCTCTCCCGCCCCTCTGTACCCTCTGCCGCCCCTCTGTACCCTCTGCACCTCTCCCGTCCCTCTGTACCCTCTCCCGCCCCTCTGTACCCTCTGCACCTCTCCCGTCCCTCTGTACCTCTCCTCCCCCCCTCTGTACCCTCTGCACCTCTCCCGTCCCTCTGTACCCTCTGCACCTCTCCCGTCCCTCTGTACCCTCTCCCGCCCCTCTGTACCCTCTGCACCTCTCCCCGTCCCTCTGTACCCTCTCCCCCCCTCTGTACCCTCTGCACCTCTCTCCCGTCCCTCTGTACCCTCTGCACCTCTCCCGTCCCTCTGTACCCTCTCTCCCCGCCCCTCTGTACCCTCTGCACCTCTCCCGTCCCTCTGTACCCTCTGCACCTCTCCCGTCCCTCTGTACCCTCTCCCGCCCCTCTGTACCCTCTGCACCTCTCCCGTCCCTCTGTACCCTCTGCACCTCTCCCGTCCCTCTGTACCCTCTCCCGCCCCTCTGTACCCTCTGCACCTCTCCCGTCCCTCTGTACCCTCTCCCGCCCCTCTGTACCTACTTTAACGAACACGGAGTGACACAAGCTGCTGCCACTACCCCTTTCTCTTTGCCCTTTTCACGTTTCATGTCACACTGACGAACGATCGCTGGGTGAGGAGCGCGGGAGGAGGGGGTGGTGGTGGTGGTGGTGTAGGGGGTGTAGGGGTAGGGATGGGGGGTGGGGTGGGGTGGTGGGTGAGAGAATTGACGGAGCGGGTAACCCTTCTGATGAATAATTCAGCGTCAGATTTAACAGTTGGGTGTGTGCTGGTGCGCTCGGTCGTCTTTGGCTGTGAGGAGAAAAGTAGGCATTGTTGCTGTTGTTGCCGCTGTTGTTGTTGTTGTTATTGTTGTTGTGTTCGTCTGTCGGTGTCCTTTACTTGTTGTATGGCAGCAGGGGGGGGGGGGGGGAGGGATGGATTGTGCCACTTTTGTCGTTACACAAAGAAAATCCTGTACAGTATATTTGTAGCTGTTCTTTCCCAGGACTTTTTCCGAAAATCACTTTGTACCAGATCGCTCCCTCCCCCCCCACCTCCCCCTTTTTTTTTCTTCATTTTTTGGTTTGTTGCTTTTATGCTTGTTGTTGCGTCCACCAAGGGCAGGTAATGTTTCCACTCACTCTCTGTTTGCTCGCTTTGTTTGTCTGTCATCAAGGTTACGCATAAACAAACACACTACTGAACCCGTTCTGACCAAACTTCACACAAAAAACCCAAGCAAAAACAAAATCAAAAAAGTACAGAAAAAACAACAACCCCCCAACAAAACAACAACAACAACAACAAACCCACTATAAATTAAAAAAAAAAAAAGCACTGAAAGTGGCTCAAGGACGATTTAATTAAATTCAGGATGAGTGTCATCCTCAAATAGTGGAATTAAAATCATTGCGCAAAACAACAACCGAAAACAAAAAACAACAACAAAAAAAAAAGCCGACAGAAAGCAAACATACGTCCCAGTGATGAAACCACTCCAACGTAGTGGTGACCATGTGCTGAGGATTCGGAGGGTCAAGAGCAGCGGGGAGAGACACCCATCCTGCCCCCCCCCCCCCCCCCCGCTTTTTTTTTTTTTTGCCTCTTTGATCCGGCAGATGAGGCAGAGCGGAGAATTACGATCATTTTGTGCGCCAATCACAGACTGTTTCTCTTTTTTTGGTGCATGAAAGTATAAAAATGGCAGGTGGCAATTAGTAAAGATTTCCTGTCTGATCTCTGGCCTTTGCCAGCATTTATCTTGTTCATGTCGAACATGAAGTGTGGGTTTTATTCTGATAGAAGCTACATCAGAGATTCGGTCGTTTGTTGCTGTCGTTGTTGTTCGGTCGTTTGTTGTTATTGTCGTCGCCGTCGTCGTCGTCGTTGTTGTTGTTGTTGTTGTTGTTTTCTATGTCAAGTGACATTGATTATAGCCCAGTCGATGCGTACACATACGCAAGCATGCACGCAGGCATGCACACACACACACACACACACACACACACACACACACACACACACACACACACACACACACATACACACATGTGTAAACGAAAGCCTAGGTGTAATGTTCCTTGATGACGATCTACAAACCAGTATTGCAAAATATGGACATGAAGCATGAAGATGAAAAGTCAATAAATTGCAGCATGTGTGCACCAATATAGATCATGACTTGAGCGTCAAACGTGAAGGCTTGAATCTTGTGCTGCTACCATGTTGTGTCTGTCGACTCGTTAAGAGTTGCCTGTGATGATTAAAGTCTGAGTCTGAGTCGTACACACACACACACACACACACACACACACACACATACACACACACACACACACACACACACACACACACACACACACACGCACGCACGCACGCACACACACACACACACACACACACACACACACACACACACACACAGACGGATGGATGGATGGATAAAGATAGGTCTAGATACGTGTATATATATATATATAATATATATATAGAGAGAGAGAGAGAGAGAGAGAGAGAGCTAGATAGACAGAAGATAGATACATTGATAGACAGATCAATTGATAGATAAATCGATAGGTGAATTGACATAGATAAGACAGATAGACAGATAGATAGATCGGTAGATAGACAGAGAAATAGATCGATAGATAGATAAATCAATAGGTCCATACATATAGACAGACAAACAGATAGATAGACTGACAGACACACAGACAGATATAAAAGAACTAGAGATTTAAAAAGCATAAACACAAAGTCTGAAGAACCTACATTCCGATTCAGCATCTCCACGGTTTAAAATCCCCTTCATCTTCCATTTAAAGAAGGTAAATCCTGTCTTGAGGAGCTAAAGAGGAGAAAATTAAAATTTTTTGTGATTCTGAACCGACAATGTTTTGCCCGCCTATGCGCCATCAATTGTAACCGCTCCTGATTGGTCCTCTCTACGCACGCCGTTTATATCCCTCACGCCGCCTTTCGTCCCCGAAATGGGCGAGGAAAGCTTCCGAGCTATTTGTCATCCGCTGCATCAACGAGTTAGCTTAAGCCTGTAGTGGCGACAGGCAGATCGTCTATCGACCCAGGGCTTTTTGGCCACCCCTGAAAAGAAACTAATCCATCAGCAGGTTTATATCAGCCGGAGGTTGTCATTAAAGCTACGGGGGAGCGATTCATTCTGCGTCCGTTCTCATCCGTCCGTGGTGCGTTTCTTTTTTATACGTCTGTTATTTTATTTCTCTCTGGTTTGAACTCGGTCGTGAAATTAGCTACAAATGCGAAATCATTACAAGAAGTAGTGCTAGCATCGCTTTGTTGGGGGGGAAGGGGGGGTCACAGCTGAGTTTAGGTGGGAGGGAGGTGTTCGGATGGGGGTGGTGTAAATTTATGCTACAAAGGCGTTGTGCACATGTGGAAAGGTTATTTGATACAGGATCACTGATCACAGAAAGCCTAAAAAAAAGCAAAAAAAAAAAAAGCACAAAACAAAACCCACTATCCCAGAAGGTGATTGGGAAAGTGTAGACCCCTGCCATGGCCAAACGGTTGTAGCGTTACTTGTTCTGTCATATTTAGAGCTGCACATAAAATTCATCGTTTACATGGCTTGATCTAGCTCCAGAATTATCACCGACACATCCAAACTGTACCTTGCAGAATCGCCATCGTCTTAGCTACACCTCTGGCATTAGCTGGGTGTTTGTTGCTCAATTTTCTTACATTGCAATGACGACGAGCAAAATCCTTTCCCCTGACTCTGCCACAGTGCAGTGTCTCCTCCGGTGGATTACCTCAAGGAAGCTTGAAACTGACTCTCCCTGTGGATTACTGGTGCTAGGGCTGTGATAAGAGAATCCCTGATGTGGCTGTGGACAGGGGGGGGGGGGGAGGGGGGGGGAGGGGGGGGGGGGGGAGTCAGAATGAGCGGCATGGGGGCAGCGCCACTGGAAAGGCACAGAAAAAAAAAACTTTAAAAAATCCCACCCCACCCCCCTCCTCCTTATCAATTTCATTTTGCTCACTGGTTCTGGGCCATCATAGAGATCAATACTAGATCTTACAGTGTGATAAGGCTCGATAATTTAAGAAGATAAGTGATTGCTAGTCTTCATTTTATTGTCCTGAATGTTGTTTTATCTTGTCTGAAGAAGACCCAAGAGGTCAAAACGCGTCGTCTTTTGTTTTGTAATTTGTCTGTCCCTAGCGGATTTTCTTGTGACAGAAATCAATGTATTTCACAAGTCTGGTTTGTTTTCAATGACATCTGTGCAATCGTATTGTGGCGGAAATATACTAAAAATATCCTAGGGTGACCTAACTCGCAATGCTCGAGGGTTAAAAGCGTAAGATCCCATTCCCCAGTAGCCATTGAGGCATTCAACTGTCAGAGGTCCATGGTGTCTAGGGCCGGCACAAAGGAGGCGAAGCCCATCCCACTTCTTCCACCGCTTTTAACCTTCTCTAAACTGAATCAGGCACCCATTAACTGCTGGGTGACAAGAAGATTTTTGAGCGAGAAAAATCCGACCCTAACCAAGGTTCGAACTCCCGATCGTCCACTCCGAAGACAAACGCTCTAACCGCTTGAGGACAGACCCCTCTATCGCAAGGTAAAGAAAGAGAAAAGAAATCCTAGATACATTTTCATCCTGATCACAATTGAACACTGTTGGTTTGCCTTTGGGAGTTCCTTTCCATTTTTCTAGCAAGGTTTGCTGAAGTGGGTGAAGTATTTTTTTCCAACGTAATCATGCTACAGACAGATAGCCAAACATACTAACGCACTCAGACAGACACACACACACACACACACACACACACACACACACACACACACACACACACACACACACAAGCAATAACAAACAACAAGAAAAATGGAGATAGGGTATATAAAGATTTCAGACGCTCTCTTCTTCTTCCGTCTCTTTCTGTCTGTCTGTCCGTCCGTCTCTCACACTGCTTTTCTTTTGTCTTTCTTCATTCCATCATTATTTGATTTCTTTTGCTCGTTTCAGAGTACATACTGTGAGATGACTGCATGTCAATTTTCTAAGAGAGAGAGAGAGAGAGAGAGAGAGGAGAGAGAGAGAGAGAGAGAGAGAGACAGACGACAGAGAGAGAGAGAGAAGAGAGAGACAGACAGACAGGCAGACAGACAGACAGACAGAGACAAAGAGGTGGGGAGGGGTGGAGAGACTAGTATTATTTTCACCCTGTGAACAAGAGAATAATGACTATGGGCAGCGGGACAGGACACAGGGGGGAAACGGGTGAGAGTAGGTCAGAGTTGGGTGTCCTCCTCTCGTTGACTTAAACCAGGCTCTGTTTCCAGGACCCAGTGCCAGAACATCCAATGAACACTGGAAGGGAAGAGGGTAAAGTGAAGGGATCGACGTCTACCCACAGCAGTATAATAATCACTGGCCCCGTTTCCCCAGACAATGCTTCCGTCCTCGTCAGAACTGGATTTATCTGTGGAGGAGAAGAGCCAGAGGGAGGGGCAGGGAAAGGGGGAATGGAAGAAAACAGCTTTGATATCCTAGGAATGACCTTGCTGGTATGTCTCTCAAAAACAAAATGAAAACAAAAAAAACAAACAAAAAAACCGAAAAAAGAAAACAAAAACAAAGCAACGTCAGGTTCACACACACACACACACACACACACACACACACACACACACACACACACCACACACACACACCACACACACACACACACACACACACACCACACACACACACACACACACACACACACACACAGCGCAACAAGAGGACCGTTTACAATGTATGGTGCACTCGAGAAGAAAAAGTATGGGGGACAAAATTAAGACAACATGACCTCTAGCCGCTAAAGGTATCTTTCATTTGTATCGATGATGAAATGGGTAATAAATGGCGATATAAAGATCTGAAATAGACAGGATCGTTTTACAACACACTCTCTCTTTCTGACTCTGTCTCTGTGTCTCTCTTACTTTCAATATTTACTAACCTACCTACCTACCCACCTACCTACCTACCAACCTGTCTATCTATCTCTCTGCCTGTCTGTCTGTCTATCTGTCTGTCCCAACTTTTGTATAACCGTAAAAATAGATATATGATGATTAAACTCCAACTGAATTTCTAGATGCCTCTCACATTCTGGAAATCGAAAGTTAGAGTCTTGAACCGTGGACGTAGCACAACCAGTTAAAATGCATGGAATATACCAGAAACAAAATCATCGACAGCAAACAGGAAATGACATACTTTCCGGAACTTTCTACAAGCTTCAGGCGACTAAGACGTACTCCCGTCGTCTGTAGATACAGTACTGGTAAAAAGTCAGTGACCTGTTTTGATGTTCAGCAGGTCCAGATAACATTGGGAAAAAAACACTTCAACACGGAAAGAGGAATGACTACAATAACACGCGAGACCTGACGTTGTGCACATGAATTGTCCCTTCTATCAGCTTCTCAGACCCTCTTCAGACCACTGAGGACAGGTCACTGACCACTTCCGGGCGTGAGAACTGTTCAGTCGGTGGGATTGCCCTGTGAGGTCACTGTGCATGTGGGGTTCTTCTCTGCTGAAAGGCGAGGTCGGCACACTGACTGTAGAAGTTTGTTGTGCCATATCAACCTGCGAGAGTGTGCTTCGCTGACTGTTAACGCAGCACGAGTACAGCAGTACAGAGCACTCATCAACTCGTCTCCTTCGTCTGCCACAGTAACCACGACAACAAACAGTGAACTACTGACACACACTCAGCCAGTCCAATCTTGCATCACTCAATGCACAAAATAGAGCTGAGCTGATTGACAACAGCAGTAGATAGTAGATAGTTAAGTCGCATAGATGATAACATGCTCAATCTTGGACAGAATAGATAGTAGACAGCAGAAAAGCAGCTGTCAAAAACAGATCTCAGATATGATTATAAGTAATTACAGTGGAGAATATTTAGTATCGTTAATTGAAAGAAGAGGTAGAAACAATATGATGTTAGTTGATAAATATAATAATAGAATCGTTATAGATAGTTAGATAGTTAAACAGACAGACAGAATTATGTGTTAGATTGTATAATTAGTATAGAAGAAAGATAGATAAACATGGTAATATCAAATAGTTAAACAGACAGCAGACCGAATAACCAAACAAAAACACACACGAAGTTGAAGAAACCTATATTCTGACTCAGTATCATCCTGATTTAAAAATTCCTCTTTAATTCCAAGATGTTAAAACTAATGTAATACTCCCGAAATGCTGTCAGAATGAGAATACTCACTCCCTATACGGACACACTACTAGTAGTTATCTGGGGAGTATTATTCTGTAAACATTTTATGTTTGTTGCTCATGACGTGTATGAAGATGTTGTGCCTACAGACCTGCGAGAGTTGTTGTGACAGTTAAACGCTTGAGTCAGAGTCTGAGTAAGAGTCACTATCTCTCTCTCTCTCTCTCTCTCTCTCTCTCTCTCACACACACACACACACACAAACACACACACACACACACACACACACACACACACACACACACACACACATGAATGCTTGCACTCACGTACACACGCACAAACATAGGTAGTGAGGTAGACAGACAGACAGGTAGATAGATAGATAGTTAGGTCGATAGATGGATAGACTGATAAATCAATAGACAGAGATAGATAGATAGATAGATAGACAGACAGACAGAGAGACAGAAAGACAGATTGATTGATAGTAGATATGCAGAGAAATAGTATCGTTAGATTGAAAGATAGATGGTTAGACCAATAGATAGTTAAATTGATAAATATAATAGATAGAGATCGATAGATAGTTAGATAGATAAACAGACAGACAGACAGTATATGTGTAGATGATAGATAGATAGACAGACAGATAGATAAACAGGTAGATGGACAAATAGATATAAGAGAAGCAGAAATGTAAAAACACACAGACGAAGTTTGAAGAACCTATTCTCCTGACTCAGCTCTCTCCTGTTTAAAATCCACTTTATCAACGATTTAAACAAGATCAATCCTGTCTTTTCTAATTATAACCGACAACGTTTTTCCTGCCCATGCACCATCAATTGTAACCGCTCCTGATTGGTCCTTTCATACGTGCACCGTTTATATCCCTCACGCCGCCTTTCGTCCCCAAAATGGGCCAGAAAAGCTAGCGAGCTATTTGTCATCGCTGCATCAACGAGTTAGCTTAAGCTGTAGTGGCGACAGGCAGATCGTCTATCGACCCAGGGCTTTTTGGCCCCCCCTGAAAAGAAACTAATCCATCAGCAGGTTTATATCAGCCGGAGGTTGTCATTAAAGCTATGGGGGAGGGGTTCATTCTGCGTCCGTTCTCATCCGTCCGTGGTGCGCTTCTTTTTTATGTGTCGGTTATTTTATTTCTCTCTGGTTTGAACTCGGTCGTGAAATCGGCTACCAGTGCGAAATCGTTACAAGGAATAATGCTAGAATCGCTTTTTTCTTCTTTCGTTTGTTTGTTTATTTTCTTGTTCTTTTTTTCGTTCTTACTTTTTTTTTTTTTTTTTTTTGGGGGGGGGGGGGGGGGGTTGGTCACAACTGGAGTTAAGGAGAGAGAGAGAGGTGGTGGGAGGGGGTGGTATTAATTTATGCTACAAAGGCGTTGTGCACACGTGGAAAGGTTATTTGATATAGGATCACAAATCACAGACAGCTTTAGGAAAAAAGAGCAAAACAAACAATCAAACAAAACCCCATTAAAAATCCAAACAAAACCCCACTATCCTTGAAGGTGATTGGGAAAGTGTAGACCTCCGATCATGGCTAAACAGTTGTAGCATTATTTGTTCTGTCATGTGTGGAGCCGCACCGAAAATTCATCGTTTACATCGCTTGATATATCTCCAGAATTATCACCAACACATCCAAACTGTACCTTGCAGAATCATCATCATCTCAGCTACACCTCTGGCATTAGCTGGGGGTTGTTGCTCAATTTTCTTACATTGCAGTGACGAGCAAAATCTTTCCCCCTGACTGGGCCACTGTGCAGTGTCTCCTCATGTGGGTTACCTCAAGATGGCTTGAAACTGACTCTCCCTGTGGATTACCGGTGCTGGGCTGTGATGAGACAAGCCCCGATGTGGCTGTGGATGGGGGGAGTCAGAATGAGCGGCATGGGGATAGTGCCACTGGAAAGGCACAGAAGATGATACAGAACAAATCCTACCCCTCCTCCTACTTATTATAATCATTTTGCTCACTGGTTCTGGGCCATTGCAGAGATCAATACCAAATCTTACAGTGTGATGAAGTTCGATGACTTGAGAAGATAAAGGATCGCTTGTTTTTCATTTTCATAGTCCTGCATGCTGTTTATCTTGCCTGAAGAAGACCTCAGAGATCGAAACGCGTGTTGTTTCTTGCAATTTGGTTGTCCCTGCTATCTGTGGGATTTACTTTAATTTTCTTTGAAAAAGTGTGATAGAAATCAATATATTTGATAAGCCTGGTTTGTTTTCAGTGAGATCTATGCAATCTTATTGTGAGGAAATTGACTAAAAATATCCTGAGATGACCTA
>CM065746.1:5038938-5041438 GCA_033310375.1 Conus canariensis
GTGGATTTTAAACGGGAAAGAAGCTGAATGAGGGATTTGGTTCTTGAGACTTCGTCTTTGCCTTTTCACATTTCCACTTCTTTCACATCTATCTTAATGTTGATCTATCTATCTGTCTATGTGTCTATCTATCTGTCTATGTGTCTATCTATCTGTCTGTCTGTCTATCTGTCTGTCTGTCTATCTGTCTATCTATCTATCTATCTGTCTGTCTATCTATCTATCTATCTATCTATCTATCTATCTATCTATCTATCTATCTATCTATCTATCTGTCTGTCTGTCTATCTATCTATCTATCTATCTATCATCTACTATCTATCTGTCTGTCTATCTATCTATCTATCTATCTACTATCGTACTGTCTATCTATCTGTCTATACCTATTGACCTACCAATTTATCTATCTATCTGACTGTCTATCCATCTATCTATATCTATCACTCTATCTTTTTATCTATCTCTCAATCAATCAATCAATCAATTTGTCTATCTATGCATCCATCAATCTGTCTTGTCTTGTCTATCTCCCTACCTCTGTGTGTGTGTGTGTGTGTGTGTGTGTGTGTGTGTGTGTGTGTGTGTGTGTGTGTGTGTGTGCGTGTATGTGTGTGTGTGTGTGTGTGTGTGTGCGTGTGTGTGCGTGTATGTGTGTGTGTGTGTGTGTGTGCGTGTATGGCGTGTTTGCATTATTACTATGAATACTTATGTAGCTCCTATCCTCGGCTAGAGACCAAGCTCTAAGCGCTTTACAATCCACACTCGTTCACACAACGGGCTGCCTACCTGGGTAGTGCCGACTGAAGAGCTGCCAGCTGGCGCTTCATTCAGTCGTTTCCTTTGTAATTCAGTCAATACAGTTCAATATCGTTCACTCATTTTCCTTACTTCCTTCATGTTTTTGCATTTCTCATACCAAGGTGTATGCTATGTGTAACGTGTCATCCATACTAACGGCCGACTGTATGTGTGCATCTGTATGTGTATGTGAGTGAGTGCGTGTCTGTGTGTTTATGTGTGTGTGTGCGTGTGAGTGAATGAGTGTGTGTGTGTGTGTGTGTGTGTGTGTGTGTGTGTGTGTGTGTGTGTGTGTGTGTGTGTGCACGCGCCTCTCTCTATCCCCCTGTGTGTGTGTGTGTGTGTGTGTGTGTGTGTGTGTGTGTGTGTGTGTGTGTGTGTGTATGCGTGCGCACGTGCATGCGTAGAGCCTTGGGTGTTAAGAGAAGAAAGTGTAAGAGGAGTATGTGTGGGAAAAAGGAACGAGAAAAGATAAAAAGAAGAGAAAGAGCAGAATAACAAATTGCAGAAGAATAGAATATAATTATAAGGATATATATGCAAAACAAACAAGCAACAAGGTATACGATCAGTATCAGAGAAAGCAACAAAGAAAAGAAAGAGAGAAAGGAAGCGAAAAAAAAAGGGTAAATAAACTGTGTAAATCACGAACCAAACAGACTCTCCGAAGGATTAAAGAGGTACACCAACTTTACAGATAATAAAATAACGAAAACAATATAAAAGAAAACCGACACCGCCCAGCGAAAAACTTATAAACAAACTTCCCCCCGCAAAAACAAAACAAAACAAAACAAAAACAAAAACCGTCCACACACACACACACACACGCACACGCACACACACAGATACACACACACACGCACGCACGCACGCACGCACACACACACACAAACACGCACGCACGCACGCACGCACACATACACACACACACGAACACGGCGCGCGCGGGCGTGCGCGCACAAACTAACACACACACACACACACACACACACACACACACACACACACACACACACACACACACATCACCACCACCACCACCATCACCACCACCACCACCATCAGAAACAGTAAAACAAGCGAAAAAACTCGCGTAGTGGCACACCTATTAATCACAGACCGATTAAACGAGAGAGAGAGAGAGAGAGAGAGAGAGAGAGAGAGAGAGAGAGAGAGAGAGAGACAAGACAAGACAAGACAAAATTCTTTATTTACGAGGATAATAGATAAGCACTGACGTGCTTTTTTACATCCAGTCCTCGCCCTGAGTAGGGACTACAACATGCAGTGAAATCAATTAATGTAAGAAAGCAAAGAAGCAAGCAAAGCGGTCATGTAATCATAGAGGAACATCAAATGAAAATAGAAGAGAAATGAAAACAAAACAAAAAATAAGAATAATAATAAACAAAACAAACAAAATAATAATAATAAGAGAATAAAATAAAATAAAAATGAGAATAACAATAATGAAGAGGAAGGGGAGAGTGGGGGTAGGGAGTGAGGTGGGCTGGGGGAACATATGTAAATGTACTACAACGTACAAGATTGGCATGTATGAAAACAGACAGTGAAGTGAATATGACAAAGTGCGTACATATTTTTGAACACACACGTACACGCACGCTCGCACGCAGAGAGAGAGAGAGAGAGAGAGAGAGAGAGAGGAGAGAGAGAGAGAGAGAGAGAGAGAGAGGGC
>CM065746.1:5048938-5053938 GCA_033310375.1 Conus canariensis
GCCGCTAACTTGCAGACCTTGCGTTTTCTCCGCTTACTTTGTACAACAGAAATGTTATTCAGGTTTAGCAACAAATGCATGTTCAGGAATTTGCTTTAGAAACCTGTGTAATGAAAGCTTTGCGCAGATTCTAAACCGAACATGTCAAGTTTGAAAAGGTTAGGGCGTGTTAGAAGCTCATTGATAGATGTTGCAGTTCACATGTTTTGGTGGACCTCCAATGATTCAAGAATTGGATCTGATATCTCTTGACCTCCTGAACGTGAGGACGAAGACGTCTTCTAAGTGTCTGCTGCCCTCGCAAAATAACATCGGATATTTCAGCGTGTTCCTGAACTTGCTGATAGATGTTACGGATGGGGTGCTTGGTGCGTGTGTGTCTGTGTGTCTGACTCTCCCAGAAATATGGATGCGTGCTCGTGCATTCCTACCACACCACCCACTCAAACGCACATAGACAGCCAGGCAACACAACCGTAATTCTTTCTTATTTTTTCTATGCCGCCTGGGCCATCCAACACATAACATACAAAACATCATCATGAATAAACAAAATAATACATGGAGCACACCCTAACTATGGGTGTACAATATCAATATAATTATATAGATGTGGCACACACACCAACAGTCTTCACAGGCACTGTCTGGCCTGGTTTCACAGTCCGCGACTGAAACTATTCTTATCACAAAAGAGTGCAGATTGACGGAGCAGCTCTGCACGAGTCACTAGTCTGGCCTAAGGGGCGCAGTCTGCAAGTAGGGTAGACGCAGGTGAAGAGCAAAGTCACGCGACGACACTGCGACGTCAGTAGGAGTAGTGACTTTAAGTGACGACGGAACGATGCAGTGACGTCTCTGTCCACAAGGAAGTAACCCCCCCCCCCCCCCCCAAAAAAAAAAAAAAAAAAAAAAAAGAAGAAAAACTATGACTCAGCCCGATCACACTGAAGTAGCACTCTGCTACTTTTGAGGCACCAGCCTCCACTTCCAAGAGCTGGGCTCTGTTACTGCACAGCAACAAGGGTCTCACAATGCGCAAGATCGTCGACACGAAGGGTCTCACGACGCGCAGGAACGACGCTGACGCTGCAGGTCGTTGTCAACACAGGCGGTAGTTCTGACTAGGCGGATCAGCGCATGGCGCAGCTGGCGAACAGGACTTTGGGTCTCGAACCCGAAGCGACTTCTCTCGCAGAAGAGGCGCTGACTCAGCTGGCTTGTCGGGTCTATACTGACATGCACCAGCCTCTCCACAGTGAACCAACAAAGAAAACAGGTGTATACCAAACGGGGGAACGCGAAGCTCTACTACTCTGAGATCCTGTGTCAGGTTTCACTGATCAACCCAGAAGAACTGCAAGTTGAAGGTAAGTTTCTAAGTCTTGAGGCTATGTATTGCTTGTATGTATGCCACATGTTTTAACAGTGAACTTTTTGCCACAGCATTCTATGTTAACAATATGACATTGCCAGTATTCAATACTGTCTGTTAAGATTATTACTGAATGTTATCTTCTGACAGAAAAGAAACAGTATGCCTATACTGGGTGAAAACTGTTGAGGTGATTTATGAATACTGTTGATTGTCTTAACGCTTGGCAGTAGGTGACTCTAATCAACATGAGTACTTGGGCTAAGTGTATTCTGAGCTAATTCAGCTGAGGTTGTAAATAGAATTGAAGAGTTGTTTGGCTTCAATTGTTTAGCACCTGATTACTGTCTCATACCACTTGTTAAACCCCACTCAAAATATGAGTTAAGAACTAAAGTGGATACTGATAATTATGGCAGTAATATTGATGCTATGCCAATCCTTTGCTGGCTGAGATGCTCACACATTTACTGAAAGCCAGAGGGCAAAAGTGAGGACTCGCCAAGCTGGAACTCTCAGCGGCTTAACTACATAATAGGTTCTGTCTGGTGAACAGATTCTGGCTTCATGGGCTTCGTCCCCCTGTCCCTGGTCTGCCTGATACTGGCCAAGCATAGCAGTTCAAACAGATCAGCTTGCCTAAAGAGAAGGTGGACCAGTCACCAGCGATTGGAGAGAGATCCTCATTCCTCTTCAACATCAGATAAGTTCTGATATTCCGGGTGGACTCAAGACTCAACTCATCCAGAACTTCCCCTCTCTTGATGATGAGATAACGTGGGAAAAAGTCAACCAAACGAGGACTGACTTGACTGAAATCGATTTGTATATTTTACCCTTGTGTACACAAGTAAAGTTGATATGTGAAAGTACATGCAATTTGTGTCAGTTCTTTTGTTGTTCATATGTCATTTAATGTTAGAACTCATCTCTAATTCTGTCACTTGGAGCTACAAGCACTTTTAAGTGCACAAGCAGAATTATTCCTGAGCCACTCTTGAGTATCTTTAACTGTCCCGAGAAAAAAATACAAATCTCTCCCTATGACTAGTACCAAAAAATGCTGCTCCTTCCACCACTAGTAAGAAAGAGGTTGGAGAAGATAATTTTTAATACACAACTACTCTTTAACTGTAACAGAGAACACTTTTTAATACACAACTACTCTGACACTGTAACAGAGAACACTTTTTGATACAACGCTACTCTAGTCCTTGAATAGAGAAACTGTAAATAACAAGCATACTTGACTGAAATCGATTGTAATTTTATTGGTACACAATAAGTTGTATGTAAAGACAGCAATTTTTATCAGTACTTTCTTGTTCACTGTAAATGAGAACTCATCTTTTTGTCACTACTACATGTCACTGTTAAGTGACACTAATTATTACTACCACTTGATTTTTACTGTCACAGAAATAAAACAACTTTAACTATACCAAAAGCTACTCTGTCCACTAGTAAAAATTGAGAGAAATATTTTTTAAATACACAACTACTCTTAACTGTAACAGAGAACACTTTTTAATACACAACTACTCTGTCACTGTAACAGAGAACACTTTTTAATACACAGCTACTCTGTCACTGTAATAGAGAACACTTTAATACACAGCTACTCTGTCACTGTAAAGAGAACATTTTTATACACAACTACTCTGTCACTGTAACAGAGAACACTTTTTAATACACAACTACTCTGTCACTGTAATAGAGAACACTTTTTAATACACAACTACTCTGTCACTGTAATAGAGAACACTTTTTAATACACAACTACTCTGTCACTGTAATAGAGAACACTTTTGAAGTCCTTCACTGAGGTGACCATATCTGCCACCACCCCTTCTCGTCACACACACACACACACACACACACACACACACACACACACACACCACACCACACCACACACGCACGCACGCACGCACGCACGCATGCACGCGCACACACACACACACACACACACACACACACACACACACACACACATGATCAGCTGGTCTAATGGCCCTTGTGATTTCACCGCAATTTGACAAGATAAAAAATGAGATTAAGATCTGGCTCATATTACCCTACCCATTGCTTCCGTCCCTCCTTCAACCCGCTCCCCCCCCCCCCCCCCCATCCATCTGCCCTCTCTTCCTGCTTGTATTGTTGGGGATAATCATGCCTATCAAAAAGAGTGAGAGTGAGAGAGAGAGAAGAGACAGACACAAAGAGAGGGAGAGAGAGAGAGAGAGAGAGAGAGAGAGAGAGAGAGAGAGAGAGAGAAGAAGAGAGAAAGAGAGAAGAGAGAGGAGAGGGAGAGAGAGAAGGAGAGAGGAGAGGAGAGAGACGGAGAAGAGTGAGAGAGAGATGACAGAGGGAGACAGAGAGAGAGAGAGAGAGAGAGAGAGAGAGAGAGAGACAGAGACAGAGACAGAGAGTGAGAGAGAATGCAGACAGAGCCAAGTTCAGTTGCTAGTTTCAAGTATTTTCACAGTCATCAGCAGATGTGGAACTTGATATTCATTAACATATTTATAGACAGAACTAATTAAACATGTCCTAAAAGCAAACACACAAAACACACACGATACCCTAAATCGTTCAAAAAAAAAAAAAAAAACCCCAAAAAAACAACAACAAAACAAAACAAAAAAAAAACACCACCGAGCTTTCATCTTACACTCTTTCCCATCTCTCTCTCTCTCCCCCTCCCCCCTACCCAACATCTCCTCATCACTCCCTTTCTATTTTGACCCCCCCCCCCCCCCCCCGCCGCCACTTCCTTCTTATCACAGATCCCTTTCCCCTTTGCCTGACTCCTATCCTACTTCGCCATCTTTAAAAAAATCGTCGGAAACGTTCCTCGATCTTACTGACCTCTGGGCTGGAGTGCACATAGCTTGGGGGACATCCAGACAGGAGTGAGCAGGCAATCGAGAGAGAGAGAGAGAGAGAGAGAGAGGAGAGAGAGAGAGAGGGGGGAGAGAGAGAGAGAGAGACATACAGATGGAAAGAGACAGAGATATGTATGGAGAGACAGATATAAAGAGAGAGAAAGAGACAGAGATAGAGGCAGAGAGACAGACAGACAGAGAGGGGGGGGGGAGAGAAGGAGAGACAGAAAGACACTGACAGAGAGAGAGAGAGAGAGAGAGAGAGAGAGAGAGAGAAAGAGAGGGAGGGAGAGAGAGAGACAAGACTGAGAATGAGAGATAGAGAAAGAGAGAGAGACAGAGAGAGACTGAGACAGAGAGAGAGAGAGAGAGAGAGAGAGAGAGAGAAAGAGAGACAGAGCGGGAGAGAGAGAGAGAAAGACTGAGACAGACAGACAGACAGAAAGACACAGACAGAGAGAGACAGAAAGAGGTAGAAAGAGAGAGAGAGAGAGAGAGAGAGAGAGAGAAGATGCAGGGAGAGAGAGAGAGACAGAGAGAGAGAGAGAGAGAGAGAGAGAGAGAGAGAGAGAGAATGAGAGAAACAGAGACAGAGAGGCGCAGAGAGAGAGAGAATGAGAGAGACAGAGGCAGAGAGAGACAGAGGCAGAGAGAGAGAGAGGGACAGACAGACAGACAGAAGAAGAGCAGACAGACGAGAGAGAGAGAGAGACAGAGACAGAGACAGAGACAGAGAC
>CM065746.1:5058938-5063938 GCA_033310375.1 Conus canariensis
ATGCCATGGACTGCGCAACACGCACCTCCTGTGGACTCCATTCTGGGCTGACCTCTTCCGCTGGAACAGATGCCATGACTGCGCAACACACACCTCCTGTGGACTCCATTCTGGGCGACCCTCTTCCGCTGGACAGATGCCATGGACTGCAGCAACACGCACCTCCTGCGGACTCCATTCTGGGCGGACCTCTTCCGCTGGATAGATGCCATGGACTGCGGCAACACGCACCTCCTGTGGACTCATTCTAGGGCGGACTTCTTCGCTGACGATGCCATGGAACTGAGCAACACGCACCTCCTGTGGATCCATTCTGGGCGGACCTCTTCGTGGACTGATGCATGGACTGCTGTAACACGCACTCCTGTGGACTCAATTCTAGGTGACCTCTTCGCTGGACAGATGCAAGGACTGCGCAACAACTCACCTCTGTGGCTCCATTCTGGCGGACCTTTCGCTGGACAGATGCCATGGACTGCGGCAACACGCACCTCCTGTGGACTCCATTCTGGGCGGACCTCTTCCGCTGGACAGATGCCATGGACTGCAGCAACACGCACCTCCTGCGGACTCCATTCTGGGCGGACCTCTTCCGCTGGACAGATGCCATGGACTGCAGCAACACGCACCTCCTGGGCTGCAGCAACACGCACCTCCTGCGGACTCCATTCTGGGCGGACCTCTTCCGCTGGACAGATGCCATGGACTGCGGCAACACGCACCTCCTGTGGACTCCATTCTGGGCGGACCTCTTCCGCTGGACAGATGCCATGGACTGCGGCAACACTCACCTCCTGTGGACTCCATTCTGGGCGGACCTCTTCCGCTGGACAGATGCCATGGACTGCGGCAACACGCACCTCCTGTGGACTCCATTCTGGCGGGACCTCTTCCGCTGGACAGATGCCATGGACTGCGGCAACACACACCTCCTGTGGACTCCATTCTGGGCGGACCTCTTCCGCTGGACAGATGCCATGGACTGCGGCAACACGCACCTCCTGTGGACTCCATTCTGGGCGGACCTCTTCCGCTGGACAGATGCCATGGACTGCGGCAACACACACCTCCTGTGGACTGCATTCTATATGAGTTAGATAAGTTTTTGCTGTTTTATTCTGTGTTCCAGAACTGTATGCAATACAGTTATGATAGTACTGAGATTCCGAGTTCTTTAAGGACTGTTGGAAGCTTTTCTCAGTCTGTTTGTCAATTAAGGAATAGCATTCTGAAAGATCTAAAGGTATATCAAGTGAAGTTGTGCTTTCCATATTTCTAGCTGCTCTTTTTGCTGCGTGATCAACCTTTTCATTTGATACCATTCCACTGTGAGATGGTACCCAGTAAAACGTAACAGTGATCCCTTTAAGTGATAAATGATGAAGGACATGGTTCATTTCTAATATAATCTCAAGTCGGAGTTTTGAATTTTGGGACTGGAGGGCACCCAGAACCGATCTGCTATCGGTACACACAAGAATTCGACAAGAATTTAGGGGGAAATGTAAAATGAATTCCAAAGACATCAAAATGGCAATGAGCGTGGTGTGTGTGTGTTGTGTGTGTGTGTGTGTGTGTGTGTGTGTGTGTGTGTGTGTGTGTGTGTGTGTGTGTGTGCGTGTGTGTATGTGTGTTTCAGTCTGTCTGTCTGTTTAATTCTTGTTCCCTCCTCTCTGTGCCTCTTTCTGCTGACCTCTCTGTGTAATACTCCCCCTCCCTCCCTTGCTGTCCCACTAAACTGTTTCTGTCGCTCTTTTATCTAGTGTATATCCTTGTCACTTTCTCTGCATGCATTTGTTTCTCTCCCTCCCTGCATTTCTGTTCTTCTCCCTTTCTTTCTGTCAGATCTCCAAGCCTTGCAGCACATATATATCAACATGAACATGTGTGTACATGTGTGTATGCATGCATGCATGTGCGCGCGTGTGTGTTGTGTTGTGTTGTGTGTGTGTGTGTGTGTGCGTGCGTGCGTGCGTGCGTGCGTGCGTGCGTGCGTGCGTGCGTGCGTGCGGTCCGTGCAGGGTGTGTGTGTGTGGGTGTGTTCCGCGCACCCAACAAAAAGCGTATAAATTCGTGCAGACAAATACACAAATGTTTTCCATGTCCGTATACATCATCCTCTCCTCTCCATAATCTGACACCTCAACCCACGTACATGACGTACACAACATAAACAGAAACACACACACGAACGCTGTGACAGCAAATATGTTGTCAGTTATATTTGAAATGATATGAGAATACCAACCAAAATCAACACAATAACGAGACAGAAAATTCCAGACTGTATCTACAGCGAGCGACACGCACGTCCTGGTGCCAGAAGCGCTGCAGACACTAATGACCCAAGTTGTCAGCATCATAAAATCACACGATACACACGACAGATTCTTCATCTCCTTCTCTGCTTTTCACGCTCAAAGTTGGCAATGCTTTCTCTCGCTGGAGTTTGGAACGTTGACTTATTCTGGTAAGCTGCTCTCATTCTCTCTGGTTTTCTGAGTATCTCTCTCTCTCTCTCTCTCTCTCTCTCTCTCTCTCTCTCTCCTCTCTCTCTCTCTCTCTCTCTCTCTCTCTCTCTCTCTCCTGCTGGTACACTTTCTTCAAAGATGCCTAGCTTTTCTAGCGGCTGAACGTTTGCTGTGCAAACTTTGGATGTCTCATAGCGCATTTTCTGTCTGTGGCCCTGGTTATGTTTGTGTGTTTGAAATCCTGTGCTTTCTCAGTTTGGGTTTGTCTGAGCACCTGTCTATCTGCCTTTGAAGGAGAAAATGGTGCGTCTGTTAACAGAAATTCAGGCAAGTTAAGAATGTCTGATTTTGTTAGTACGTGTCGTCTGTCTGCATGTCTGTATGTTGGATTCTGTGTCTTTCTTTTGTGGTTCTGTTTCATGTTTGTCTGTCTGTCTGAAATCCTGTGCCCATTAAGTTTCTGTTTGTCTGTCTGTCTGAAATCCTGTGCCCATTAAGTTTCTGTTTGTCTGTCTGTCTGAAATCCTGTGCCCATTAAGTTTCTGTTTGTCTGTCTTTGCGAGGAGAAAACGGTGTGTTGCTTACAGAAATTGAAACAGGCAAGTATGGAATGTGTGATTTCGTTTGCATTTGTCGTTCGATCTGTCTCTCTCTTTGATTCTGTGTCTTGATATTTTCTTTTTTACTCTCTCTCTCTGTCTCTCTCTCTGTCTCTCTCTGTCTCTCTCTGTCTCTCTCTCTCTCTGTATCTTTCCTTTTCTTAACGTCAGCGTATGAACCACAGCTACCATCTCATCCCTTCTCCTTTTCCTTCTCCACCCACCAGCATTCCTCTGTCTTCCTCCTTTTCCTCCTTCCCAAGTATATCTTCCCTCCCCCCTCCCCCCCCATTCTTTTAAATCCCAGACGACCCCAGACAGGGTGTGCTTTTGGAACGATTTGGGGTGTCATGAGTTGTGTTCGTTTGTTTTGAGGTCGTGTTTGGTCCTGTGATATTTGTCAGTGAGTAATTAAAATTAAATTTCTTATATGCTAATGACTGAAATATTTGAAGCTAACATTTGAACCCGATTTTGTCTGCATTTCTCTCCTCTCTCTCTCTCTCTCTCTCTCTCTCTCTCTCTCTCTCTCTCTCTCTCTCTCTCTCTCTCTCTCCTAGCATCAAGAATAAAGGCCACTCGATCTCTTGCCGATTCAAAGTGTTATGCCACACAAAGTCACTTACACATTGTTTTTGTTCGATCATGTTCGGGTTTTCATCGTCTATTAGGTAAAGAGGCAAGCTCATGTGCGTATTTCTGTGTGAAATAGAAGTTGTTAACTATAATGTCTGTGTAACGTTTTGCTCCCCACGATTCGCGTTCGCGCCTCTCTCTCTCTCTCTTCTCTTCTCTCTCTCTCTCTCTCTCTCTCTGGTGGACTCTGCAGTCATACAGGCTGCTATATCCATTGGGGTGCTTCTATGGAGGTTCTGTTGTGCCGAACTGGTGATCTGCCAATGGAATCTGCCAGGGAGCATAATGTCCCTTGACTGTCTTCATGGAAGCCCCGGCGTGCCGGCCCTACTGAACCCAACACAGGCTTCTGAGGGTGGTGCAGGAGGGCTCCTGCTGGCTGTTCAGCTGTTGAGGACAGTGCTTCTCTGGGTGTTGAGGACAGCTTCTCTGGGTGTTGAGGACAGTGTTTCTCAACGGTGAGGACTGTTCTGGGTGTGGCAGGGGAGGACAGTACTTCTCTGGGTGTTGAGGACAGTGCTTTCTGGGTGTTGAGGACAGTGTTCCTGGGTGTTGAGGACAGTGCTTCTCTGGGTGTTGAGGACAGTGCTTCTCTGGGTGTTGAGGACAGTGTTTCTCTGGGTGTTGAGGACAGTGCTTCTCTGGGTGTTGAGGACAGCCTTCTCTGGGTGTTGAGGACAGTGTTTCTCTGGGTGTTGAGGACAGTGCTTCTCTGGGTGTTGAGGACAGTACTTCTCTGGGTGTTGAGGATAGACTTCTCTGGGTGTTGAGGACAGTACTTCTCTGGGTGTTGAGGACAGTACTTCTCTGGGTGTTGAGGACAGTGCTTCTCTGGGTGTTGAGAGTAGCGGGGTAAACGTCTCTGGGTGTTGAGGACAGTACTTCTCTGGGTGTTGAGGCAGTACTCTCTGGGTGTTGAGGACAGTACTTCTCTGAGGAAGTTTTGGGTTGAGACAGTGCGGTGTAGGCAGTGCTTCTCTGGGTGTTGAGGACAGTACGTCTCTGGGTGTTGAGGACAGTACTTCTCTGGGTCCCACGGCCACCGTGAGTGTGTATGGCTTTCTTCAAAACTGGAATGTGGATACTTGTCAATTGGGATTGAAATTGGTCAGGTACGCAAATACACGTTACCAATGGAGAACCCAAAGTTCTACTTGAAGATGTCGAAAGAAGAAGAAGAAGAAGAAGAAGAAGAAGAAGAAGAAGAAGAAGAAGAAGAAGAAGAAGAAGAGAGAAGATTGCCTGAACTTCTAATCAAAGAAACTCTTGCATTTCACAAGTAAGCTTGAGAAAC
>CM065746.1:5093938-5096438 GCA_033310375.1 Conus canariensis
GACTGACAGTTATCAAGTCTCAATTCACCTGTGAGGCATTTGTTGTCATCAGAGAAAGGCATCTTTCACATCAGTTTGGACACGAGTCAGCAGGATGTAAGATAGTGAGAAAAGCATCACCAACATCCTGGGGAGTAATAGCAGGGGGTGGAGCAGGAAGGAGGGGGCCAAGTGTGTGTGTGTGTGTGTGTGTGTGTGTGTGTGTGCTGTGTGGTGTGTGTGTGTGTGTGTGTGTTGTGTGTGTGTTGTGTGGTGTGTGTCGCGCGCGCGCGGCGCGCGCGCGTGTGTGTGTGTGTGTGTGTGTGTGTGTGAATGGGAGGGGAGTTAGTGGTGGTGGGGAGGGACTGTTTGTCTTGTGGAAATAAAAGAGACTGCTTATCTTCTGGGAGAAGAGGGAGAGGGGTGTAACAGCGTGACTCAATCCTTTTTGTTAAACTACAAGGAGGAAGGTCTGGGGCGGCTTTGGCATGTTGTGACAGGTTATGACATCTCAGGTAAAAACTATACCCCTCTCTGTTCCTGTAACTCTGTGTCGATCTTTTTGTCAGTGTGTCTGTCTGTTCTGGCTGGCTGTCTCTTTGTCTTTCTGCCTCTCTGTCTCTTGTCTGTCTGTCTGTTCTTTCTCTCTCACTCAATGTCTTTGTGGTCCTCCCTTTTTCTCGTTCCCTTTTGTGTGTGTGTGTGTGTGTGTGTGTGTGTGTGTGTGTGTGTGTGTGTGTGTGTGTGTGTGTGCGTGTGTGTGTGTGTGTGTGTGTGTGTGTGTGTGTGTGTGTGTGTGTGTGTGTGTGTGTGTCCCAGGTCTCACTGAGTCTCTCTCATACCGGCCATGCTTTTCCCCCTAACCACCTTCTTCTCTCCCTCCCTCCTCCCAGGCAATAAATAATTTGAAAGACGTTGAAAATAAACACAGAAAGCAAAACAAACTTCCCACCAACGTTGGCGCAAGCGAACGTTATGAAAAGATAACTACCACAATCAGGCACACCCCAGGAGGCAAAAAGAGATGGAGGGGATTTTCGTTTCTTTGTCTCCTACTCTGCCCTAAAGAGATGCATGTTTTCTTCCAGATATATCCATAGACCCCCCCCCCCCCCCCCCTCTGAACTCGGCTGTCTGGGAGATATGTCAGAGGGGAAAGCTGCCCATTTAAAACGAAGGCGGAAACGATAAGGTGGAGAAGCAAGAGTGACATTTTAATCTAAACTGTGACTAGACAGGCCAGAAATACCACGTGTTTAGAATGAAATTCAGAAACTTTTTTTTTTCTTACGTCAAAGGGGTGCTCAACTTTGAGATATCATGCCCCCTCATCCCTATCTGCCCCCTATGCCCCCTCCAAACATCAAAATAACGAATAGCGGGAAATGAATTGGTAGATACAGTAGAATGCATAGACTGAAACCAATAAAAGATCCACTGTACATAAAAGGCACACACACACACACACACACACACACACACACACACACACACACACACACACACACACACATACACACACTCGCGCGCGCGCGCGCACACACACACGCACGCACATGCACACACGCACATGCGCGCGCGCACACACACACACACACACACACACACACGCACACATACACACACACGCGCACACGCACATGCGCGCGCACACACACACACACACACACACACACACACGAACCTACACACATACACCCGTGGGTGCGTGTATATATATATATATATATATATTATATATATATATATATATATATCTACACACACACACACACACACACACACACACACACACACACACACACACACACACACACACAGAGGCAGACAAACAGACAGAGAGACAGACACAAACACACACACACACAGGCAGACAGACAGACAGGCAGGCAGACAGACAGAGAGACAGACAGACAGACGACACACGCACACACACACACGCGCGCGCGCGCGCACACACACACACACACGGAAATATGAAAATTAAAGTCATTCATACATGACTTTAGTTTTTAATTGCGAAGGGCGCCTTATTGAGGTAATTATAACTCCCTATCTTCGGCCCACTGTGATCTGCTGGAGGAAACATTCTAACGGTTCTGCATCAGAGAAAATTGCTGTTTTTGCTGCACGGGGAAACATAATGGGCTAACATGCATAGAAAAGATTTACATGTTGGTCTCTAGCCCTTTAAGATGACACTTATCCTGTTTGAATTGAAAATGGATTTTTTAACGGTTTGACTACAACTACTATTGTCATATTACTACCAAAAGCGGTAGTAATCCTCTATATCATTCTGTATTAATTTTTGAATAGTCTTATCATCATGATAATCATGATCATGATGATGATGATCATCATCATTATCATCATCATTATTATTATCATTATTACTATATTATTATTATTATCATTATCTTCTATTTATTAAGATCATTATCATTATCGTCATTATTACTTTTACTCGCATCATCTCCTTCCCAACGGCCTCGTTTTCATTCAACGCCCATCTTGTGCC
>CM065746.1:5103938-5106438 GCA_033310375.1 Conus canariensis
ATGTCATCCATTTTCCTAGTAACCCTGAGAAAAAGTGTGTTGTTATTCTCTCTTGACAAAGAAAAAAAAAACATCGAGGAGAGAGAGAGAGAGACAGAGACAGAGACAGAGAGACAGAGAGAGAGAGACAGAGAGAGACAGAGACAGAGAAAGAGACAGACACAAAGAGAGATACAGAGAGAGAGAGAGACAAAGACACAGAGAGAGACAGAGAGAGAGACAGACAGACACGCACACACATACAGAGAGAGAGAGAGAGAGAAGAGAGAGAGAGAGAGAGAGAGAGAGAGAGAGAGAGAGTGAGAGAGTTGAGCAAGAATTGTACTACCAACGTCTAAGCTCCGTGGACTGCCAATGAGCCAAGCAGATCCCCTCTCCTCACCCCCCCCTCCCCTTCCAATCCCCTCCCTGTATTCCACCCCCACACTCCGTGTGGTCTAAGTACCGAGGGGCCTCTATAAATACATCCTGAGTATGGAAAGCTGAAATGCTTTAATTAACTCTAGACACCCCACTTTACTCCTTTCAAAACGATTTATTCATTTTGAGGGTTAAAAGCTTTCACGTCAGTTTTCTTCTTCTTTTTTTCCCCTTAAAAAAATCCGTGCTCTAAAGCAATGAATGATGTGGGTGTGAGTGATACAGAGAAAGACATCTGGCATGTCCTCCCTCTCTCTCTGTCTCTCTCTTTCTCATTCCCCCCTCCTCCCTCCCCCCCCTCTCTCTCTCTCATCTTTGGTTTTGTCATCATATCTATCTCAGTGCAGAAGTCGCTTTAGTAAAGGCGTTTGAAACATTCCCACCGACTTTGACACAAACATGTGCCACAGAACTGCCCAACCCCTCTCCTCCTTCAACCCCTCCCCCCCCCCTTCACACACACATTCCTAAACAGAAATCACACACGACTCAGGTGGTAAAGGGAAGGGCGATGGTTGCGGTGAGGTGGGGGTGGGGGTGGGGCGGGGTCTTTGTGAAAAGAGACAGTGTGATTTCTCACAACACGAGAGCAGTCTGAGCGGACTCGTCAATGTGTCAATAGTGCAGGCTTCCCTCATTAAAACGGACGAGGGTGAAGTTTTGCTTACGGCTCGAAAATGAGTGACTGGATTTTACGTCTAAACTGTATAGAACGGGCAGATCAAATGTTTGATAATCCTTCCTTTCAGATGGTCTTCTTCTTCTTCTTCTTCTCGTTTCTTTTTTTCCTTTTTTTTTTTTTTTAGAGAGAGAGAGGAGATGATATAATGATGTTGCACAAGGATTGCAGTCACAAACGTATGCTGGTGTGTTTTTCTTATGCAATAAATTTGATATGCTTGATTTGCAGGATCCAGTGTCTGATATGCCTTAACTGACAGAGAGAGAGAGAGAGAGAGAGAAGAGAGAGAGAGAGAGAGAGAGAGAGAGAGAGAGAGAGATGGACATGATAGTGTATACGGGATTACAGTCACGAAGTTGTTGATGGTGTCCTTATGCAGTAGATTCGGTATCCTTGATATGAAGTTTTTAATGAATAGAAGGTGAATCAGAAACTATGCTGGTATGTAACTTTTGAGGCTTTTTTTCTTATCATATTCATTTTAGTCTCTATACATACATCAATGTACATGTTCGACTATGTGACTAGCTAAGGTATGTAAACTTCCTCGGGGCTTGTACTAATCTAAGACGTCCAGTGTACGACTGTGCTTAAATTCTTCTGGATTTGGGTTTGCTTGAAATAATCACGGCGTTCAAAATATTACAGGTTTTTCTTTAAATGTTTCAAAGACAGGATTATTGATTGTAGATGGTGAAATTGACATGATCATGTCTATCATCGTGACAGGTTTTTACAGTACAGACTTTTGTAAGACTACTCATGAGTTAGAACCTTACATACATCAACGGAAAAAAATGAATGGATACGTTATGAACATAGCAGCTAAATTCAGGCTGGGTGTTCCTGATAACGGTACTCATCGTTTCAGATGCTACAGTTACGCTGAAGGTGAATTAATATGCCGTTTGCGTCGTTTAGCGAAGGAAGATGAAATTCACTGTTTGTTGTTGTGCTGTCTTGTATTACGTGATCTCAGAACCTAATTTATCCTGCCTAAGTATTTTACTAAACCATGTCAGTTCAAGGTAATAGTACTGTTGTTGTGAACAAAAGAAAACATACTGCTACCGGAAGTTAGACCTAGTTTCCCAACAAAAGAAAATACACTACTCACTCGTAGCTTTCGACAGCCATCCGGCCATCTTCCTCAGCGATGCTATTGCTAACTGCGTGAACTCTCGATTCAGATCACGTGACCATGGGACGCACCCAAGCCACGTGACCGAATCAGTGCAACGCACACCGGGGCAAGGTGTAGCGGCCCCAGTCCCTGTTGAGCGGGGGGGGGGGGGGGGGGGGGGGGGGGGGGGGGGAGGGGGGGTTGGTGGCCGCGATGTAGATGGCCTCCTTGACCCCTCGCTGGAGCATCTTGTCTAATCTGGCTATGTATATCTA
>CM065746.1:5116438-5123938 GCA_033310375.1 Conus canariensis
AAACAGAAAACAACGTACAGCGTTTTCAGCCCATGGTATAAGACTAATAGCTGGATTCTTAATGTTACAAACAGAAAACAACATACAGAGTTTTCAGCCCATGGTATAAGACTAATAGCTGGCTTTCTAATGCTACAAACAGTGGCAATCCATGTTAGACCGATGACACACAAGCAGAGCCAACAGAAAGAGGCAGAGAAAGACCAACACAGACAGAGACACAAAGAGGGAAAGAGAGACAAACGGACAAAGAAACTGACAGATCAAAAGATTTAGAGAAACAGAGACAGAGCAAGAAGAACTAGGAGGTGGAGGGGGGGGGGGGGGGGGCAGGGGAAGGTGGAGAAGGAAGAGTGGAAGGAGAAAACAAAGGAGGGAGAGTTGATGAAGCTGATGCTGTTGATGATGATGATGATGACGACGACGACGACGAGGATGAGGATGAGGATGATGATGATGATGATGATGATGATGATGATGATGATGATGATGATGATGATGATGATGATGAAGGAAAACGTGTAAAAGGATATTGAGGAGAAGAATGGAGGCGGAAAAAGAAACAAGATGAAAGGGATGAAAAAGAAATACTGATTAAGATATCGTAATTCATAATGGCCCCAGAAATACTGGCTTCGAGTCAAAGCGAATCCGGGCCTGACTTATTAGTGGAATAAACCCCCTAGCAAACACACCACTAAGCAGTTTTAATCTGCCTGTAATGCAGAAGGCTCCATGGCTCTTTACAACGACAAAAAGAAAGAAAACAAAGAAGATTCAGTGATGGGTGCCATTTGCAGGGATCGTTTCTGGAGTTAATCATACTCCTGGATGCCAAGCAAGCCACAGAGGGTCGCCCTTGGACGTCAAAATGGCGTCAGAGAATGCTTTGCTTTAGCCTGCGTCTTAGCGTTCCTATAAATGGAATAAACAGACATCCGAGAGGTTGTGATAAACAAGATGAAAGGACATAGTCAAGCCATGTGTGGATTCTTTTATCAGTGAAGCAGAAGAAATGCATGAAATTAGAAAATGAGAAATAGTTAAAAGAGGCAAAAATAAAAACGATATTCAATACTATATTTTTCTTTAATCCAGTCCTGTTGTGAATAGCCTCGCCATATCATCTCTCTATATATACATATATATCTGTGTGTGTGTGTGTGTGTGTGTGTGTGTGTGTGTGTGTGTGTGTGTGTGTGTGTGTGTGTGTTTCACTCTCTCATTCTTTCTCTGTCTGTCTATCTCTCACTCTCTGTCTGTCTGTCTTTCTGTCCATATACTGGAATGCACATACCTGTGTGTGTGTGTGTGTGTGTGTGTGTGTGTGTGTGTGTGTGTGTGTGTGTGTGTGTGTGTGTGTGTTGCATGTTCTGGATATTTTTTTTGTCTTTGATCATAAATATGCATACGGCATTATCTGTCAGTATAATGTTATTTCCGCATGATAATCAATTTGACGTTTGAAGGTGGCACAGGAGAGTATGATAAGGGTTTGGGTTATTCGGGTGGGCTGGGGTGGCTAAGACATAAGGAAATTGAGCCTTTGGCATAATAAAGTGTTGGTGAATCTAACTCTAAACGCGTGGTATTTTTGGTCAGTCTAGTCACGGATTAGATTAACATGTCATCCATGTCTCAACTTCTCGTTTCGTCCTTCGTTTTCAGTGGGCAGGCTTTCCTTTCCGACACATCTTCAGTTCGAGAGGGAGAGAGGGAGGAAGGAAGGAGGAGGGGGGTCTATGAGAATATGGAAGAAAACACACATCTCTTTTGGCGAAAAATGAGAGGAAAAAAACAACAACAAAAAACCTTCCCTTCATGTCTTTCAGCCTCCTGTGGTGAGTTTGATTGCAGAGTTATCTTTTCATGACGTTCACTTCTTTGGAGGTTGATGGGAAGTTGGTTTTTCTTTCGTTTTTTTTTTTTTTTTTCAACATCCTTCAAAATGTTTATCGATAGAGAAGGGGAAGAGAACACAGTGGAAGGATGGGAAGAGTGGCAGGTAGTAGAGAGAGAGTCAGCGAGAGCTGATGGAAGATAGGTAGATAGACAGATAGTTAGTTAGTTAGATAGACATATAGATAGATAGATAGATAGAGAGACAGACAGAGACAGAATAACGCAGAGAGAGAGAGAGAGAGAGAGAGAGAGAGAGAGAGAGAGAGAGAGAGAGAGTGTGTGTGTGTGTGTGTGTGTGTGTGAGAGAGAGAGAGAGAGGAGAGGAGAGAGAGAGAGGAGAGAGAGGATGTATATAATGTGTGCATGTATTTGTGTACAAACACACACACACACACACACACACACACACACACACACACACACACACACACACACACACACACACACCCCCTTTAGGTATAAGATGGGGGGTGATAAGAGACAGAGGCGGACCAGGAGAGAGAAAAGGGGAAGGGACAGAGACAAGATAATATAGATTTAATCACAGACAGACAGACAGACAGAGACAGACACACAGACAGAGACAGAGACCAAGAGACAGACAGAACAGGCAGACAGACAATAAAGACGGAAAGCCAGAGAGACAGGCAGAGAAGAACAAGTGGAGAGACTGTAATTGCAATGTCATAACCTGTCACAACATGCCATGCCCCCTTCAAATCTTCCTCCTTCACTTCCACAAAGAGGACCGAGTCCCACTGTTACACCCCTCTCCCACTTCTCCCAGAAGACAGGCAGTCTCCTTTTTTTCCCCACAAGATAAACAGCCCCACCCTTCTATAACCACCCCTCCCCTGCCCTTCAACTCCCCCCCTCCTCTCCAAACACACACCACTTCTGACTCCGTCCTTCAGCCACCCTTCTTGCTCTGGCCTCTGCTGTTACTACCCAGGATGATAGTGATGACTGTGACTATCTCACCCCCAGCATGATAGTGATGACTGTGACCATCTCACCCCCAGGATGATAGTGATGACTGTGACAATCCCACCCCCAGCATGATGGCGATGACTGTGACTATCTCATCCCCAGCATGATAGCGATGACTGTGACTATCTCACCCCCAGCATGATAGTGATGACTGTGACCATCTCACCCCCAGCATGATAGTGATGACTGTGACAATCCCACCCCCAGCATGATGGCGATGACTGTGACTATCTCACCCTCAGCATGATAGCGATGACTGGACTATCTCATCCCCAGCATGATGGCGATGACTGTGACTATCTCATCCCCAGCATGATAGTGATGACTGTGACTATCTCACCCCCAGCATGATGGTGATGACTGTGACTATCTCATCCCCAGCATGATAGTGATGACCGTAACTATCTCTGCCCCAGGATAATGATGATGACTGTGACTATCTCACCCCCAGGATGATGGCGATGACTGTGACTATCTCACCCCCAGGATGATGGCGATGACTGTGACTATCTTACTTCGCTGTGGCTCTGTCAGGACTGATAGGAAGGATATATTTCTTTAATGAACAAAATAAAAATCTGCCCCATGCGACGTGACAACATCATTATCATACGAACAAACTCAGCAAAATCACGTTCATTGATATATGTGTAGAGAAGAGATAAAAACTGGAAAACAAGCCCCAAAGTTTATCACAGCTTAGTTTGTGATTCACCTTCCATCCATTTCAAACCTTTCAAATCAAGGATACTGAATCTATGCATAAGGAGACCAAACACCAACTTTGTGACTGTAAACCCATATACACTAATCATATCCATGTCTCTGTCTCTCTCTGTGTCTGTGCGTGCGTACGCATGCGCGCGCGCGTGTGCGTGTGCATGTGTGTGTGTGTGTGTGTGTGTGTGTGTGTGTGTGTGTGTGTGTGTGTGTGTGTGTGTGTGTGCGCGGTGTGTGTGTACAATCCTATGTACGACATCATGTCTATTCCTCTCTGTCTCTGTCTCTCAGAATATTACAAATAGAACATAATAGAACGTTGGATAATGTGGCCAAGAAGAACGAGCAGTCTCTTATCTTCTTTTCGGCGCAAGAATCAATATGAGAAGATATGTGGTTGCTCGTTCTTCATGTTCATTGTCCTGAATGTTGTTTCTCTTGCAAAAAGAAGATCTATGAGGTCGAAACGCGTGGCGTTTTGTCTTGTAGTGTGTTTGTCCCTGTTGTTTGGCGGACTAAATTCTTTTTAAAAGTTGTTTCTATTTCTGCCTGCAGTCACTCCATTTTAAAGCACATTAAAAAAAAGTTTTGTGTATTGCAGGGTAGAGTTGTAACAAGCTGGCATCAAAACAGATATGTGCATCTTACTTACTTACTTAGGCCCATAGCTCAAGGGTGAGCATAGGCCATCGACTACACTCCGCCATCGCACTCGGTTCTGGGCTGCTCGCTGAATGCCTGTCCAGTTGGTCCCCAGCCTCTTTATCTCTGCCTCAGTGTCTCGCCTCCAGCTGCTGCGAGGTCGGCCTCTCTTCCTTTTCCCCTCCATGTCAGGGCTTGGCGTGTGGTGCTGGATGCTGGCTTCCTGAAGTGTGTCCAATCCAGCCCCACTTCCTCCGCAGAATCTGCTTGTCCACTGGTTCCTGTCCTGCTTGCTTCCATAGATCTTTATTGTTGATCTTCTCTGGCCATCTGATTTTGAAGATGCGCCTCAGACAGGTGTTGATGAAGGTCTGAATTTTTGCTGTATTGCCTTGGTCATTCTCCAAGTCTCGCAGCCGTAGAGCAGAACCGACCTCAGTTTGAAGATATGTGCATCATCCAGCAGTTAAATACACATGATTTCCAGGACCCATTCTGAGTATGAGTATGTTTCAACTTTTGAGTAATTATTTTTTTTAAATTTGAGTAGTTAGTTTGTTTTGTTAATTGAGTAATGAGTAATCTGAATTAAACTGGAGAAGTCTCCTGTGCTTTGCTATTTTTAGTTTTGTACAAGCTTCAGACTATTTGGCTTAGCTGTACCACGTTACATTTTAGCGCAATCACAATGGGCTGAGGAAGAAAAGTTGGGGGGGGGGGGGAGGAGGAGGAGGGAAGCAGATTTTATCCTGTGCACTGGAGAGAAAGATGAGTGAAGTTTCAGAGGTTAAGTGTAGTGAGTGATGCTATAAAAGGGGGAACGGGGTTGGCGGCGACACTCATACACAAACATGTACAGAGAGAGAGAGAGAGAGAGAGAGAGAGAGAGAGAGAGAGAGAGAGAGAGAGCAGTGTGAGTATTACTGAAAGTAAAAAAGATATACAAGCAAAGAACGAACAAATGAAAACACACACACACACACACACCACACACACACACACACGGACACGGGTAAACTGGGGGAAAAACACACACACACACACACACACACACACACACACACAACACCTCCTTCTTTCTCAACCCCTTTCTCCAGAATACTCCACCAGCCCCTTAACCAGGCTTTTTCCACACCAGCGCTATGGCTGACAAGGAAATTGACAGGCGATCGCGTGCAAGTCTCGTGCAACCGACAACAAGATCACGTGCCACTAGCCCCGGGATCGCGGCCATTGCTGGCCCATAATCCCTCGCGGCGACTGGCCGGCGACGTCCCAGACAGCAGCGAATCGACGAGAGAATCAATCCGACTTGACTCCGCTCAGAGATTTTTGGCTGAGGAGAGAACCGTCCAGCCGTTTGTTTATTCCTTCATCTTTTCCCTGGTCGATCCTCTCTGTCTGTCTGTCTGTCTGTTTGTCTCTGTTTGTCTCTGTCTCTGTCTCTCACCTTCGATAATGGGAGGATCGCTTATTCTGCGTCTGTATGTGCTGATTTTTTTCTTCTTTGAAGTCAATTTCTTTATTCTTGTTTGTTGTTTCAATTGCTTTTTTCCCGTTTAAATTCATCTAGCCTCAATGTCAATGGGGAACAACTCTTCAACTTTCTAATGTGCTTGTGAAGATATGTGTGTTTGCTAACAGTTTTGTAAGTTTTAGTCGCTAGTCATGCTTAGTCCCTTAGTGGGGCAAGGGCCCGACAGAAAAAAGCATGTGTTTGCTTATCTGTTACCTTGAAAGATCATCATCATCTTCATCATCGTCATCATCATCATCATCATCATCATCAACATCCATCATCATCATCATCATCATCATCTCTCAACACCATCTTCATCATCATCATCATCATCACCATCTTTATCATCATCACTCATCATCATCATCTCTCTCTGTCATCGCCTACTTTTCGTCTCTCCTTCTCTCTCTCTCTCCTTCTCTCTCTCTTCTTCTCTCTCTCTCTCTCTTCTTTCTCTCTCTCTCTTTTCTCTCTTTCTCTCTCTCTCTTTCTTCTCTCTCTCCTTCTCTCTCTCTCTCTTTCTCTCTCTCTTCTTTCTTTTCTCTCTCTCTCCTCTCGCTCTCTACTCCCCGCCCTTCCCTCTCTCTCTCTTTCTCACATGGTTGCTCCTATCATGATGTCTCCTTATTGAGCACTCTGACCCAGTGATCAATGAGATCTAGCAACGTTCACTACGAGGTTCTGTGTTTGTCTTTAAAGTTCGAGAAGGTGGATAGTGAAGTAAAGGCAGAGAATCTTCGATAGGAGGCCTGGGAATAGGAAAAAGGGGGAGGGGAACAGGATGAAGTGAAGGGTGGAGAGGAGAGAGAGAGAGAGAGAGAGAGAGAGAGAGAGAGAGAGAGAGAGAGAGAGAGAGAGAGAGTTGGGAAGGGGGTTGGGGACGGCAGCTAAGCAGTGTTTGGAAACGATTTAGAGAGTCAAGAGTTATGTTTGTTTCGAAGACAAGTTTGATTTCATTATGCTGCTATGTTTGTGACGAGTATTTTGTTCCACATCTGCTAATGACTGTCAAAGATTTGAAACAAAGCACTTGGAACAGGCTTTGTCTGCATTTTCTCTCTCCCTCTCCGCCTCCCCCCGCCCTCTTTCTCCCTCTCCCTCTATTTCTGACGAACATGGCTAACCCCCCCCCCCCTCCCAGCAGGACATCCAGGAAGGAAGGGAAAGTTTGGAGGGGGGGGGGGATCAAGAGGGAAGAAGGGAGGGATGGAAAGCATGGATGAGGTAGTGATGAGCCAGGTCACACACACAATGTGATGTTTTATCATGTCAAAGTGCAGTGATTTCACGATGGCCATTGAGCCAGGTCACACACACAATGACATGTTTTATCATGTCAAAGTGCAGTGATTTCACGATGGCCATTGAGCCAGGTCACACACACAATGTCATGTTTTATCATGTCAAAGTGCAGTGATTTCACCATGGCCATTGGAAGAGCTAGTCTTGTGTGTGTGTGTGTGTGTGTGTGTTGTGTGTGTGTGTGTGTGTGTGTGTGTGTGTGTGTGTGTGAGAAGCAACCAGCATACAATTTTATGCATATCTATGTACAAGCGTTCCCTTCGTTTCTTTGTCTGTGTGTCTGTCTGCATGTGTGCAGTTCAACACACACACACACACACACACACACACACACACACACACACACACACACACACACACACACGTGCATATAAACTACCATACACATATGTGTATATCCCACAACCACACACACACACACATCT
>CM065746.1:5143299-5153299 GCA_033310375.1 Conus canariensis
TTCAAAGCCTCACACTCTCAGCTCCTAATCAGGTTGCCACGATTCGACAGTCACCGCTGCCATAGGTCTGTTTGCTGGAGGAGGAGGAGGAGGAGGGGGGGGGGGGGGGGGAGGGGAGGGGATTATGATATGGATGTGTGAGAACATATGATAACTTCGGTGTGTGGGGGGTGGGGAGAAGGGGGGGGGAGGGGGAGGACTAGTGGGCACGTATGAGAGAGTGAGATAACATAATTTCGTGGAACGCTTTCCGGGGGCGTGTAGTTGATGAACAGGAACAGTGGACTTGTGTGTTCTCTGTGTTTTCAGTGTGTCCTCACTGAAATGGTTTAGCTAATGTGCCACCGTTGAGGAGCAGAGGGCTGATTGGCTTGATTCGGAGTGAAGTCAATGTGGTGTATGAGAAACTGAGCACCATTCCAGCAATTTTCAGAGCAGCTTGGTGTTGCAATGACTGCAATAGATATTGGATTAGCAAGAGAGCAAGCACGCACTTAGATACACACTTCAGTTGGTAGTGATAGTAGTAATAGCAGCTTGGTGTTGCAATGGCTGCAACAAATATTGAATTAGCAATAGAGCAAGCACGCACTTAGATACACACTTCAGTTGGTAGTGATAGTAGTAATAGCAGCAGCGGCGGTGGAAGTAGTAGTAGTCGTAGCAGCAGCAGCAGCAGCAGCAGTAGTAGTAGTAGTGGCAATAGTGTTAGTGGTAGTAGTAGGAGGGGAGAGAAGGGGGAGGGGGAGTAGCAGCAGCAGCAATAGTAGTAGTAGTGGAAGTAGTAGTATCAGTAGTGTCATGACTAATGTCATAACCAACATGTTAACCTTTACAATCATCATTATCGTCATAATCTATGTGTCGCTATTGTCGTCTTCAGAATCGCAAACGCAAAAACACATGTTTTCAAGGGGTTTACGAATCTAAAAAGATTAAGAAGTTTTCCGTCATTTGAGTTCTACCCTGAACTTGAAGGGGGGGGGGGGGGGGGGGAGAGGAAGAGCTGGGAAGAGGGAAGGGTAGGGTGGGAGAGTGGGAGCGGGAGGGGGATTATGGGAGGAGCACTGCTCGTGCGTGTGGACGATAAGAAATGACATGTCCTCGCTCCGTTTATCGGCCTGAGCCATGTCGCTGACTTCAAAGATTCTGCTCCATGTCTGGATCAGATTGTCAGACGTCCTCCGTGCCCTGGCTAGGAGAGAGAGAGAGAGAGAGAGAGAGAGAGAGAGAGAGAGAGAGAGAGAGAGAGAGAGAGGAGAGAGATGGGGGTAGGGCATGGTGATGGACAAACATGATAACTATGAAAGAAATTGGTAAGGATGTGTGCGACAGCGAGATATCCACGCCTTCTACAATACTTTAGGTGGTTATAGTGGAATAAACGCGAGTAAGAGAAATGAAAGAGGGGTTGTAGTATGATTTTTACGGAGAGAAAAGGACAAAACGTTTAGTTAAGAACATGAAGTCAGCAGAAGGAAGGAAAGGGAAGAAGGGATGCTGTCGTGGGACAGGATAGAGAGAAGGAGTCGGGGGGGGGGGGGGGGGGGTCGCAAGACGGTGCAGAAGTAGAAAGAGAGGGAAACGGGGTTCTTCAGCTTCGTTCTAAAAGCGGTTAATTGGTGTGATGAGAGATAGCGATATGTGTCAAGCCGCAGAAACATGTTACTTGTGCCGGCGTTCTAAAAGATGATCAACAAAAGACACAAAAAATCTATCAGTCCATCCTTTAGAAGGGATGTAAGAGAGGTGAACATGTGTTGAAACATTTACACTGGTCAGCTGTATAGCTTAACAAACCAAACATTATCATATGGATGTATGGGAAGACATTACAGCGGGGAGGAAATGAGCGTAGATGTATCAGAAAGTGAGATGAAACCCTTTGGAAATGCTTGGCGTGACCCGGTGTAACAGCCCGTTCTTACCCCCCTCTGGAACTTACCCCGGGGTAAGTCTGGGCTAGCCTGCTTTTACCCCCGGGGGTCATTCTAGGACTGGCTAGAACTTACCCCCCCTAGTTGGAACTTACCCCCGCGGGAGTAAGTTTGGGCTAGCCTTAATTTACCCCCCCCCCCCCCCCAAAGGGTCAGTCTAAGACTATTTGGAATCTTCCTCCACCCCACCCCACCCTTCAAACAACAGAGGGTTATTCAGGGTTTTCCTCTGCCTTTTCCCAACACACACACCCGCCTTTAAAAAAATTGTGTTAGCCTGCATATTTACCCCCCCCCCCCCCCCGCCCCCCTCCCATTTCCTATATACAGTCAGTTGGGTTTAGACAAAGTGTAGTTCTAGACTCTTCTCAATAGATGGACCTCCTACTTCCCCAACATCCCCCCCCCCCCACCACACACACACCCTGGTTCACTAACAGATAGTATTAACATTTCTCGCGCTGCTTACATGCGTGGGTCAATATTCGGGTGTCGTGAGTACGCCCGTGCATGCGTGGGAAAGAAAGGCGGCTACATGCCAATGTGACCAAGTGCCAATGTGACCAAGCATAGTTGTGACAAAATGTCGTTGTGACCACGTGTCGTTGTGACCAAGTACCGTTGTTGCTTCGTCCCGGTTTGCCTCTTTTAACTATTTTACAGCTATTTAGTCTCTTGAGTACCTGTGTACCTTAGCTTGTACAATGCAGATGACTAGTGGTCAGTGCCACTGATCACTGGTCATTATGACGTAAATCGGAGATTTTAACTATTTAACAGCTAATTAGTGTTTCCTGAATGCTTGTGTACCTTGTACAATGTAGATTACTTGTGGTCAGTGCCACTGACTACTGGTCATTATGAGGTAAATCGGAGATTTAACTATTTCACAGCTAATTATTGTCTCCCGAGTACCTGTGTACCTTGTACAATGCAGACGAATGGTGGTCAGTGCCACTGACCACTGGTCACTATGACGTAAATCAATATTTCGACCATTTTACAATTAATCAGTGTCTCATGAGTGTTTGTATACCTTGTGCAATGCAGACAACTAATGGTCAGTGTCACTGACCATTTGTCACTTTAATGTATATCAAAGATTTTAACTATTTTTACAGCTAATTAGTGTCTCCTGAGTGCCTGTGTACCTTGTACAATGTAGATGATTGGGAGGGGGGGGGGTCAGTTCCAACTAGGGGGGGGGGGGTAAGTTCCAGCTAGTCCTGGAATGACCCAGGGGGTAAAAGCAGGCTAGCCCAGACTTACCCCGGGGTAAGTTCCAGAGGGGGGGGGGGTAAGAATGGGCTGTTACACCGGGCATGACAAAGACAAAGAAGAGACATGTGTGCTCTGCCTATCTGGTGGTGTTAACAGAGCAGGACGGGAAACAAAGGCTACTTATGATGTGTGGGTTTGTTTCTGATTGCGATGAATATGTAGACACCCTTCCACCCACCCGTCTACTGAGAGAGAGAGGAGAGAGAGAGAGAGAGGGAGAGGGAGGGAGGGAGGGAGGGAGAGAGAGTCTTGAAACATCAAACTTTTTTCCATTTAATTCCTTCACTTTCCATCCCTGGCCAGAAGTTTGTTGCGAATCAAAAACAAACAAAATAAACAAAACAAAAAACAAACAAACAAAACACCAAAGAAACATACAAACAAACAAAAAGACAAGGGGAAAAAAAGACAAACAAGCAAAAAGACAACCTCAGCTCTGTTGATACATTTATTACTGCTTCTGCCGTTGCTGCTACTGCTGCTGTTATTACTGCTGCTACATTTATCGCTACTAATACAACCACTTCTACCATTACTCCTACTACTATTACTAGTTCCACCACCATTACTACTACTACTACTTCTACTACTACTACTACGCTACTACTACTACTACTTCTACTACTACTACTACTACTTACTACTTCTACTACTACTACTACTACTACAACTACGCCTACTTTGAAATCTGAGGCTCTCGAGAGTAACAATGCAGCACTGAGGCGTCGTCTGTTGTATTTGGACGAACGTGTATTGATTTCGGAGATAGGTCTTCACAATAGAACCCCCCGTGAAAGCCTGTCACTCAGATTTCCACTCCCCGCGTGACTGTTGACCCTCAATGGTCACTAATACCCCCCTCCCCCTCCAAATTTCATTCACGAATCCTCACATTCCTCCTCCTCCTCCTTCTCCTTCTCCTCCACAATTCATTGTACATGACATTAGTAGTAGTGACAGCCTTCAGTCCAAATACGCGGATAAGAACAGCAACTCCAATCTCGTCGGTTATCTTTCCTTCCGCTGCTTGTTCACAAAATTCTCACGCACCCCCGCTGAAGACTTTCTCCGGGGTTAGTGATAAGAACAAGTGGTAGTAGCTCTCCCCCTCGTTGAAATCATACGACAGCAATGGCATAAAATCCACACTGTTACGTTCCCAGTGCGAGAGAATTCAATCTTCTCTCCCTTGCCTTTCGGTCTATTGTACAAAGACCATCGAACATGCCCCACGATGTGTGGGCAGTAGTAGTGGTGGTAGTAGAGAGATCAAAGCTGAACATGAACAGAAGATTATCAACTATCAAAAATCACGAGGTATTAGGAGGCTGAGAACGGAGCTGGGTGGGGTGGGGGGAAGAGAGAGGGGGAGAGTGTAAGGGGGTGGAGGAGGGGGGGGGGGAGTGAAGTCTGTGTGGGAGGGCAGAGTCACTACAGCGGCCATTAAACATCAAAGGGTCGGGGTCTCCGGGAGGACGAGGGTGGGGAGCGAGTGGGGGGGGGGGGGGGGGGGGGGGCGACTATTAATCTCTTAATCTCTCCAACATAGATCTGGCTCACGTTTCGGGCGATAAACACTCTAGGTGGTGGTCAGGGGGGCTGGAAGACGGTTTGATCAAGGGAAAGGGTGTCGAAAGTGGAGAAGGAAAGCTAGGAGATGTGTGTCGCGATAAGCCTTCCCTCCTGCAGGGGTAGGAAGGGCCCGGGGGTAGGGGGTGGGAGATGGGAGATGGGGCAGGGGTAGGGATGGACCTTGGCTCATACCAAAAAGCTGACCGCGGTGCGAATTGTTATTGTGCCGGTGGAGGCGTTTTAAAGACCTGGGGGGGGGGGGGGGGGGGGAGGGGGGGGGGGGAGGGTTATCTGGTTCATCAGTCTATTGATCCTGCGTTAGAGATCAATGGTTCGACTCCGCCGGTTTCTCGTTTCTTCTTCTTCTTGTCTGTTCCCTCCCTGCTTTCCTTTTCCTGCGTTTGCCCCGTTTCCTCCCTAAATGTTCCCACTTTGTTTACTTTCTCCTGTTTCCCCCTACATTTCATCCACCTTTTTACTCCCCCCCCCCCCCCCTTTTTTTTTTTTTTTACGATGATGATAATGATGGCAATATTTAGTAATAAAATAATAATAATAAATAACCGGTAAGGTAAGGTAATGTTGCTTATAGCCCAGCCGACCGCAAAGGGCCATATCAGGGCTGTCACCGCGTTAAAATCAACTCACAAGTCATCTCAGAAAACAAAACAAAACAAAAAACTTTCACACATCTCTATAAAATTCACCTTCTAAAAACGCACCAGAAACCTAGTTAAAAAAATCTTTCTTCCGTAATAGATAACACAACACAATGATAATATATAATATAATAATAATAATAACAATGGTAATAATAGTAATAATAACAATAACAACATAGCATTTATACAGTGCCCTGCGAAAGGTTCTAGGCGCTGACAATCCACACTCTCGTGTACGCAACGGGCTGCCTATCTGGGTAGTGCCGACTGAAGAGCTGCCTGCCGGCGCTTCATTCAGTCGTTTCCCGTGTGATCCAGTCAATATCGTTTACTCAGTTTCCTTCCTTCATTCATTCTTTCAATTTATTACGCAGGGTGCATGCTATGCGTAACGTGTTATCCATACCAACGGCCAAACTGGCCTTCTCTTCCAAAAGTTGTTGATCGGATTTTACGTGTGTGCAAGATGTTATGTGTGCCTTCACACACGGAACCTCGGATTATAGTCTTCTTCGAAGGACTGTATGGGAAATGGAGTCAGAACCAATGTTAACTCCGAAGGGAAAATCCCCCAATACCAAAACGGCCCAGCGGAGATTCGAACCTGCAACCCCAGGATCTCCAAGATCACGAGTCCGGCGCTCTACCGACTGCGGATGTCATGTTTTCATCTGTTACTTTTTCTACCCTCTTCTATTTTCCCCCACATTCCTTCCACCATTTTTACTTTTTTTGTTGTTGTGCAGATGACATGTTTTCACAGACCTATTTTTTCCTACTTTCTCCTATTTTTCCCTACATTTCAACTACCACCTTTTTTTTCCTTTTTGCAAAATGTCATGCATTCATCTGTCCCACACCTTATTGCACTTTCCCTGTATTGTTCCTAGGTTTCAGCACTTTCCCTTCTGTAGTTTAATTAACGCCCGTCTTTATACGTTCCCAGCCCTTTACTTGTAGTTCGCCGTCTGGTCTCACTTTTGTCCTTTTGTCTCCTGTATGTTCCTCCATCTCTCTACCCGATCTGCTTGTTTCCCTATCTCTTCCTGTTTCCCGTATGTCCCCCTCCCCCCAAAAAAAAAACCCCGCCCCCCCCTCCCCCCCCCCCCCAACATCTTTTCCAGCTTCGCCCCGCTAGCCCTACTTCTTCCCATCGTTTTCTGCCATCCCCTACCACTTCCTACAAACCACTGCCACCTTGTTCCTACAAACCTTTCTTCCTACAAACTACTGCCACCTTGTTCCTACAAACCTTTCTTCCTACAAACTACTGCCACCTTGTTCCTACAAACCTTTCTTCCTACAAACTACTGCCACCTTGTTCCTACAAACCTTTCTTCTACAAACTACTACATTTTCCAAATTTTTCTCACAAATACAAACCTTTCCATAATCTACAAACTACTACCACCTTTTTCCTACAACCATTTCTTCCTACAAACTACTACCACCTTTTTCCTACAAACCTTTCTTCCTACAAACTACTACCACCTTTTCCTACAAACCTTTCTTCCTACAAACTAACCACTTTCCCTAAACCTTTTTCCTCAAACTACTACCACTTTCTATAACCTTCTCTACAAACTACTGCCACCTTGTTCCTACAAACCTTTCTTCCTACAAACTACTACCACCTTGTTCCTACAAACCTTTCTTCCTACAAACTACTACCACCTTGTTCCTACAAACCTTTCTTCCTACAAACTACTCCACCTTGTTCCTACAAACCTTTCTTCCTACAAACTACTACACCTTTTCCTATAAACCTTTCTTCCTACAAACTACTTACCTAAACCTTTTTCCTACAAACCTTTTCTCTTCTACAAACTACTACCACCTTTTCCTATAAACCTTTCTTCTACAAACTACTACCACCTTTTTCCTATAAACCTTTCTTCTACAAACTGCTACCCTTTCCTTTTTCCTACAAAACCTTTCCATAATCTACAAACTACTGCCACCTTTTTCCTACAAACCATTTCTTCCTACAAACTACTACCACTTTTCCTCAAACCTTTCTTCTACAAACTACTACCACCTTTTTCCTAAAACCTTTCTTCCTACAAACTACTACCACCTTTTTCCTATAGACCTTTCTTCCTACAAACTACTACCACCTTGTTCCTATAAACCTTTCTCCCTACAAACTACACCACCTTGTTCCTACAAACCTTTCTTCCTACAAACTACTACGATCTTTTCCCTATAAACCTTTCTTCCTACAAACTACTACGATCTTTTCCCTATAAACCTTTCTTCCTACAAACTACTGCCACCTTTTCCTATAAACCTTTCTTCTTATAAACTACTACCACCTTTTTCCTATAAATCTTTCTTCCTACAAAGCGCTACCATCTTTTCCCTATAAACCTTTCTTCCTACAAACTACTACATCTTTTCCCTATAAACCTTTCTTCCTACAAACTACTACATCTTTTCCCTATAAACCTTTCTTCCTACAAACTACTGCCACCTTTTCCTATAAACCTTTCTTCCTACAAACTACTACCACCTTTTCCCTATAAACCTTTCTTCTTATAAACTACTACCACCTTTTCCCTATAAACCTTTCTTCCTACAAACTACTACCACCTTTTCCCTATAAACCTTTCTTCCTACAAACTACTACCACTTTTCCTATAAACCTTTCTTCCTACAAACTACTACCACTTTTCCCTATAAACCTTTCTTCCTACAAACTACTACCACCTTTTCCCTATAAACCTTTCTTCCTACAAACTACTACCACCTTTTCCCTATAAACCTTTCTTCCTACAAACTACTACCACCTTTTCCCTATAAACCTTTCTTCCTACAAACTACTACCACCTTTTCCCTATAAACCTTTCTTCCTACAAACTACTACCACCTTTTCCCTATAAACCTTTCTTCCTACAAACTACTACCACTTTTCCCTATAAACCTTTCTTCCTACAAACTACTACCACCTTTTCCCTATAAACCTTTCTTCTACAAACTACTACCACCTTTTCCTATAAACCTTTCTTCCTACAAACTACTACCACCTTTTCCCTATAAACCTTTCTTCCTACAAACTACTGCCACCTTTTCCCTATAAACCTTTCTTGTCCCCATTTCCACTTTTTTTGTCTCCCTGCTCTACTGTTTCCTGTCTGTTCCTCCTTTTCACCTGTTTCGTCTTCTTCCTGTCTGTTCTTGCCTGTTTCCAACTTTTTTCCCTCCCAGTTCCAGCTTTTCCCTCCCAGTTCCAGCTTTTTTTCCTGTCTGTCCCTACTTTTTTCTGCTTGTTCCTACTCCTCCCCCAACCTATTTCTTGAAGAAAGGGCTCCCATAGGCTTTCTGTTTTCTAATTGTCAATTTCTTCCTTCCTTCCTTCCTTCCTCCCTTCCTCTCTCTCAACCTCCATCGCTTCCTTCTTTTTTTTTCTTCTTTCTGTGTATAAAGACAGTAACAGAGTCATAACTTCGGCGTGGTGCTGGGGGAAAACGTGCTGATTAAATCTTTTTGGTTTTTTCCCATACATTTTGACTTGTTTAATTCTCTCTCTCTCTCTTCTCTCTCTCTCTCTCTCTCTCTCTCTCTCTCTCTCTCTCGCTTCTTTTTTGTTTTTCTGACGCTAATGTGTGTGGTGTGACACTGTGTGTTGTGTGTGTGTGTGTGTGTGTGTGTGTGTGTGTGTGTGTGTGTATGTGTGTGTGTGTGTGTGTGTGTGTGTGTGTGTGGTGTGTGGTGTGTGTGTGTGTGTGTGGTGTGACACTGTGTGTGTGGTGTGTGTGTGTGTGTGTGTGTGTGTGTGTGTGTGTGTGTGTGTGTGTGTGTGTGTGGTCTCCTGTGGTTGCTGTAATTGTTGTAATAGCTGTTGTCTTTGGTAGTGGTGGTGGTGGTGGTCTTTTTTTTCTTCTTCTTCTCTCATTTCATGTGGTCATGTGGTCTCTTTCCCCTTTCTAATATTTCTCTGACTCTCTTCATCCCTTCTCTCTCTCACTCCCCCCCACTCTCTCTCTCTCTCTCCTAGCCACCCCCCAACTCCCTGCCGCCTTTCCTTTCCCATCGAATCCTCCTAACTCAGTCTCTGTCTCTTCCTCAGTCTCTTGCTCTTCTTCTTTTTTTCTCTCTTACGTTTAAGCAAAATAATAACGAAGTTGGAACCTGGAGGAAATAAGTGCTTCGTGTCCCTAATGCCAATGTGACAAATTATTGCTCTGGCCAAAGATGCAAATGAGCTGCCTCCCATTTTAGCATGATGACTCTTCAAACGTTGATGACTGGAATACACCCAGCGCCTTTTCTTCTTTTTTTTTTCCCTTCCATTTTTCTTTCTTTCTTTTGAGATAAAAGATGATGGTGGGGAGGTGGTGAGGGGGGGGGTGGGGTGGGGGGGGGGGGTGAAAGAGAAGGAGGAGTACGGTATGTTTCCACTTCCTCATTGGAAAATGGCTTTGTATAGATCATTCTTAACTTATTTGTCAGTCAGTTGCGATCTTTCCACGCGGGTGGAGTACTCTGTATGCGGGTGCGTATGTCGCGCGCGCGTGTACGTGTGTAGATGTGTACTTGAATGCGTGC
>CM065746.1:5158299-5165799 GCA_033310375.1 Conus canariensis
CACACACACACACACACACACACATTCCCTTTTTGACGATGGTTCAAGTGTGTATGTGTGTGTGTGTGTGTGTGTAACACAGGAGAGTTTCAAGATGGCGGAGATAGCCCAGCAGAAGTAATTTCGCCTGCTGAAGTTTTTTACTGATCTAAGGCACTATGCCTATGCTGACAAGATCAACAAGTTTGGGTGAACGCCTAACGAGCGTTGTAAAAAGAAAAAGAAGAGACGGCACCAAAAAAGGCGTGGGCATTAAAAATCCAAGCAAAGATGTGCTGGGGCCGTTGGGACGCCAGGACCAGGCCCAGAGCTCCATGACAGAGGTAGGCCTACAATCTTTACCTCGAGATAAACTGAAGAAGACGGAAACAAAAGATATCAGCACCCAGACGGAGGTCAGTGATGTTTCGTCTATGATTCAATCGCTTTTCGAGCGCATTGACAGTCTAGAAAAGACAGTGAAAGTCCTGACCGATGCGATTAAAAACCTAACGCCGAGTCTTGTCTTACAAAAAGAACCAAAGAAGACTGAAACATGCCCCTCTGTTGAACTCCCTAGCTTCCATACGAAGCCGGGAAAAAGTTTCGCGGATGCTGCGAGAACTGCTCCACTGACCCCTGCACCAAAAACATCGGGCAAAACAACAATAAAGCAGAAAGAAAACAAAAAACAAAACGAAACGGAACAAAAGCAAATTGGAGATATGAAAACTGACGTCAATGAGAGTAAGTCCACGCGTGACGTCAAAGCAGAAAAGAATGTTCGAAAGCGCCACAATAGGGAAAAGCTTCCACGTGTCGTTCTTTTGGGGATTCTGTCTTCAGTGGTATCAAATCAAAGAGACTGGGTTGGTCCTACGACTTGTACGTTCGGTCGGGTTAATGCCGCACCACTGAAGATATTCAGAAAACTTTTGAATTAACCACAGCCGTAATCGAAAAACAGGAGGGCAAGCCAGTAGATATAGACGCAGTTGTTGTTCATTGTGGAATAAATGACATCAGATCATCAGATCCCAAAACCACGTCTCAAAAGTTCACAAAAGTAATCAAGAACATCGCTGCTGACCATCCCAGCATCAAAATTGTTGTCAGCAAAATCATCCCCGTGCGGGACCCCCAACTTGATGTCAAAAGAGAACTTTTTAACGCATTTCTGAGTGAAGGGTTACAATCTATGCAGAACGTCTCTTTCATCAACCACTCTAACTTCTCCACCCACGGCAAATTCATGAGGGATGACATCCACCCCAACCCCCGTGGTTCCAGCATCTTGGCGGGCAACGTGGGCCGACATCTGAGGGACATTTTCTGGGAGAGACCGCGAAGAACATCACGCCCTCCTCCTCCCATGTACCACCAGCACTGGCATTCACCCCAACAGCCTAGCCTCCGCAGATACCCTCCTTACCCACGATATGGTAGATCATGGAACATGTTCGAACTTCTTGAGCTTGAGGATTCCTCTAAAATTACATTTCCATAAGAAATTTTGTCTAGGCTTAGTACTTGTCTTAGCTTTGTATAAGCTTCAACAGTGCAATGACTGGCTATTGACTGTCTTTGGATTATATTTTTGAGACTTGTTGCCATCGCGAAATATTGTTATCATAATCTCTCGTTTAGTTGATTGATTAACAACCACCCCCCTCCACCTCCCACTCCCCCCCCCCCCTTTTTTTTTATTTTTATTTTTTTTTAAATTTTATTTAAGTGTATTTCTCTGCGTTATATTTATCATTTTTACGTGAGGTTTATTCGTGTTATTTTTAAAAACAAATTTCTTCACACTTTCCTTTTTTCCTTATCATGACAAAGTCAGTTCCCATTAAGGTTTTACAATGGAACTGCAGGTCTATAAAAACAAACCTGTCTTATTTAACTCAACATCTTGTTTCTTCAAAGTACCAGGTTCTGATTTTACAATCTTTGAATGTAAACCAAAACAGCCTACCTAAACTGGTAAATTATTATTATCCACCAGTGCATGAGATAGTAAATAAAACAGAAAATATTAAGACAGCTATATACATTAATGAAAATATACAGTATACAGTGTGCGATTCCCCAGCCCCTAAGAATAATCCTAATATTCTTTCATGTGCTGCAAGTCTAAAGTTTAATGATCAACTTATAATAAATGTTGTTTCTGTTTACTTACCAAAAGGCCCAACAGAAATTAACACGGAATGGATTCGTACAACACAAAATCCAAACAAAAAGTGGCTAATTTGTGGAGACTTTAATGCACACTCCCCTTTTTGGGAGAAAAATTGCGCTTTTATCACTAGTCACAGATTTTTAGAAAACATAGTAGACTCAAATCTTTACCTTTTAAACGATGGAAGAGTGACTAGAATTCCAGACAATGCAAATCATAGAGCCACCTCCATTGATCTATCTTTAATATCCCCTGCTTTGGCTCATAATTGCACATGGGAACCACTTTGTGACACGCTTGGAAGTGATCATATACCCATTGTTACCACTGTCAATGATCAACAAATATCTAGCGATAGAGATGAAGATGTCATTCCTAAATACAATTATAACTTTGCTGACTGGGAAACATTTAGAGCTTTTTTATGTGCACAAAACATAGATGGCATTAAAGATGATGACATAGACATTTATTACTCAAAATTTACGGAAACAGTACTAAATGCTGCTGATTATGCCATTCCTAAATATGCAGCTCGCAAATCAGATAAACATGCAGGGAATGTATGGTGGAATGATGAATGCCAGAAAGCGGTTGACAAGAAAACAGAAGAATATAAATTATACCTACAAAATCCTGGACCAAAAACGCATGCTCCAATGAAGAAAGCAAATGTCATGAGTAATAGAACGATTGCAAAAGTCAAGCGGGAATATTGGTCTAATTTCTGCACCAATGAAACACATACCCATAAAGACTTACAGAGGGTGTGGAAAAAGTTTAATGAAATGAAAAATGGTGTTCATTTGCCACACTGTCCAATCAAATTTGATGGTAATGAATTACCAAGCAATTCAGAAAAGGCAGAATCATTTGTAGATATGTTTGCTGATATAATGAATGCAAGCAAACTACCAAAAAATCATAAAATTTTCAGGGAAAATGAAGAAAGAAATGATGACTATCAAGATCCACAGCGGAAAGATGATCTTTATGTCAATGCTCCAATTACTATACGTGAGTTGAGAGAAGCTATACTTTCCCTGACAAATAAAAAGTCATCAGTAGGCATGGACGCTATTTCTAATATCTTACTTAAACATTTGCCAGACAGTTGGGTACTGTTGCTACACGACTTATTTCAAAAGTGTTGGGAACAGGGACAAAACCCTAAAATATGGAAACATTCTATCATAATACCGATTCCTAAAGAAGGAAAAACGAAAAATAATAAGAATAATTACAGACCTATATCATTAACTTCGCATGTAGGCAAACTTATGGAAAAGATCGTTTTAAACAGACTAATATTCTATTGTAATAAAAATAAAGTGATCCCCCAAAACCAAGCTGGTTTCCGAAAGGGTAGGTCAACCATTGATTATCTTGTCAAATTGACTACACAGGTAAAGCATCAATTTGCTCGCAGAAAGAATATTCTAGCAACCTTTTTTGATATAAAAAAGGCATATGATCGTGTTTGGCATCATAAATTACTATATAAATTGAAACAAATTGGTTTGTCTGGGAACATCTACTTTTACATAAAAGACTTATTGATGAAAAGAAGCATGCAAACAAAGGTGGGAAATTCCTATTCGACTACACGCATGCCTACAATGGGTATTCCACAAGGCTCGGTAATAGCGCCCCATCTTTTTAATATATTACTTCATGACCTACCTCAATGTTTGTCAAAAAATGTCAACTTAGTACAATATGCAGATGATATTTGCATGTGGATGAATGTGTCCATGAAAAAGAAGTCACCAAAAAGAGATATAAATTACTATAGAAAAGCTTATCAAATGGAATTAGATAAATTAAATAACTACTTGTTTGAAAATGGACTAACTCTATCAACTGAGAAAACTCATCTGGTTTTATTCAACAATGGTGCTGATCCACCCAATTTACCATCCCTCCATATTGGGTCTGATATTTTGGAATATAAACAAAGGGTAAAGTTTTTGGGGGTTCATATTACTTCTAAATTAAACTGGAATTATCACATTGAATACTTGTTATCTAAAGCAAGAAAAACTTTAAATTTTTTAAAAGTTATCAGTAAGCAATACTGGAGCCAAGATGTCAGAGTACTAAAACATCTAGCGATAAGTCTTGTTCGCTCTAGGCTTATGTATGGTCAAGAAGTTTTTTTCACCGCTCCAAAATATTTATTAAACAAATTACAAAGCGTGGATTGTAAAGCTTTTCGATTGGCCTTGGGGGTTCCTTTCCATACATCAACAATAGCAACATATAGAGAGGTAGGAGTACTTCCTTTAAATGAATGCCGTCAGCTTGCCATCGCTAAATATTTGTTAAAAGGCTCTTTAAGTGAAAACAATGTCGAAAATGAAATTGGCTTAAGATCAGATGTTGATTTCCCAAAACGAGCCAAAAACATATCATGTCTTAAAACAATAAAAACTGAAACTCTAGATACTTTTCAACAATCAGGAATAGAATTAGAAGATATGGCAAAATGTAGTAATCCATGTACTGCTATCCCTCCATGGGAATTACAAAAAGGACATTTTGACATTAATTATACCAATGCAAAGAAAAATGAGAATATAAATTTTATTGGCACAGTTGCGAATGAGCATTTATTTCTCAATTATCCAAATCATCTCAAAGTTTATACCGATGGTTCAGTTCTAGAAAATCACGAAGCTGGTGCTGCTTTCACTATCCCCCACTTAAATGTCAAAAGAGGTTTTTATATTGGAAAGCACAGATCTATATTTACAGCTGAATTAACTGCTATTCTTATGGCTTTGCGTTATTTGCTTGATTTTCCGAAAACTGTGACTCAGATTCTTTTTTGTGTCGATTCAAAATCAGTGTTGTATGCCTTAAGCAATTCAAATTCTAGTGTGAGACAAGATTTGATTTTTGAGATTAATCATTTGGTGCATTTCCTTATTCTAAGAGGTAGTAATCTTACCTTTCTTTGGGTGCCTTCACACAGTGGAATACATTTCAATGAATCCGTAGATAAACTAGCTAAAAACTCTGCAGATTATACAAATGAAGCATATAATTTGAAAATCCCTTTATCTCTGAAAGAAGGGTATAGCCTACTGCAGAATGCTTGCTGGAAGCATTTTAGAAAGAAAAAAGAAGATATTGGCCACTCATCACCTGCTGAACACCAAACGAGTTTTGAAGATGTTTTTATATCTAAGTATGGTCAATTGTCTAACTTAAGGCTTTTAACTTCCCTTGCCTATAGATTCAAACTTAATGCTTTTAAGACGAAATTCACTTCCAACATCACATGTGTTTGTGGTGGGAAAATTTCTAATGAACATATACTTTTCACTGTAGAAAAATGAAAACATATCTGCCTACTTTTTCGGAAAAGTCCCTGAAGGAGGTTTTAGTAAAACCCCTTTTGATTTGTGACATTGTTTTAGGACTTGTTCAGAGTACCATTTTTAGATTCCTTTAATAATTCTATTTTCACGTGTAAATGTTATTATCCTGTTACCTTTAGCGTTCATTTGATTTTAAAAATGTTATTCTAGTTATGTTGTAGGTTGCAATTTTTATTCATGTTAACATTTTTTCTTCCGATTCTCATTCTGATCCTCCTTTTTCTCTTTTTCCGTTTTCCATTTATACTTCTTCATCTTTTTCTATCTCCCTGTCTCTCTATCTCTTTATCTCCTTCAGCTGCCTGTCTACCCACCCCTTCTCCCCTCCCTTCCTCCTTTTCTACCTTGTTTATTTATTTATTTTTGGTTGTCTAAAATCACTTATGTGTATAGACATTAAATTGAAGAACACACACACACACACACACACACACACACACACACACACACACACCTGAACCGTAGTGAAAGAGGGAACGTGTGTGCACACGCACGCGCGCGCGCGCGCGCGCGCGCGTGTGTGTGTGTGTGTGTGTGCAAGCAAATAAACAGACAGATACATCGTCAACTGACTTTCAGAGGAAAAAAATACTGGGTGGGAAAGAGACTCTAGGGCTGCAAAGCTGACATAGCTCACACAGCGCAGCAACCTCCTCGGAGCAAGAAGATGGCGAGTCCAAAGGTCACAGACTCATAGGATCAAAAGGTCTGAGGGAAACGGGAAAGAAGGAGGAGAGAAATGTGTGGTGATTGCACTCCTGAGTTACGACAGCATATATATATATATATATATATATATATATATACATATATCAAGAGAGAGAGAAACAGAGACAGAGACAGATAAGGAACATAATTTTCTGATGGATTCTGCTCTCCCCTCACCCCCCCACCCCCCAAAAAAAACAAAACAAAAAAAAACAAAACAAAAAACCCCAAAAAACAAAAACCGAGGCCATGTAGATGATGAAATCCACCACAGACGAACCTGTTAACCTCCCTGTTAATGACCAAAGTTACCTACCTCCCAGCATGCCATTCATTGTCAATACACGCTCTAATCAATTAAGCACGTGCGCGTGCCTTGCTAATTATGCAGATTACTTTAGCGAGCTAGCACGCAGATGACGGGCATCTCCAGCGCACTGCCGCTCATAGCGAGGATTTGAAGCGTGAGTTAGCGGTGGCCTTGGTGTGGGGTCTCTACTAACACTGATGGGCAGGATGTCGCTATCGCCTTGAATCCTTATCTATCGCTAATCTGTCTGGAGCACTGGGGAGGGAGAGTGGAGGGGGGGGGTGGTGGAAGGTGGATCTGGAGGGCAGTTGGGGTGGGGGGGGGGGGGAGGCGTGACGGAGAAAAATGATAAAAACCAAGGGGAAGGGGTGGCTAGTATGTATTTATGAGAGAGAGAGAGGGGGAGAGGGGAGAGAGAGAGAGAGGGGAGAGGAGAGAGGAAAAAAGGAGTGAGGGGGAGAGAGGCAGAGGGAAAGAGGCAGGGAGAGAGAGAGAGAGAGGGGGGGGAAGGGAGAGAGAGAGGGGGAGAGGAGAGAGGGAGAGAGAGAGGGACAGAGGAAGATAGGGAGAGAGAAGGGGGAGAGAGAGGGATAGAGAGAGAGAGAGAGAGAGGAGAGAGAGAGAGAGAGAGAGAGAGAGAGGGAGAGAGAGGATTGGCTACGTAGGAAATAGTGAACACATCTATCATTTGTGGTAGGTTTGTGAGAAAAGCCATTCATTTTTTCCTCTCTGATGACTAACTCTAATAACGAAGTGTGCGCGCACGTGTGTGTGTGTGTGTGTGTGTGTGTGTGTGTGTGTGTGTGTGTGTGTGTGTGTGTGCGTAAATGGATGGATAGACAGACAGACAAACAGACGGACAGATAGATAGACAGACAGACAGACAGATAGGTAGATAGATAGACAAATAAACACACATACAGACAGGTAGACAG
>CM065746.1:5170799-5180799 GCA_033310375.1 Conus canariensis
GAAGAAGAAGAAGTAGGAGGAGGAGGAGGAGGAGAAGAAGAAGAAGAAGAAGAAGAAGAAGAAGAAGAAGAAGAAGGAGGAGGAGGAGGAGGAGGAGAAGGAGAAGAAGAAGAAGAGGAAGAAGACACACAGACGGACAGACAGACAGACAGACAGACAGACAGACACACACACACACACACACACACACACACACACACACACACACACACACACACACACACACACGCGCGTGATTGTCTACAATGCCTTAGCCGTGCTGGCGTGTGAGTCATCCCCATTTTCCACGTCGATTCTGCTAATTAGCATCAGCTCAGGATAATTAACACGCAACGGCCAATTCGCGCGATACATTTGTACGTCTTAACTTTCCCACCCAAGATTTTGTTTTCAGGGAGCAAATTAACTGTTGTCGTTTTTGTTTTCGGTGTTGCTGTTGTTGTTGCTGCTGCTGTTTTTGTTGTTGTTGTCGTCGTCGTTGTTGTTGTTGTTGTTCTTTTCTTCATGTTTGGCAGCTGGTGACTCACTGTAACCCGATTCTGTGATCTCCTCTCTTCCCTTCCCCAATTTCTATGTGTGTTCTCCCTCTTAGTTTTCTCTCCATTCCTCTTTCTTCCTCTTTTCCTCTCTCTACGTACTTGAGTTCCAATCGCCAGCTCTCTGTCTGTCTGTCTGTCTGTCTCTCTGTCTGTCTGTCTGTCTGTCTCTGACCGACTCTCCGTTTGCCTCTCTTTGTCTCTCTGTCTATCTCTCTCTCTCTTTCTTTCTCTCTCTGACCTACGGTCTGTCTGCCCCCCCCCCCCCCCTCTCTCTCTCTCTCTATCTCTCTGACCGACTCTTCGTTTGCCTCTCTCTGTCTGCCTGTCTGCCTGTCTCTCTCACTGTCTGTCTGTCTGTTTCTCTCTCTGTCTGTCCGTCTGTCTCTCTGTCTGTCTGTCTCTCTCTTTCTCTCTCCGTTTGCCTTTCTCTATCTGTCTGTCTGTCTCTCTGTCTGTCTCACTGTCTGTCTCACTGTCTGTCTGTCTCTCTCTCTCTCTGTCTCTCTGACCTACGCTCTGTTTGCCTGTCTGCTCTCTTTCTCTCAATGTTTCTGTCTGCCCTCCCCGTCGTCCCCCCCCCCCGGCCCCATCACTCTCTTTCTTTCTCTTTCTTTCCTCGCATGAAACCAAACTACTCTGGGTATTATTTTCTGTCTGTCTGTCTGTCTGTCTGTCTGTCTCTCTCTCTCTCTCTCTCCGTTTTTGTTTCGCTGTCTCACTGTTTCTGGCTCCCCTACAGCCCTGATGTGGCCCTTTGCGGTCGGCAGGGCTATAAGCAACATTACCTTACCTCTGGCTCTCCTTCCCACCCCCACCTCAACTAACCCCTCCCCTATCGTTCTTTTGCTCTCTTTGTTTGACGTTCCTCGCATAACATCAAAAATTACTCTTGGCTTTATTTCTGTCTGTCTGCCTGCCTACCTCTGCTATTCTGCCTATCTGTCTCCCTCTCTCTGTGTCTCTCTGCCTGTGCATCTGTGTCTGTGTCCGTGTCTCTGACTGTATCTCTGCCTATCTGTCTGTCTGTCTGTCTCTCACTCTCTCTCTCTCTCTCCGTTTCTGTTTGGCTATCTCACACTCTCCCTGTCTCTAGCTAATGTTTCTGTCTCTTCTTCCCGTCCCCCTCCCCCATCACTCTCTCTCTCTCTCTCTCTCTCTCTCTCTCCCTCTGTGTGTGTGTGTGTGCGTGCGTGCGTGCGTGCGTGCGTGCGCGCGCGCGCGCGCGCGCGTGTGTGTGTGTGTGTGTGTGTGTGTGTGTGTGAAGGTCCTCACATGAAACTAAACTACCTTGGGCATTACTCTTGTCTGTCTGTCTGCCCCTGTTCTTCTGCTTCTGTTCTTTTGCCTCTTCTGTCTGTCTGTCTGTCTGTCTCTGTCTGTCTGCTGCCTGCCTAACCTACCTGTCTCCCTACCTATCCGTCTGTCACTCTATCTGCCTCTGTTATCCACTGTTTATCTGTCTGACTATCTGTGTATCTGCTGTCTGTCTGCCTGTCTGTCTCCCACTCACACTCTCACAAAATCTCGCTCTCTCTGTCTCTCTCCCTCTCTCTTTTCTCCCCTTTCTCTCTCTTGCCCTGTCTCTCTCTCCCTCCCCCCTCTCTCTCGTCTCTCACTCTCTCTCTCTCCCCCCTTCTCTCTCTCCTCTCTCTCTCCCCCTTTTTTCTCTCCCCCCCCCCCTCTTCCCTCCCTTCCCTCTCTCTGCCCCCCCCCCCTCTCTCTCTGTATGCCCAGTTCCCGGCATGGCACCCATCCACCCTGGGCATTCTTTGCCGTTTTTGTGAAGCCATTTGTCACAGGAGGGGATTGACAGCCGCCATCTTGACTGTTGTGCGACGGGATTAGAATGCCGCCATTCCTCTGCCCCTCGCCGCTCATCAATCTTTGGGCGCTGGATCGCCCGCCCCCCCCCCCCCCCCCCTAACCCATCCCCTCTTTCCCCTCCTTCCACCCCCTCTTCTACCCGTTCCTCCCGCTCCTTCTCTTCTTCTTCCCTCCTTCTCCTGGTGTTCTTCGTCCTCGTACTCTTTTTCTCTCTCTCTCTCTCTCTCTCTCTCTCCTATCCACCCACCTTTTTTAACTCCCTCCCCCCTCTCTCTCTCTCGCCACTCTCTCTCTCACTCTCTCTCTCTGTCATTCTGTCTGTCTGTCTGTCTGTCTGTCTGTCTCTCTCTCCTATCCACCCACCTTTTTTTAACTCCCTCCTCTCTCTCTCTCTCTCTCACTCTCTCTCTCTCTCTCTCTCTCTCTCTGCTCTTACGGGGACAAAGGCCTGGGAGAGATTGAACGTGCCTCAATATCTGTCACCTTCATCAATTACACGGCTATGGCTTTAGTGTGTCGGAGACTCAATCAACCACATGCGACTGCCCGAGCGTTCTCCTACATACATTCTGACACGCATGCACACGTGCGCGTATGAATGCACGCATGTGCACTCACACACGCGCGTACACACACACACACACACACACACACACACACACACACACACACACACACACACACACACACACCACACAACACGCGCGCTCACGCACACGGGCGCGCGCTTGTGCGCAGGCACACACATATCTATGTGCAAACATGTGTATGCGCATCAATTCACGCAAAAAACACACAGACACAGGCACACACAGGCACGCAAACACATGCACGCACGCACGCACACACACTCACACACACAACACACACACACACACACACACACACACACACACACACACACACACACACACACACACACACACACACACAGCGCGTTTCGCTCTTGCTGCTTTAGGGCGAAGGCCAGATAGATGAAAGACAACAGGAAAACAGCGACCGCCTGTCATGAATACATTCCCTTTGTCTTTCAGATGCTTCAACTTCTCTCCCTGCATTCAACAAAAGCTGAAAAAAAAAACAACAACATGCCTCTCTTCCATACTAAGGGGCATATACATATTAATGCATTCATGATTAGGTGCTGATTGAGTACGTGCTCTCTCTCTCTCTCTCTCTCTCTCTCTCTGCTTGACTTTCTTCCCCATCCACATCACACTCTCCCCCCCTTTCTCTCTCGTCCCCGTCCCCCCCCCCCCTTCCTCCCCCCCTCCTCTCCATTTCTCGAAAAAAATCGTTCGAGTGAGACTATGATATATTATAATCCGAGGGTTGTGTATGCGCACACGCATTATATCTTGCCAACGTTCGGAAGGGAGGGCCGGTTTGGCCGTTGGTCTGGATGACATGCGTACACATAGTATGCGTCCTCCGTGACAGATTGAAGCAATAAGTGAAAAACTGATTGACCGATAGTTCGACTGATTGACACGGAAATCGTCTCATTATCGCCGGCAGGCAGCTCTTCAGTCGGCTCTACCCAGACAGGCAGCCTAGCCCCGTTGCGCCAACGAGAGCGTGGGCTGTTAAGTCCTTAGAGCATGGTCTCTTCGCCCTGGGAGAGCGCTGCAAAAGTACTCCCAGTAATCATGATAACAAATTTTTAAAAGGATTTTTAAAGCAAAGCCACCAGTTAACATGGACAAACAAGGCAAACACGACGCGTTTCGACCTCTTAGGCCTTCTTCGGGCAAGATGAACACCATTCAGGACAATGAAAACCCAAACCGAGCAATCACTTGGTTACACGCTAGAACGCCGACTTTCTCAGTACAAGGTGAGTGAACATGTACAGGTTGGTGCAGTAGCTTGTGAGAGTTCGTTGTAGATCATGGTAGGTGTTCAGCTTGCAGACGACAAAATACACCAGGCGGTATTGAAACAAAGAGGATCCTTTTACTTACAAACGTTGAAGAATAATAGGAACGACAAACACCAGTGAAATGACTTTCCGGTCCAATAAAATAGGAACGACAAACACCAGTGAAATGACTTTCCGGTCCAATAAATTGTACAGGAACTCAATCGTACACGCAGCAGCCAATATTCTGCTAATGGCAGCTTTTCATCGACTAGGCTCAAACTCAGTGAAGTCTCTTCAACCACTCTCATTTCTCTCTCCCTCCCAGTCGCACAGCTCTCATTCTTTTATAAGTTGTCTAAAGAATATTCTCGAACATACTCGATCATTCTTTTCTAGAATATTCTGCACATCGGTAAGCTCAGCCAATTAACTCGCGACAAGCTTAAAGCGAATGTGATTCGATCAGCTTCTACAACATTCTCGAACCTTCGGTAATGCACTAGCATCTTACGGAGACCTGGTGAACACTCTAAAATAATATCAAATATTCCAATCGCATTATCAATCGATCCGAAAACAAAACTGAACAATTATGCATGCGTTCACTTTCCAAGCGTTTTAAAATAAATCAACAAGAGCACTACACTGACCGAAAATACAGAGATCTAAAAGCGATAAGTAAAAGAAGGCTTGTAACTTGTCATTGCTGTGACGTCTTCCGCGAAAGTTCCCCTTCTCTGACCTCCCTTTTAAATTGTAACATACCCATCTTCTTGAATTCGGTGCAAGATGTACTGATATGTAACACACCCATCTTCTTGAATTCGGCGCAAGATGTACTGATGTGTAACACACCCATCTTCTTGAATTCGGTGCAAGATGTACTGATGTGTAACACACCCATCTTCTTGAATTCGGTGCAAGATGTACTGATGTGTAACACACCCATCTTCTTGAATTCGGCGCAAGATGTACTGATGTGTAACACACCCATCTTCTTGAATTTGGTGCAAGATGTACTGATGTGTAACACACCCATCTTCTTGAATTCGGTGCAAGATGTACTGATGTGTAACACACCCATCTTCTTGAATTCGGCGCAAGATGTACTGATGTGTAACACACCCATCTTCTTGAATTCGGTGCAAGATGTACTGATGTGTAACACACCCATCTTCTTGAATTCGGTGCAAGATGTACTGATGTGTAACACACCCATCTTCTTGAATTCGGTGCAAGATGTACTGATGTGTAACACACCCATCTTCTTGAATTCGGCGCAAGATGTACTGATGTGTAACACACCCATCTTCTTGAATTCGGTGCAAGATGTACTGATGTGTAACACACCCATCTTCTTGAATTCGGTGCAAGATGTACTGATGTGTAACACACCCATCTTCTTGAATTCGGTGCAAGATGTACTGATGTGTAACACACCCATCTTCTTGAATTCGGTGCAAAGATGTACTGATGTGTAACACACCCATCTTCTTGAATTCGGCGCAAGATGTACTGATGTGTAACACACCCATCTTCTTGAATTCGGCGCAAGATGTACTGATGTGTAACACACCCATCTTCTTGAATTCGGCGCAAGATGTACTGATGTGTAAACACACCCATCTTCTTGAATTCGGCGCAAGATGTACTGATATGCAACATACCCATCTTCTTGAATTCGGCGCAAGATGTACTGATGTGTAACACACCCATCTTCTTGAATTCGGCGCAAGATGTACTGATGTGCAACAAGAGCGGTTTCATTTCACAGATTCAATGCCCATCTTGCGCCGAATTTGAGAAGGTAAGTGATTGCTTGTTCTTCGTTTTCATTGTCCTGAATGTTATTTCTCTTGCCTGAAAGAGACCTACGAGGTCGAAACGCGTCGTGTTTTGTCTTGTAATTTCTTTGTTCATGTTATCTGGCGGATTTGCTTTAAATTCTTTTTTTTTTTGGTTAAATGTGTTTGAATTTCCACCTGCAATCACCTCACGTTGAAACTAATTATGATAAACAATCATTACACATATGAATTCTTGAAGACTAAGATTGAAAACTACTTTCGATAAGCAAACCAAGCAAAAACACAAGTAGACGACAGAGCTAAACGTCCCCCCCCCCCCCCACCCCTTTTTGTGGTGAAAGATGAACCTGAGTCAGTTGACAATCATTACCAGCACAAAGTATACACACGCAACAAGAGCGGCTTAATTTCACAGATGCTTCGTGTTACGAAATATTGTCACGACCAAGAACACATTTCCAGGAAATTCAACCGCCGCGATAAGTTTCTACACGGAAATTTACCGCATCCACAATAGTTTCACCGTGAAATCTGGACGTGGAAAAATGTGCTTCACAACCACGTTTCACGTGAAATGTCCCTTCCGGCGCTATTGCAGGAAACGAATTTTAAAGTAAAATAAAATCACTGCGAACCTGTTTAATGTGAAATTTGGTCGCGTGGAGGTATTTGCAATAATAATAATAATAATAGTTATAATCATCATCATCATCATAAAGCACAAATGAAAATAAAAAAGAAAGAAAGAAAGAAAAAAAAATTGGAAGTTCAGCGACAAAATCTCACGGGGAGCGAAAAATCACTCACACGTGAAGAATTTGGTCGGAACGTCCTATTGTTAGGAGCGTCACTATTTCATGGCACAGGTGCAAAACAGAGGGATGCTGATTGGGGGGAGGAGGGGAGGGCGGGGGGGGGGGGGGGGGGAGGGTGTGTGTGAAGACAACGCGGTCACTCCGCGCTCCCTAACATATGCGCTCCGCTTCCCTCCAGCTGTTCCTAAAGGTGGGAAGGTGTGTGTGTGTGTGTGTGGGCGGGGGGTGAGGGGGGGCAGGAGGCTTTCCATTGTCCACCCTCCCCAGTCGTTGCTGGGAGTTGCGACAGTGGCTTCCTTGATGATTATGCCCTCCACCCCCCCCCTCACCGTCATCCCCCCACCCCCTCCTCCCCACCGCCCCCTCCCACCGGCTTAGCCCTCTGTTGCCGCTCTCTGTAAACTTCTTTCCCAGAGGCTAGTACACGCGTTCATCGTGGCACACTTTTCAGTTTCATCAAGGAGGCCTCACTGCGTGCCGACTAGTCCCATATACGCTACACCACATCCGTTGAGTGTTTTGAGACCACACTACGCATTTTAAGCTGGTGGATAAATGAATGAACAAACTAGGATGAGAGGATTTGATTTGTGTGTAGCGATGTAGTGTTTGGTGCGGACAACAACTGCAGACTGATCGGGTATGTGGCCCTTTAAGTCTGAATCGGAATGAACGTTCGCATTCTCTATTTCTTTTTCTTTTTTAACAGACATTTCTCTTTTTGTCTCCATTTCCTTCAGTATGTCTGTCTGTCTGTCCGCTTCTGTCTGTCTCTCTGCCTGCCTGTCTGTCTGTCTGTCTGTCTCTTGCTTACTTTGTTTTCCTTCCACTCTCTCACTGTAACTAGACGAATAGAGCATCCAATGGGGCAATGCAAGAGAGAGAGAGAGAGAGAGAGAGAGAGAGAGAGGAGAGAGAGAGAGAGACAGAGAAAAGAGAGAGAGAGAGATTTTATTGTTGATTGATTCATTGACTGATTCACCTTTGCTGATCAATAGTGATGATTTCAGGCCGAGACCTAGTCTGACCAATCTGTCCTTGTCATGCACACAGGACGTCAATGTCTGTCACTCCTACAACATTGTCACACTATGCACACAGGACTTCAATGTCTGTCACTCCTACAACATTGTCACACTATGCACACAGGACTTCAATGTCTGTCACTCCTACAACATTGTCACACTATGCACACAGGACTTCAATGTCTGTCACTCCTACAACATTGTCACACTATGCACACAGGACTTCAATGTCTGTCACTCCTACAACATTGTCACACTATGCACACAGGACTTCACTGCTTGCGACTCCTACAGACAGATCAGCCTGACAACATTGTCACACTATGCACACAGGACTTCAATGCTTGTCACTCCTACTTATAAATCAGTCTGACAACATGGTCACACTTATTCTGATATCGACAGGCAGGCTGTTCATTAAGGTATTCATGACGGGTTTCGTGGAGAGAGAGAGAGAGAGAGAGAGAGAGAGAGAGAGAGAGAGAGAGAGAGAGAGAGAGAGAGAAAGAGAGAGAGAGAGGGAGGGAGAGGGAGAGAGGAAGAGAGATTCCCCAGAGTATGGCTGCCTTAATAGCGGGATAAAAAAACGGTCATACACACAAAACTCCACTCCCTTTGTTGGGTAGATGGGTTTGCCTGTCTATACAGGGGGTGACCGCAGGAGTATCAGCCTGCGTAGGCAGAAGAAAAAGAGAGATACGGATACGGAAGTTTAATCATGTATAGGCCATTGCCCCTCATGATGGGGTACATATATACAAACATTTTCAAACAAACAATTATGAACAGTGAAATCATCCAACACTTACTTGACAGTAAATTTAAGAAGTGAGAATAGAACGCAACTTAAAGGCTTTGTTAAGATCGATTGACAGGTTCCTGACTGTTTTTTCGTGCGTACTTGCCATAAGCAATGTAAATTTAAACTGACTTGGCACTCTGTAATACTTCAGCGGAATGTACTGTGCTCTTAGGTCATACAAAACTGGACAACAGAAAACAAAATGTATCTCACTTTCTTTCTCTTTTAGACAAAGTGGACATATTAATTTACCTTCACTATGTGTTCTATAACGGTAACGATGTACTGCGATTTCAGAAATTCCAAGTCTAAATCTTGTCAATGTGTATCTTAAATGCTTGTCTAAATTAATTAATAAATACGTTTTAACATCAGGAACAGTACAAAAGGCTCTGTAAACGTTAAACCTATCACTATTACTAATATGGAAATTCCAATCTTGCCATCTGCACGAAATCAGCCTATCCTTAAAACTTTTCAAAAACTCGTTAATTCCTTCCATGCCTTGATTTAGCCATGCATATCCAAATCCAAACATATACATTTACAGCGAATATTTGAGGCCCAATTTTTCTTTCCACGCATATCTAAATCAAAGAAGCATTTTGTAGGCCTTATAAGGTAATCTACGGTCGTCCATTCTGGTTAATTTTAACCAAAACCTGATACATTTTATAGCTGAGTTTATGTAGATAGGATATCTGTTCGTTTCCCCATACACCAGGTCATTAGGTGTTCGCATTTCAACGCCCAAGAATCGTTTAACGGCAAACAAATGAAGTTTTTCACAATAGGTTGCTGCGTTGTCAAGACCCCATAACTGTGCACCATACTGAGCAATAGGTTGAACCTGTGAGTCAAATAACTTAAAAAAGCACGAGTGAGAATTGCACTTCAGCTTAGATAGCTTTTGTAAAATACATAATAAAGCGTTTTTTGCTCTGCTTGTAAGGTCGCGACATGCAGCAGCAAAACTAAGCTTTGTTGAAAAATAAATTCCTAGATATTTGTACGCATTCACAACAGGCATCACAATACCGTTATATGTCCACCTTTCTCTGGCAGCTATGTAACCACCTTTCCTGAACACCACTATGTTACTTTTATCTAAATTAACCTTCAGCTGCAAAGCGGCAGCTGCACGCTGAAGACTGTTTATCTGCGTTTGTAACCCTATGGTAGTTTCAGAAACAGAAAAAGAGAAGAGAGAGACAGAGAGAGAGAGAGAGAGAGAGAGAGAGAGAGACAGAGAGACAGAGACAGACAGAGAGAGACAAACAGACAGACAGTCAAACGGACAAGACATACAGACTGAAATAGTGA
>CM065746.1:5185799-5190799 GCA_033310375.1 Conus canariensis
TTACACAGGACATTTACACCAAGTGTTGGCAGCATTACATTACACAGGACATTTACACCAAGTGTTGGCAGCATTACATTACACAGGACATTTACACCGAGAGTTGGCAGCATTACATTACACAGGACATTTACACCGAGAGTTGGCAGCATTACATTACACAGGACATTTACACCAAGTGTTGGCAGCATTACATTACACAGGACATTTACACCAAGTGTTGGCAGCATTACATTACACAGGATATTTACACCAAGTGTTGGCAGCATTACATTACACAGGACATTTACACCAAGTGTTGGCAGCATTACATTACACAGGACATTTACACCAAGTATTGGCAGCATTATATTACACAGGACATTTACAGCAAGTGCTGGCAGCATTACATTACACAGGACATTTACACCAGGTGTTGGCAGCATTACATTACACAGGACATTTACACTAAGTGCTGGCAGCATTACATTACACAGGACATTTACACCAAGTGCTGGCAGTATTACATTACGCAGGACATTTACACCAAGTGGTGGCAGCATTACATTACGCAGGACATTTACACCAAGTGTTGGCAGCATTACATTACACAGGACATTTACACCAAGTGTTGGCAGCATTACATTACGCAGGACGTTTACACCAAGTTTTGGCAGCATTACATTACACAGGACATTTACACCAAGTGTTGGCAGCATTACATTACACAGGACATTTACACCAAGTGTTGGCAGCATTACATTACGCAGGACGTTTACACCAAGTGTTGCAGCATTACATTACACAGGACATTTACACCAAGTTTTGGCAGCATTACATTACACAGGAATTTACACCAAGTGTTGCAGCATTACATTACCAGGACATTTACACCAAGTTTTGGCAGCATTACATTACACAGGACATTTACACCAAGTGTTTGCAGCATTACATTACCAGGACATTTACACCAAGTTTGGCAGCATTACATTACACAGGACATTTACACCAAGTGTTTGCAGCATTACATTACCGGACATTTACACCAAGTTTGGCAGCGTTACATTACACAGGACATTTACACCAAGTGTTGGCAGCATTACATTACGCAGGACGTTTACACCAAGTGTTGGCAGCATTACATTACCAGGATATTTACACCAAGTTTGGCAGCATTATATTACGCAGGACTTTACACCAAGCGTGGCAGCATTACATTACGCGGGACGTTTACACCAAGTGTTTGGCAGCATTACATTACACAGGACATTTACACCAAGTGTTTGCAGCATTACATTACACAGGACATTTACACCAAGTGTTGGCAGCATTACATTACACAGGACATTTACACCAAGTGTTGGCAGCATTACATTACACAGGACATTTACACCAAGTGTTGGCAGCATTAATTACGCAGGACGTTTACACCAAGTGTTGGCAGCATTATATTACACAGGACATTTACACCAAGTGTTGGCAGCATTATATTACACAGTACATTTACACCAAGTGTTGGCAGCATTACATTACACAGGACACGATTGTAAGCTCTCCATTTAAATAATCGCACAACGTTAAGGACACTTCGTCCTGTTAAACAACTACATTTGTCAGAATGACAGTCTTTTGATTCTGAAAATTCATTCTCGATGCTAAGAAGTACATGGAGAGAAGAGTTTTTAGCGGCGCGCGCGCGCGCGCGCGCGCGCGCGCGCCACACACACACACACACACACACACACACACACACACACAACGACGCCAAAAACATACCTTAACTTTTTGAAAATCACATTAACACATAATATCATTGAAAATAGACTCTGCCTTTAGTAACTGAGCATGCACTGCCTCCTGAGCGCTTGCCATACTTCCTTAACGTGAGAGTGGTGTTAAAATCTGCTATGTATTCAGGGTACAAGGCTCGGATTTGAAACGTAAGGAACGTTTTCATGAGACGTTAATGAAAAGCTGAAATGCAAGAATGTGACGAAAATGAAAATAACTGACCAAGTGGCCACACACACACACACACACACACACACACACACACACACACACACACACACCACACACATTGTAACGAAGAAAACCGAAATAAAAATTGGTAAAAAGAGGAACACAGTTTTTTGTGTGTGTGTGTGTGTGTGTGTGTGTGTGTGTGTGTGTGTGTGTGTGTGTGTGTGTGTGTGTGTGTGTGTGTGTGTGTGTGTGTGTGTGTGTGTGTGTGGGTGTTGTGTTTGTTTTTTTGGGTGCTGAAAAGACGAATTAAATGGGCGCCTGAAGCACGAGTGTCTTTATGTTTCATTGCACGTGCATTCTCTGTAGACCCTATCCCACTTTGACCACAGCCTGTTGGACAACAACACTTCTCACGTTTCTTCCCACCAGTCAGCGGAAACTTCTGTTATTGGTGCACAGGAAAAACTAATGTCTGAATTTAAACACATTTCATTTTTAACCCACAGCCCTTAAAGGCAATATTCAACTTGTTTGAATGGAAGAATAAGTGGATTTCAAACGGGTTAAAAACAAATCGAATTAGTCACTCCGTTGTTTGCACTTCGTCTTTGTTGATCATCGTCGGCATTCACGAGCTGCTCGACAGCTGTGTCTGTGTGTGCTGACCTGGGTGTGCGCAGGTGTAGGCTGTTCTCCTGACACCACATGCAAAAACTGACCATCTCTTGTAGAATTGTTCATCGCTAGGAAGGGGGGGGGGGGGGGGGGGGTGAAGGCAAAGGGGGGGGGGGGGGGCGGGGAGGGCAGACACTTAGATTTGTTGCATCAACCTTCTCTCTTTGAGACAAAGCTTCCCACCTGGACAAACATGTGATCGAACACGACTGTAACCCTTTCAGCCTTCATTTCAAACACCTGTCCAGAACTCCGGCGCTTTCTAGTCTCCCTACCTCCCCTGGCCGAACCATCTTCTCCAACAAAAAGGAGAGCCACCTTTCAGCTTTCTCCTCTCTGTCACAATGCTTACCTTGTCTTTGTGTAGCAGGCACGGTCAGCACACACGAGGGGGAGAACTGAGGTGTAGCACACAGCCCATGAATACGGTCAATGGCAGTTCCCTCCACAGTTCCAGCTGACCAGTCAGCGAATCACGTACAGCCTCTTCACAGTTCCAGAAGAGTTCCATTGTCAGTCCTGGGGGGAAATCCTAAAAGATCAGGCAGTTTGCTGGAACGACATTCTGTATTGTCTGTCTTCAGTTCCAGTTCTTCCCACTCTTGATTTTCATGGGGTTTTTCTCTGTGGGCAGGCGACTGTTTGGGATGTCTGTGTGGTCTACCACAGCTGTTTTTTTTTCATATCCTCGACTTTCAGATGTCCTATGTTGGATTGACTTCTTTTAAGTTTTTTTTCACGTCAGCAAAACCTTTTTTTTTTTTTTTTTTTTTTTTTAAAGACATCAACATTTGCTGTGGAATGTACACACAGCATGACCGCAGGATCGTTCATGGTTTATTTAGCCCCTGGGAGGTTTCACTGACACTGGCAAGCTGATAGTTGGCTTTTGTAGTGCAATCTCCCCCGGATGATCAGCGTTAGACCTTCGGGAATTGTTCAGGTAGGTCCGTATGTACGCCTCACCTGTTTCAGAAGGCCAACAGAGACATGCGACATAAGACATAAATGGTTCATTCGTTTAGCATCAAGGCCTTAACAAATGGCTGAACAATAATGAATAACTAGCCAAGGACATATAAAGAAGAAAATAAAGAAGAAACAAGCAAAGAAAATTATAATTGCAAAATAGGCAAACAACATAGACCAACTTCAGGAAAAGAAGTGACAAAGTCATGAATTATACCTCGGATGTCCTACCATCATTTAAACAGTTTTCTCCATTCTAGCGTGTCTAATCTTTCACAGCTGCATCTCAACGGTTAAAGGCTAGGTAAAGGAATATCGCAAACTGTTTTACTATTTCTGGATTTACTGAAGACATAAACAATATATATCTAAAAGCATTTGGCTCGTTGTAGTGTTTGAGTGGTATGAGATCACGTCGAAGATCACTAAGGAGCGGGCAACACAAACTAAATTGGAGTTTATCTTCTTGGTTACTTTTACACAGGGGACAGATTAATTCTACATCTCTACGATTTTTGTATCGAAATGGATGCGAGTTAATGTTACTTATTTAAAACCTGAATTTAACAAGCGCTTGCTTTACATGTCTATTCGTGTCAATTGCAGAATACAGTACGTGGGTGTGATTCGTTTTGAATGATCTATACATTGTAAATGTTTCACTTGAACAACTCCGATTGCCCCACTTCTGTCAGTAACAGTCTATCAGTCTTTGTCTAAAACAATTTATGAATTGGTCCACTGATTCAACACCTTGATGTTCCCATATCCAAATCCAACTTTAAACAAAGCTGATCAAATGTTGGTTACCAACTTCTTTTTATCTTTATCATCAGAATTCAGATACGCTTCGTAAGGGAGGCGATTGTCCTTCATCAGTGTTAGTTTGATCCAGTACTTGATTGATCTAGTGTATGCATTTACACACAAAGGGAATCTACCGGTACAGATATCCATAGATCATTGCATTAGCAGTTCTTTATTTGACGCCTTGAAAGCGTTTGAATGCAAACAAATGTACTTTTTCTAAGTATTTTATACTTTCGTCTAGACCCAAAGTTTCCGATCCATATAGAAGTAGTGGCTGCACTCTAGCATCGAAAAGTTTACAAAAAAATTCAATCGACTGGATGTCATAGTTTATATAGTAATGTCAAGATACCAACAACCGCCTTTTTACCCCGTGCAGCTAGGTCACCACAAGAGGATGAGAGACTCAGTTTTGTCGAAAAAATATAGTCCTAAATATTAATATGTGTTGACTACTTTCATTTCGGAACTGCCCTACTACCAGTGTTCATGCGCTGTAGGAAAACCGCTCGCACGGAAAATAATTATATAACTTTTAATCATATTTACTTTTAATTCTAATCTAATTGATGATTCATACAAAAGATTCATCTGGTTTTGTA
>CM065746.1:5195799-5198299 GCA_033310375.1 Conus canariensis
GTGTGTGTGTGTGTTAGGGTGTGTGTGTGTATGTGTGTGTGTGTGTGTGTGTGTGTGTGTGTGTGCTGGTGTGCGCCGCCGCTGCGCGCGCGCGGGGTGAGTGAGTGGGGTGAGTGAGTGAGTTGAGTGAGTGTGTGTGTGTGTGTGTGTGTGTGTGTGTGTGTGTGTGTGTGTGTGTGTGTGTGTGTGTACGCCCGCGTGCATACGCGTTTTTTTTTGTTTTGTTTAATGGGTTTGTTAATTGTCAAGTGTGTGTGTGTGTGTGTGTGTGTGTGTGTGTGTGTGTGTGTGTGTGCGTGCGTGGTGTGTCGTGTGGTGGGATGTGTGTGTGTGTGTGTGTGTGTTTGTGTGCGTGCGTGCGTGCGCGCGCACGCGAGTTTGATGTGTGTACGCATGTCTATTTGTGAGCGTGTATGTGTATGCGTGTGTGTGTATGCGCGCGCGCGCGCGCGGTGTGTGTGTGTGTATTGCTACGCGCGCATGTGTGGTGCGTGTGTGTGTGTATGTGTGTGTGTGTGTGTGTGTGTGTGTGTGTGTGTGGGCGTGCGGTTGTGTGTTGTTGCGCGGTGTGTGTGTGTGTGTGCTGTGTGGGGCACGCGCGCGTTTTATGTGTGGTTGTTGTATTTGTGCCTTGTGATGTGTTCGTTAAATTAATCCTGAGCTTTTTAATTAACCACTTTTAAATTACAGAAGTTTTGTTGTCGTTGACGTTGTCACCAATCCCTCCCCATCCTCCCCCCCCCCCAACACTTACCCCCTGCTTTTTATCTTTCCAGCTACCACCCCCCTCCCCCCTCCTTTGCACTTCCCTCTACCCTCCTTTTCTCTCCGACCTCGTCTCTAACAACCTCTCTCTCTCTCTCTCTCTCTCTCTCTCTCTCTCTCTCTCTCTCTCTCTCTCTCTCTCTCATAGTTCAGCAGATTTGGCCAATTTGCAAGGCATGATCGATGAGAACAGTTGTGAATGAAAATGGACCGGGGTGAGGCCGTGCACAATGGAGGGACGTGGGTCTTTTGTTTCGGTGCAAGCTGAGCGGCACGGGGTACGGGGTTCTAATCTCCTGTTAGCCGATTAATAAGGGGACTTGCCTGTCTTTGTTGTTGGGTGGCTTCCATCTCGCTGTCTTGTCTCGTCTGCTTGTCTGTCTGTCTCTCTCTCTATGTCTGTCTGTCTTTCTGTCTGTTTTTCTGTCTCTCTGTTTCTGCCTCTTCCTATTCCCCCCTTCTTTACTTTTTTTTCTGTCTGTCTCTCTGTGTCTTTGCCCCCCCTCCCCCCCCCCCCCTCTTTTATTCTTCTCCTTTTTCCTATTTCTCTCTCTCTGTCTCTGTCTTTCTCTTTGTCTCTCAGTCTCCGTCTGAGAGTTGTTCTCTTTCTCTCTCCCATCCCCCCCTCTCTCTCTCTCTCTCCCCCTCTCCTCTCCCAACTCCCCTTTCTCTCTCTCTCTCTCTCTCTCTCTCTCTCTCTCTCTCTGTGTCTCTCTCCCCATTATATCCAACCTTTTTCAGTTTAATCCCCCCCCCCCCCCCCCCTGTCTTATCTTTCTATTTATGTTTCTGTCTTTGCATCTTTTTCTCTTTTACCCTATGTATCTATATCTCTCTATCTCTATATGTTTGTTTGCCTCCCACTCTCTGTCTCTCTGTCCATATTATTTTGTTTCTCTCCGTCTTTTCCTCTTTCTCCCTCCTTCCTTTCCCTCCCTCCCTCTGTGTTCCAAATTGTGTGTATACTTTGTCATATTCACTGCATCTTATGCATGCTAACAAGTGTTCATGTGTATACTTTGTCATATTCATTGCATCTTATGCATGCTAACAAGTGTTCATGTGTATACTTTGTCATATTCATTGCATCTTGTACATGCTAACTAGTGTTCATGATAGTACCCTCTTCTATGCCCCCTCGTCATCCCCCTCATCTTTTTTCTTCTTTCTTTTCTCATTTCTTTTCATTTGACATTCCGCTGTCATTGCATGACCGAGGTTTTTGTTTGCTCGTACATTATTATTTCATTTCACTGCGTATTGTAGGCCCTTCTCAAGGACGAGGATTGGATCTAAGAACAATTTCACACACACACACACACACACACACACACACACACACACACACACACACACACACACACACACACACACACACCATCAGTGCTTATCAATTATCTTCGTAAATAACTCTCTCTATGTGTCTCTATCTCTGTTAGTCTGTCAGTCTGTCTGTCTGTCTGTCTCTGTCTGTCTGTCTCTCTCCATTCCACTCCCTCTCTCTACCATAATCTCAGACCCTTTTCAGTTTCCACTGATTGTTCCAGAGTCAGTGGATTGCCGAGGCATGGCGGCCGCTGAGGGATGAAGAGTAACAGAAGCGAAGCCCGTGCACCATGCGGGGGACACGGGTTCTTTGTTTCTGTTCTAGCGAAGCGTTATGGGGCGGTGGGTTCCAATCTCCTGTGTGTGATGCAGAATAGGGATGGGCTTTCTTTCTGTTACGGCCTGGTCT
>CM065746.1:5203299-5205799 GCA_033310375.1 Conus canariensis
GAGGCAGACAGACAGACACTGAGAAAGACAGTCTAACACACACACACACATAGAGAGAGAGAGAGAGAGAGAGAGAGAGAGAGAGAGGCGTTAGAGTTAGAGTTAGAGTTAGAGAGAGAGAGAGAGAGAGAGAGGCAGACAGACAGACACTGAGAAAGACAGTCTAACACACATACGGAGAGAGAGAGAGAGAGAGAGAGAGAGAGAGAGAGAGAGAGAGAAGAGAGAGAGACGAGAGAGACAGACAGACAGACAGAGAGACAGAAAGAGACACAGAGAGAGACAGAGACACATATATATATGTATATCATATACATACACACACACACACACACACACACACACACACAGAGAGAGAGAGAGAGAGAGAGAGAGAGAGAGAGAGAGAGAGAGAGAGACTAACACATATATATTGAAAATGAGAGATCGAGAGAGAGAGGGGGGGGAGGGGAGAGAAAGAAAGACAGACAGAGAGAGAGAAGAGAGAGAGAGAGAGAGGAAGAGAGAGGGAGAGAGAGAGCCTGACTAACAACCATACGGAGAGAGAGAGAGAGAGAGAGAGAGAGAGAGAGAGAGAGACAGACAGACAGACAGACAGACAGACAGACAGACAGACATACAGACTCACACAAATAGAGAGAGAGAGAGGGAGAGACACGTAGAGAGTGAGAGAGAGAGAGAGACAGAGACAGAGGGGGAGAGAGAGAGCCCGACCCACGGAGAGAGAGAGAGAGAGAGAGAGAGAGAGAGAGAGAGAGAGAGAGAGAGAGAGACTAATAAATCACTTCGGCATCCTTTCAGATTAAATCAAACTCACTCAAACCTGACAAAACCCGCTCCGTCTCCATTCTAATCACACACACCCCCTCTATCAGAGCCAGAGGCATGCGTCCTGACCCCTGTATGACCCACTTAGCTGCGCGCCAGGCGAACTGTCAAGGAGCACGTGCCGTATGTGCCAAGGCCTTCCTCACGGCCACACAAGGGGCCACGAGACTGGCCCCTGAGTGACATGACAGATGTGTTACCCCCTAAATTCGACGTCCCTCGGAGTTTTCGTCGACACTGCGGAAAAATCCAAAGCTGAAAGACCTGATCAGGGTGAGGGAGTAGAGACAGTGATCTGAGATGAAGGGAAGAGGAACCGGACAGGTCAGGGACCGACTGCTATTACAGGTTCATGGTACTGGGGGGAAACAGTAATATGGAAGGTCGAGCTCTTTCCAGTTGTTCCGCCTTCCGCCCGTCCTAGCCTTGCCTGATCTGAATCAAGCACCCAGCTCGGTGAAATGCAGACGATTTTCAAGCTGCTGAGATCCGATCCCACCCTTGGTTTGAATTTGTTATCGTCAGCTCTGCAGGCAGGAAAACACTCTAGCCAATTCTCTACAGGGCTCTTCTAAGAAAGGGTAATGGAGGCAAAAAGGGTAGGAGAGGGGAGGGGTGTGCGGGGGTGGGGGTGGGGGTGGGGGTGTAGTTAGAGGAGGCTGGATGAAGGTGGCGGAGTGGGAGACGAGTGGATGCAGATTGTGTGTGTGTGTGTGTGTGTGTGTGGTGTGTGTGTGTGTGTGTGTGTGTGTGTGTGTGTGTATGCATGTGTCTATGTGTGTGTGTGTGCGTGTGTGTGTGTGTGTGTGTGTGTGTGTGTGTGTGTGTGTGTGTGTGTGTGTGTGTGTGTGTGACCTCAAACCTCCAATTTTGCTCTTTTTCTTTTCTCTCCCCTACCGCTCCCCTCCCCTTTTATTTTCTTTAAAAAGTAAGTGGGATCTCCATCCCTTTATTTTTCCTCTTCCTTCTCTCTCTACTTCTTTCCTCCAACCAGCTCTCACACACCAAGCTCAGTCTGTGTGTTCATTTACCGATGGACATTCTTTTGCTGATTTTAATGTTTTTTTTTTTTTTTTTAAGTTTGATACAATGGCGTGTGGGTGTGTTGGTGTGCTGATGCTTGGTGTCCTAATGCTTGGTGTCCTGATGCTTGGTGTGCTGATGCTTGGTGTCCTAATGCTTGGTGTCCTGATGCTTGGTGTCCTGATGCTTGGTGTGCTGATGCTTGGTGTCCTGATGCTTGGTGTGCTGATGCTTGGTGTGCTGATGCTTGGTGTGCTGATGCTTGGTGTCCTGATGCTTGGTGTGCTGATGCTTGGTGTCCTGATGCTTGGTGTGCTGATGCTTGGTGTGCTGATGCTTGGTGTGCTGATGCTTGGTGTCCTGATGCTTGGTGTCCTGATGCTTGGTGTCCTGATGCTTTCATTCTGTTGTGTGTAATACGTCTGACCCAAAGAAAGAATAAAGCAAAAGAATGAAGACCAGAGTACTGAACAATTATACGGAATGTATTTATGTGTTTATTTGTGTGTCCATATGTACTATTGCAAGCGTGCACGTGTGTGCGCGTGCGCGCGCGCGTGTGTGTGTGCACGCACATGTCTATGTGTGTGTGTGTGTATGTATCTGTTTGAATGTGTGCGCGCACGTGCGTGTATGAGTGTGTGTACGC
>CM065746.1:5213299-5215799 GCA_033310375.1 Conus canariensis
CTCAGCAGCAGCAGAAGCTAGTTTAATATTGCCAGGACTTCTGTGAGGCGGGAAAGGAGGAGGGAGTGGGGGCTGGTGTGTGTGTGTGGTGGTGTGTGGTGTGTGTGTGTGGTGTGTGTGTGTGTGTGTGGTGTGTGTGTGTGTGTGTGTGTGTGTGTGTGTGATTCATTTAACGTCTTCCCACTAATCGTGATATTAGACGATAAAAAAAAAGAAAAAAAAGAAAGGAGTGTGTAAGAGATGAAGACTAGTGCATGACTGAAAGTTATAGAGTTCCAAGTATGCATGCATGTATGTGTGAATGTGTGTACACATATGGTGCTTAGGCGGTTATTTAAAATATATCTGATTAAAGAAATAAGTATATAACTACACTATTAGAAATAATAAACAAAACAGAAAAAAACAATATATATAACAACAACAAAATCAGTGAACACCCCCACCCCACCCCACCCACCCCCTTCCTTTCCTTCCCTCTCTATCCTCTCCCCATCCCTCCCCCCCCTCCATCACTTTTATATTAAGAAAAAAAAATCAGATACTGTAGTGACCAATTGGACTGATATCTAAACTTACAAAAAAAATCTTAGGTTAAAGCTGGTGAATTGAATATAATGTGTGAGTTATTTTGCAACAAAACTGGAATAAAAGTATTTACAAGTTCGTTCGTGTGTGCTTATGCTTGTGCACGCACACGTATGTGTGCGTGTGCGTGTGCGCGTGTGTGTATACATATGCGAGTGTGTTTGAGTATGTGTGTGTGCATATGAGTGTGTTTATATGAGTGCTTATATGAATAATAATGGTAATTACAAAGCACTTAAATTTTTCAAAAAAGTTTCAAAGGAAAAAAAAAGTAACAAAACTAATCAATTTAACAATCATCAAGGCACAGAACCGTAACCTTTCTCCGTCCTTGTCACTTTTAAGCTTTGTACATTATTCCATCTTCCCTCCCCACACTTATGCCCGCCCCACATACAACAAAAAAGGAACCTATAAATACTTCCCCAATGGAGTGCGCTCTAGGCATACACAAAACTCATATGTTAGAGCTGGTGACTCAAAGATGGCCTGTGCACTATTTTGTCTCAACACTGGAATTAGTTTTTTCATGTCTTGACATGTAACAATATGTTCACGTGTTATTTTCTTTTTACATAAACACATGTGGTGTGTGTGTGTGTGTGTGTGGTGTGTGTGTTGTGTGTGTGTGTGTGTGTGTGTGGAGTGGATGAGGTGTGGAGTGAGAGAGAGAGAGAGAGAGAGAGAGAGAGAGAGAGAGAGAGAGAGACGAAGAGAGAGAGAGAGAGAGACAACAGCGACGCCGCCCCTATTGGTCCTGGTACCCTGGTCAAACAGCCTTCCTCCGGATAATGACAAAGCAAATTGGCTCAAGCCCCTCTCCGCCCCCCAATATTCTGCCCCCTCCCACCCCCCATTCCTGCTTTGGATCTGAGAGACAGACAGGGGATGGGGGTCCCTAGAAGAAGGAGAAGCGTGCGTTGAGTGCAGAGGATGAGGATTAGAAGGGTGGGAGGAAACGGGGATGGGGGGGGGAGGGGGAGTAGAGGGACGGGGGATGGAGGGAAGGGCCGGGAGACTGAAGGAAAATGGGGGTGGAGGGGGTGGGGTAGGGGGGTGGGGGTGGAGTGGGAGATTGAGAAGGAAGGGGGTGGTTGTTATGGTTGTGACGCTGAAGTTGAGATAGAGAAAGAGTGGGAGAGATGGGGAAGAGAGAGAGAGAGAGAGAGAGAGAGAGAGAGAGAGAGGGTCAGAGAGAGAGAGAGAGAGAGAGAGAGTGGGACAGAGAGAGGGAGAGAGAGAGAGGGGGGGACAGAGAGAGAGATAGAGACAAGAGAGAGAGAGAGAGAGACAGACAGACAGACAGGTAGACAGACTGAGTCAGCGACAGAGCCAAAGAGAGTGATTGACGATGAGAGAGAGAGAGAGAGAGAGAGAGAGAGAGAGAGAGAGAGAGAGAGAGAGACAGACAGACAGACAGACAGAGACAGAGAGAGAGACAGACAGACAGACAGACAGACAGGCAGATAGACAGAGACAGGCAGACAGACAGACAGAGACAGAGAGAGACAAAAAGACAGAGAGAGATAGGGCGTAGGGGTGCGGGAGGCAGAGGCAAAAAGAGACAAAGAGACAGCGGCGGAAAGAGACAGAGAGTCACACCCAGAGAAGAATGATGGAAACAGGAATCAGTGAATGGGTGAAGAGAGAGAGAGAGAGAGAGAGAGAGAAGAGAGAGAGAGAGAGAGAGAGAGAGAGGTTGCTTTGGTGGTGAGTGGGGATGGGTGCGGAAGAGGAGACGGGAAGGGGGGGGGGGAGGAAGGAGGAAGGGGGGGGGGGGGAGAACAGGGAAATTATAAAATGCATGCGCCGCTTGGATTTATTATGCCAACTCCTGACATTTGATCCCGTCGTATTTCATTTCTCGCCGGAGAGCGAGAGCCAAGAGGTTGGGGTGGACGGGGAGGGGGGT
>CM065746.1:5225541-5238041 GCA_033310375.1 Conus canariensis
TTACATCCACTGCCCCCCAACATTAGTTGCAAAGAAAGATTTTCCCTGAACATAAAGAATTCAGACGACAAATGTTTTATGTGGTGCGTTCTTGCTAGCTGCATCACTTGCCAAAAATGCAGAGAAGTATCTAACTATTTGCAGTGGGCCAATGACCCTTAATTTTAACGGCCTTGAATTTCCTATGGCTGTAGACAAAATTGATCAGTTTGAAAAACAAAACCCCACCAATAATTTAATGTCTACACATGGTCTGAAGAAACCAACCTTCTGCCAATTAAGTGTCAAAGAACAGTCCAACAATAGGCGAACCAACCAAAACTCATGTAGACTTACTCCTGATGCAAAGCCTTAATGGGTTGCACTACACTCAATACGCACAATGAGTAATTACTATGCATTACTACAAAACAACATAGCAAACAAGAATTCTGTAGAAAATGTTTAACAAGAATTCCGTCCGTTCAAGCTGCGAGCGAACATGTAAAACATTGTATTAGCCCAGTTTGACTGTGATACAAACTAATTACGCCCGAGAAGGCAGTAAAGTTAGTTTTAAGAACTGGAAACGGTTGCAAACTAGTCCATATGTTGTTTCGCAGACTCGAATCACTCATTGTTCCTTATGAAGGACCAACCCCACAGAAACTTCCTAAAACAGTCTTAATGAGTAATCATCAGATTTGCTCATTTGCCTCATCATTGTTAGGTCGGATGGCGCCCATTCAAAGCCAGAATTATACAGAGGACCAAATGCTGCAAAATACTTCTTAAAACGCATGCAGCAAGTGCGTAATGCCTGTTCTAATAATCTAAACTTATCTAAATCATAATGACGCCTGAAGACCAACAACAGTATGACTCAGCCACTCACTGTTGGATTTGTGGGGCGGCCTTGGTTGCCACCGCAGAGAATCCAACAGTAAGAGACCATGATCACATTAGTGGAAATTTAGAGGAGCAGCACATAACAAATGCAATCTTCAACTAAAGTTTTGAACCAAAGACATGGAAGCTGCCTATATTCTTTCACAACTTGCGAGGTTACGAAACCTCACCTTATAATGCAAGCAGTAACCAGCGACTTCAGGGTGTCATGCATTGCACAGTCATCAGAAAAGTACATGTGTTTCACTTTAAATAACATGTCTTTCTACGACTCTATGCAAACACATGATGGTTCATTAGAGTCACTGGCTATGTCCTTAAAGTCCTGCCCAATAACAGAAGAATATTTTGACCCAACTCTTGTTAGAAAGGGCGTTTACCCTTATGAGTACATGAACAGTTGGGAAAGGTTTGACGAAGATACACTTCCGCCTAAAGGCGCGTTCTTTTCTAGTCTCAGAGAAAGGACATCAGTGATTCTGATTACCAGCATGCTCAAGATGCGTGGCAGAAGTTAGAGTGTAAAACAATGGGAGACTATCATGATTCCTATTTAATGGCGGATACCTGTTTGTTGGCGGACGTCTTTGAAAATTATAGGAAGACCTGCATGAAACATTACAGCCTGGATCCCGCGCATTACATTTCTGCGCCTGGGATGAGCTGGGACGCTTTCTTAAAATTTACTGGAGTACAAATTGATTTATTGTCTGACCTGCCAATGCTTCAGATGATTGAAAACGGATTGCGTGGGGGAATCAGTATGGCGTCGCACCATTACTGTAAAGCAAACAACAAATACTTGGACGACTATGATCCAAGTAAAAAGGTCTAACTATCTTATGTATTTAGATGCAAACAATCTGTATGGATGGGCAATGCGCAATCACTTCCATTATGCAACTTTAAAATGTACACAGGACTCAAAGACATTCAAAAGTTTTTAAAATGGCTACCTACTCTAGAAGCTGATCGTAAAAGAGGTCTCATTCTAGAAGTTGATTTAGAATATCCTCATGAACTTCATGATTACCATAATGACTATCCATTAGCGGCAGAAAGTCTAAAAGTGTCAATGACAGAACCACCTAAACTTGTGCCTAATCTTCGTGACAAAAAAAATTATGTCTGTCATTACAGACTTCTTCAATTTTATTTAAGACATGGTTTGAAGTTGACAGCTGTTCATCGTATAATTGCTTTTGATCAAGAACAGTTCATGAAACCATACATAATGAAGAACACTGATCCAGAACTAAATCCACAGATGCTTCAGAAAAAGACTTTTTCAAGTTGATGAACAACAGCTGTTTTGGAAAGACTATGGAAAATCCGCACAAGCGTAAAGATGTTAGATTGGTCACCAGAGAAAACGTTGCAATTAAGTTGACTTCAAAACCTAATTATCAGGACTTCAGAAGATTTCATGATCAGCTTTTTGGCATAATGATGAAAAAAAAGAAAGTCAAATTGGATAAGCCCGTTTTTATTGGGTTTACTGTTTTAGAGCTGTCGAAGCTTTTGATGTTAGAATTTCTTTACGACTACTTTAAGCCCTTGTATCCTGAGTCCAAAGTACTTTACACAGATACAGATTCCTTTGTAATCGACATCCCTACTGAAGATATCTATAAAGACATGGAATTAGAAGTAGCTAAAGGGCATGCGGGATGGTACGACACATCTGATTACCCTAAAGATTCGCCTTTGCATTCAACTGTTAACAAAAAGGTTTTAGGTAAGATGAAGGATGAATTATCTGGAGATGTGATCAAGGAGTTTATTGGTTTAAGGTCGAAAATGTACAGTCTTTCAAGCCAAAAAAAAGTTGTTAAAAAAGCAAAGGGAATATCTCGCAGTGTTGTGCAGTCAAGCATATCACATGACAACTATAAAAAAGCATTGTTTGACAATAAGACTTTTCATCATGACAACGTAAAACTACGATCTAATCTACATGAGATCAACACAACTGTTGTAACAAAGAAGTCATTAGATAGAACAAACACAAAACGTGTGTTTGTTAATCCAGTGTTTTCATATGCAATCGGGCATTGGAGAATAGTATAATCATATGGCTTATATTTTTCAGCAATCGCACGTTCAATTATATCATCACTAATTTAGCAAAATTAATATTATTTATTAATGCTAGATGTGCTTTAATTTTTTTTGTCATTTCGCAATATTCATGTTCCCATACCCATAAATCAAAATAAAAGCTTTGGGGTTTAAAGCGATTGTCTGGCGATTGTTCTAGCCAAGGATTGTCAATCTTCTCAAATACTTCTTTAATGATATACTGATACTCAAATAAATCTTGCATTAATTTTAAAGACTTTTCCTTTGTCATTTCTGCCATTTCCCTTTGAGCTTCCATTTTAAACCCAAATGTATTTGCGTAGATTAAAACAGTTCGTTAAGCTTAACTATATCATCACCCAATTCAACCAAATTATTTTTCATTACTGCTAAATGTGCTCGAATTTTTTTTAATCTTTTTAATATATTCTTGCTCCCAATCAAATTTGAGGTTTTGTCTAGCATGGCATGATCAATCTTCTTAAATATTAGTCTAATAGCAAGATTATAATCAAATATTTCTCGCATTATTTCTAAGGACTCTCCTTCACCATTCTTGCTTCCAGTGCCATTTTACGTAAGGATTCTTCCTTTTCCATTCTTGCCGCCATTTTAATTTAAATTAAAAAATAATTAAGCGACTGGAACTGTGTCTGGAGGGATTATCTGCAGTTCTTCCTTCACAAAAGATCTTCGGGGGCTGGTCGTTTTGTTGTGTCAGTTTCTCGTAAATAATACACGGGCGGATTCATTTTCACAATTTTTTTTATCTCATATGGATCAACACTCCAAACTGGATCTGTTGCCCTGATGCGAGTGTCCCCTTCCGCTTCTCCCGGCGAATAAAGGTATCTCACTTTTAAACCAAATGGTAATAGTTTGCTTGATGAAGACTCTCCTTCAACAACATTTATTGTTTGTTTTCTGATTGCTTGTACTGGTTTTAGACCTTTAAATTCTTCATTATTCATTGCGCGCAAAACTGAGGGCAGCCTTCTAACCCATTCTGTGTTGCGAGAATTGTCAATCAGCTCTCTGTGATACTGGTAGGAGAAAAGTCTTTCAGATAACTGTTTGTTAAAGTTTTCAACCAAACCCTGTGATCTGTGAACACCCGGAATGCCTCTTTTAATGGTAACTCTATGTTTTAACAATAATTGATTCACTTGACCTTTAAATTCTTTTCCATCATCGACTTGAATCATGCGAGGATAAGTTAAAGGGCCTCGTTGGTATATCAGCTGTATAGCGACAGCAACAGCAGAAGCACTCTTTTGTGTTAATGGTTCCGCATCTTTGTATCTTGAAGCTATGTCAATGACTGTAAGTGCGTACTTAAATCTTTTTCGTCTAATCGTATCATGGGGTAAATATAAAAGATCCATTTGATGGGTGTCGTTCGGTATTGTGTTGACAAAGTGTGGTCTTTGTATTCGTTTAGGCGCTGGTAGATAAATTTGCCAAATCGCTTGTTTAGATAACCATTCTTTTGCTGTTTGTTCACTGACTCCAGCTGCTTGGCTTAGCTTTTTAATTGCTGTTATTCCCTTCCAATATCCTTTTGGCGAATAATAGATCTTGTTCATTTTTTATTCAGCCAATATTATGTGCAACAAAATACACAACGGTCATGCCAAAAGCAATAAACAATATTTCTTGCATCTTTTGTTTTTCTGATGGTTGATAAAAATCGCTGAATTTTGGTGGAGGCAATGTCTCGATTGGCTTGCCTGTTACAAGATAATATTCTTTTATTGCTTGATCAACATCTTAAATGTGTAAGCTGCATGTCCCTGTTTTTTCAGTTCATCGTTAATAAAATCTAACTGCTCAATTCTCTGCTTTTCATACGCAGCTTGTGCTGCGGCTAGTTGCTCCATAGCTTTGTTATGTCTTTTTCTCTCGCCGTCATCCCGTAGTTTACTAAATGCGTAATTACTTCCGCTAAAAGCAAGCGCATTAACCACAGCGCCACCAATCATCATTACGAGTGAAGCCATTTTTATAAATGTATTTTTTTAATTTTACATATTGATACTGTCTGGAATTATTCCTTGCTTAACTAAAAAATCTTTCGTAGCAAATGAAGCTGTAATAACAGCAATCAGCTTTGCTGAGTCTTCAAAGTCTAGTTTGCCAAGATCTGCTGGTTTTATTTTTAACAGGCTTTTACCAAGCATTGTGTATCCTACACTTAGGCCTCCAATAACAGCAGAATGGTATACAAGGTTAGTAATAGTTTTTTCGGTGCTCATTTTTAAAAAATAAAATAATATTTATTCATTAAATAAAACATGAACTGCGATGATTTACTTCCTGAACTTACAAATGATCAAGTTGATGACCAAGCTATTATGCGTTAAAAGGAAAGGCTGTATTCTTTAGCAGCATGTGGAAAAACAAAACAGTACCTTGGAAATGAATTCAGCATAGAACAGATTCAACAGATGTCAACGCAAGACATTGTAAAGTATCACAATAGGTATGAAGCGCAACTGGGGTCAAGAATGGTAAAAAGTGTTGGGCAAACGGTTCTTAGTTTGTACACTAAAGTAGTTAGTAGATTTGCTCCCATTGATTCTGAACAAGATTTTATGTATGATTTAACACAGGATCCCGTTTTAACAAAGTCATTAGAGTCTCTAGGATGTGATCTATATTACAGATTTGGAACATTGTTATCGCCATTAATCATGGGATTAATTACTTTTAATCATATAGATTTTGTTTCCCTTCAAAATGACCGAGCCAGAAAATCAGCAGAAAACATTGATGGAGAAAGTGACCAGTAAAAAGCCTCCTCATCCTGGCGTGTTGCAGCAGGAAAAAAATTAGCAGAGTGGAACAAACAAAAAAAATTAATGTTGCAATCACAGAATGTAACTCATAATGAAAACATAACACCGCCAACAGTTGTTTCAATGCCAGCTGTAAATACACAAGTTGATTCAAGACCTACAACATCATCATGGATTATTTGGATTAAAAGAGTTAGCATTTTTGGCGTCATTGCTGTTGGTGGGGGTGGTTATTACGTTTATAAAACATATAAACAACGCCAGCAAAAACCAAAGCAGTCAAAAAAATCTCAACCACTAAATACAGAAGCCAAACAAAAAAGCATGGCAGAACCGCCAACAACAAAAGATCATTTTGATCCATTTCAGATGGAATAATATTTCAAGAACTTAATAAATAATTATAAGTGACTTGAATAAGAACTTAATAACGACTTGATGACGACTTGATAAAACTTAAATAAGAACTTAATGACGACTTGATAAGAACTTAATGACGACTTGATAAGAACTTAATGACGACTTGATGACGACTTGTTAAGAACTTGAATAAGTACTTGAATAAGAACTTGTTAAGAACTTGATGTTGACTTGTTAAGAACTTGAATAAAAACTTGTTAAGAACTTAAATAAGAACGTGATGCCGACTTGAATAAGAACCTAGAACGACTTAATGACGATTTTTTTTCACAATTAATTGTTACATTCTTTTCCGGGGAGACAACTCCCTTCTGCCTTTATGTAGTATCTAGGTCAGACATGTCTAGCCACGGCTTACTCAACTGCACAATAGCCGAGTCGAAGCGCCGCACTGTTTCCGGTTCGTGTCAAGTTACACATAAGGGCGCCGGGCCGCCCACGCGGCATTGTATAAATTTAGCCGGCTAAATTCCCCACCGGCGTCGTTTAGTACAGGCGTTAGACGTCATTGTATAAATTTAGGCGGCTAAATTCCCCACCTCAAAATAATCTTTTCCCAATTTTATGTATTAAAAGCAGCATTTTTATATTTAAATCTAAAAGCATTTAAAACAAATATTTATTAAAAAGTAGTGACTAAAAAGTAAGGTAAGATGCACTTTGTTATTTAGCTTTTGGTGTTGTTTTAACAACTTTAAAAACAACTTTACTCTAGGCAAATAAAAACAACTTTACAAGTAGACACCATGTAATTGTAAAGCGTTTGTTTGTGTACAGTATATATATAAATCTTGAAGTTAACAACATTGGGGATATGCCTGCAGTAGTTTTAAATACTTGGTTGTCATGGCATTGAAAAGTCTAAATTTGCCCTCTTCCCTGCCCTCAAGTGATCCTTCCTACTTTCGTATTGGGTCACTGGCGCGGCTATAAACGCCCGTAAACCCAGAATATGGTCACTGGCGCGGCTATAAACGCCCGTAAACCTAAAATGGTCGCCCTGGTGCGGCTATGGGAAGGACCACTAAAATGGGGGTGAGGGGATTGCCCAAATTAGACAAATAGAAAGCAGGCAAACAAGTATAAAAGTATACTACTGTTGGAGGCATATTCCCAAAACCCTTCACATCTGGCCGTGTTATATGTGACCCTCTGGGTCTGGCTTGGGGCCCTAGGGCGCCATAGGGTCTCAAGTGAGATCCAGAGGTGATCAGTAATGCGGCCAGATGTGAAGAGTTTTGCAAAAATTTATTTTACATTTGATGAATGATGTTATTGAAGACGATCAAGAAAAACGAAGGATTAAGCAAAAACTAAAGTCTCAAAAGTTTTCTAAATTAGTGTTAAAAACAGATAATCCTACACATTATGTATGTTTGTAAAGTGTTTACTATTAGAGACTATAAAATAGGCATTCTGGGTAAGCCGGCGGAGCAACAGCGAAACCGGCTTTAGCCGGTTGGAGCTGGCGGAGGTGGGTGAGCCAGAATGCCTATTTTATAGTTCTCTCGCTCCTTTGTAGATAACATGAAGTGAATGAATTACATTAGCTTTAAATATTCCGATCCGTTGAAACCTTTTGCCTTTCAATGTGACCTCTTGGACTTACGGTTGAATTCCTTTCTCTCCCTCTGTCTGTCTGTCTGTCTTCTTTTTCTCTATCACTTCTCTTTCTCTCTTCTCTCTCTCATATATCTCTCGCTCTTCCTCTCTTTCTCTCTCTTCTCTCTCTTTCCTCTTCTCTCTCTCTCTCTCTCTCTCTCTCTCTCTCTCTCTCCTCTCTCTCCCTGTGTCTCTCTCTCTGTCTCTCAGCAATTCTCTCTCTGGTTTTAGGCTGACACAAAACAGTAGGCTAATAAATCCAATGCTTGGGAAAGCGTGTTTTTTTTTGTTTGTTTGTTTGTTTGTTTGTTTGTTTTCCAAATCAGATTCTGTGAGAATCTCAGTGAAAAGAGCTGAGGAGTCCGGGGTGGGGGAAGGGGGCCACTGAAGAGAGCTCCTGAAAGGATCAACTGTATATGACATACAAGCTTGTTGAGGATCGTGTTTCTTGATGACATATTCTGAAGTCTATTTGACTCCTATGGGTAGTCTGTTGTGGATGTGAAGCAGAAACATAACCCTTAGAAAACGGGGGAAGAGACGACAAAGGTGAGGGGAAGTTTGGGGGAAGGGGGGAAGGGCTAAGGGTAGGGGTAGGGTAGGTGATGGAGGGAGGGGTAAAAATCGAAGGAGTGTGCTTGTCTGCTGTGATTTTTTTCTATTTGTAATCATTACGGTCTAATTCTGAACGATTGTTTTGTTGATGGAACATGTAAAGTACACAGTCTGTTAGGGTTGTGAACATTGAACCGTTCTGGGTATCTTTGATGTACAATATTCCTCTCTGTTGGAGTTGAACTACACCTCCAGCTGACATCACTGGGGCCTGTCAGGACCCTGAAGCAAAGATAGCAATAAAAGAAGAAATATTTGTCGCCCCCCTCCCCTCCCCATCTCCTATCCCTACCCCATCACCCGCTCTCCAGCCTCCTCTAACCCCTGTTTTTTCCAGCGTCCTTCTCCACCCTTTCCTTCGTTACCAAACAAAAAGTCGGAAAAATCGATCACACACACACACACACACACACACACACACACACACACACACACACACACACACACACACACATACATGAAAAGGTCATATTACAAAAGAGATATTTCATACAGGACAGGCAGTGACCATTGGGAATTGTCTATACAGTTTCACTGCTTAGCTGTTGATCACCAAACGCTGGCATTTTATGAACAGGAAGAAGAGTTAAAATAAGTGTGAAGACTACCTCTGGCAGCATTTTATCTTGTTTTTGAACTGGAGATGAATTTAGGGCGAAAAGATGTTGAGCTGCAGTCTACGTTGTGTTTTTTTTTTGTCTTCTCTTTATCTTTGATATATGAAGATCACTAATTGTGAGGGAGTTAATTAATGAATCTGAATTAACTCGCTGGGTGAGAACGTTTACACTGGAACGTCCATTCTCCCCTTCCTCCCTCCTTTCCTTCGTTATTCTTTTCTTCTGCTTTCCTTCTGTCTCTCATTCATTCTTTCCATCCTTTCTTCCTCTTTTCTCCTTTTACTTATGTACACCGCCTATGGTGTACCAGAGATTCCTGTGTGCTTCCACTGTGGAGTGCCACGGTTGATGTTTAAATTAACCGAGGCAGGTAGGCTGATGACCCCCGATGAATTCGCCCAGTTGTGTGGGGCGATGTAAGTGGGAATCCCTTTGAGGGCACTAACCGGCGACGGGCCGGAAATTCCAAAGAGGGAATACTCTCGGATAGACCAGGAAAGAGACCGGGGAAAGTTTATGGAGGTGCCACCCTTGTCAGCCCCAATATGTAATAAGGACCAGTAGTTGTGGCAGGGGCTTACTATTTAGGGTGTTGGTCATCCTGGGGATTTTAAGGAGATGGTTCTGATTACTATTTTTTTAAATTTCAAACTTTGTGAGACCTAGGATCACGCAATGTTTGAGAAGATGTTGTATGCGTAGGTTAGAGGGACATGTAGGTGATATGAAGTTTGCAGTTAATAGCTGCTGTTAAACATGTAAGACCCTTATAAATATTAATGAGGCGTAGGGATATGAGAGGATGGCGTCCCTAGGTGGCGCCACGAGAAGCGTTGAGGCTTGGGAATGTACTGAGTTATTGAGTCAGGCCCCAAATCTCAAACAGAGAGGACTACACCTTATTCTGTGAAGTGTGGTGATGGTGTTCTGATGGCACCAGAAATGCCACGGTTGCTAGAGCCCTTTGTCGTTTCCCTTTACCTTTGTTTTTTCTTTTCCTTTACGCTTTTCTTTTCGCTTTACTTTTGGTTTTACCTTTCTTTTTTTGTTTTACCGTCTGTTTCCTTTTTGTTGGGCATTGTCACCAGCCCCATTTATGCACAAAAAGCTACAGACCTAATTAAAAGAAAGAAAATCTTCACTGGGCCTGACTCATTTGTCTCTTTTGGATGAACCTAGTCCAACTTTCTCCCGAACCCGATCTCCCCTTGTGCGTTTCTTTACAGTAGGAACAAGGGAGGTTTACACTTATTCATTTTCTCCTTCCTTCCTCGCTCCACGCTTTCAGGACTTTGTAAGCGCTGCACTAGGATACGACTGCTAGTCTGCTGTACTATTACTGTTCATCTTCATCTGGATCCGTTTCTTCTCCGATCCCTTCATTATTTTACACTGTTTGAACTGTCACTTTGTATCCTTTGAGCTGTGTGTGTGTGTGTGTGTGTGTGTGTGTGTGTGTGTGTGTGTGTGTGTGTGTGTGTGTGTGTGTAAAGCCTTCGGACAATCACTGAGTGATGAGAGATTGTATTCGTTCTTTTCTCACTTCTTTGTTTCCTTTTTCTTTTTGCTTCCATTCCTTCGATCAGTGAGGTAGTCAGTCTGCGAAGTGTTTTTTTTTTTCAATCCTCCGTTCGTTTCCTTCCTTTCTTTTTCTTCCTTTTACCTTCTTCTTCCTTCTTCTTCTCTGTCGTCTTTCTTCCTTCTCTTCCATCCACGCTTCTGTCTCTTTCACTTTCTTCTTTGTTCTCTAACATTTTCTGCCCCTTCTTTACTTCTTTCCTTTCTCACGTGTCCCTCCTCCCCCACTCCCCTTTCTTTTCTTTGTTCCTTCTTTCTTTCCTTCTTTTCCTTTTCCGTTCTTTCTTCCTTCCATCCCTCTTCTCGCCGTCGTTTCATTCATTCGGGGCCCGGAATAGCTCAGTGGTAGAGCGCCGGACTCGTTATCTTGGTGATCCTGGGTTGCGGGTTCGAATCTCCACCGGGCCGTTTCGGTACAGGGGGATTTTTCCCTCGGAGTTGACATTGGTTCTGACTCCATTTCCCATACAGTCCTTCGAATGAGACTATAAACTGAGGTTCCATGTGTGAACGCACGCATAACATCTTGCACACACGTAAAATCCCATCGCCAACTTTCGGAAGAGAAGGCCAGTTTGGCCATTGGTATGGATGACACGTTACACATAGCATGCACCCTGCGTGAGAATGGAAAGAAGGAAGGAAGTAAGGAAACTGAGTGAACGATATTGACTGGATGACACGGGAAACGAATGAATGAAGCGCCAGCTGGCAGCTCTTCAGTCGGCACTACCCAGGTAGGCAGCCCGTTGTGTAAACGAGTGGGGATTGTAAAGTGTTTAGAGCTTGGTCTCTGGCTGAAGATAGGCGCTATATAAGTATTCATAATAATAATAATGATTCATTCTGGAATTTCCTTCTAAGCAATGTACTACGTCACAGTAACAGCTCCCCATGTTGTGTCTCATCTCTGTCCGCATCCGTCTCTTCTGTGCTCCATTCATCACTTTCTACTATGTCAACTGCTTGTTTTGTTTACCTCTGTCCTCTCTGTGTCTGAGAGCAAAACCTTTAGAAAGTCAGTGATTCATTTGGGGTTTTATATGTTCCTTTCTTCTTTCTTTCCGTCCCCCTTCCTTCTTTCCTTCCTTCTCTCTTTCTTGATTTCTTTCCTTCAACTGATTTAAAGTCATTTAAAATAATAATAATAATAAAAAACCGTATTTTTTCATCCTGTCTTTCATTTCCTTCCTTGCTGTTTACCCTCCTTTTTTCGTTTTTCGTTCTTCTCTTCCTTCCGATTTTCATCACGTCCTTCCTTTCTTCGTTCTTCCTTCCTTCATTTCTTTCTTTCTTCCTTCTCTTGCTTTCATTCCTATCTTCTTTCAAATTCTGCTTTGGTTTTTCTTTCCTCCTTTTTCTCCTCATTTAAATCCTGCTTTTTTTTTTTTTTTTCGTTTTCTTTAATAAAGAATTCTTCTCTTTCTTCTGTCATTCCTACCTCTCTTCCTTACTTCCTGTCTTCCTTCTTCTCTTCCTGTTTATCGTCTTTCTTCCCATCCTTTTTTTTCTTTCTTTGTGGATTTTCCTTCAAACCACTGTACCCCCCCCCCCCCCCACACACACACACACACAGCAGCTGGTCTTGTAACATTTTTCATTTTCATATGCATCCGTCGCTTCTCCGGTCCATTCATTATTTTCGGATTTGTTAGCTGTTCGCTTTGTTTTCTCGTCTGAGAGCAAAGCCTTTGGACAGTGGCTGATTGATTAGGGATTCTATTCGTTCCTTCCTTCTCTCTCTCTCTCTCTCTCTCTCTCTCTCTCTCTCTCTCTCCCTCCCTCTCTCTCTCTCTGTCTCTCTCCCTCCCTTCCTCCCCCCCCCCCCTCAGGCGATCAGTCATTTATTCCTTCCTTCCTTTTCTTCTTTCCGTTTTCCTGTTCTTTTCCTATTACT
>CM065746.1:5243041-5253041 GCA_033310375.1 Conus canariensis
GTGTAGGTCTCTGTCTCTGTGTCAGTGTAGGTCTCTCTCTCTGTGTCAGTGTAGGTCTCTGTCGCTGTGTCAGTGTAGGTCTCTGTCTCTGTGTCACTGTAGGTCTCTGTCTCTGTGTCACTGTAAGTCTCTGTCTCTGTGTCACTGTAGGTCTCTCTTTCTGTGTCAGTGTAGGTCTCTGTCTCTGTGTCAGTGTAGGTCACTTCCTCTGTGTCACTGTAGGTCTCAGTCTCTGTGTCACTGTAGGTCTCTGTCTCTGTGTCACTGTAGGGCTCTGTTTCGTGTGTCACTGTAGGTCTCTGCTCTGTGTCACTGTAGGTCTCTGTCTCTGTGTCACTGTAGGTCTCTGTCCCTGTGTCACTGTAGGTCTCTGTCTCTGCGTCAATGTAGGTCTCTGTCTCTGTGTCACTGTAGGTCTCTTCTCTGTGTCACTGTAGGTGTGTGTGTGTGTGTGTGTGTGTGTGTGTGTGTGTGTGTGTGTATGCGTGTGTATGTGTGTGTGTGTGTGTGTATGTATGCTTGTGTATGTGTGTGTGTGTGTGTGTGTGTGTGTGTGTGTGTGTGTGTGTGTGTGTGTGGTTTGCGCGCGCGCAATTGTAAGTGCGAGCGAAATTGTATGTGCGAGCTGTGCGAGTCTGGGAGAGTGCTACATACGGGTGTGATTTTGTATGTACCTCTCGGTATACTCAATTTACGATTATACAGTTGGTGTGAGCAAGTTTTGTAAATGATCGTGATCAGTAGAAATGTTACAGCGTCAGTGTGTGTGATTTCATTTTTGTTTCTTGACCTCATTGCAGATAGGTCGATGGCCTTTGCAATTAAAATTTTCCGAGTTCCGAGTTCCGAGAGTATAGGTCTCTGTCTCTGTGTCACTGTAGGTCTCTGTCTCTGTGTCACTGTAGGTCTCTGCCTCTGTCACTGTAGGTCTCTGTCGCTGTGTCAGTGTAGATCTCTGTTTCTGTGTCACTGTAGGTCTCTGTCTCTGTGTCACTGTAGGTCCTCTTCTGTGTCACTGTAGGTCTCTGTCTCTGTGTCACTGTAGGTCTCTGCTCTGTGTCACTGTAGGTCTCTGCTCTGTGTCACTGTAGTCTCTTCTCTGTGTCACTGTAGGTCTCTGTCTCTGTGTCACTGTTGTTCTCTGCTCTGTGTGACTGTAGGTCTCTGTCTCTATGTCACTGTAGGTCTCTGTCTCTGTGTCACTGTAGGTCTCTGCTCTGTGTCACTGTAGTTCTCTGTTTCTGTGTCACTGTAGTTCTCTGTTTCTGTGTCACTGTAGGTCTCTGTTTCTGTGTCACTGTAGGTCTCTGCTCTGTGTCACTGTAGTTCTCTGTTTCTGTGTCACTGTAGGTCTCTGCTCTGTGTCACTGTAGTTCTCTGTTTCTGTGTCACTGTAGGTCTCTGTTTCTGTGTCAATGTAGGTCTCTGCTCTGTGTCAGTATAGGTCTCCGTTTTCTGTGTCACTGTAGGTCTCTGATTTGTGTCACTGTAGGACTCTGTCTCTGTGTCACTGTAGGTCTCTTCTTTGTTGCACTGTAGGTCTCTGCTCTGTGTCAGTGTAGGTCTCTGCTCTGTGTCAGTGTAGGTCTCTGCTCTGTGTCAGTGTAGGTCTCTGTCTCTGTGTCACTGTAAGTCTCTGTCTCTGTGTCACTGTAGGGCTCTTTTTTGTTGCACTGTAGGTCTCTGCTCTGTGTCACTGTAGGTCTCTGTCTCTGCGTCAGTGTAGATTTCTGCTCTGTGTCAGTGTAGGTCTCTGCTCTGTGTCACTGTAGGTCTCTGTCTCTGTGTCAGTGTAGGTCTCTGCTCTGTGTCACTGTAGGTCTCTGTCTCTGTGTCACTGTAGGTCTCTGCTCTGTGTCACTGTAGGTCTCTGTTTCTGTGTCACTGTAGGTCTCTGCTCTGTGTCACTGTAGGTCTCTGTCTCTGTGTCACTGTAGGTCTCTTCTTTGTTGCACTGTAGGTCTCTGCTCTGTGTCAGTGTAGGTCTCTGTCTCTGTGTCACTGTAGGTCTCTGTCTCTGTGTCACTGTAGGTATCTGCTCTGTGTCAGTGTAGGTCTCTTCTCTGTGTCACTGTAGGTCACTGTCTCTGTGTTACTGTAGGTCTCTGCTCTGTGTCACTGTAGCTCTCTGTTTTCTGTGCCACTGTAGGTCTCTGCTCTGTGTCACTCTAGGTCTCTGTCTCTGTGTCACTCTAGGTCTCTTCTCTGTGTCACTGTAGGTCTCTGTGTCACTGTAGGTCACTGTCTCTGTGTCACTGTAGGTCTCTGTCTCTCCGTCAGTGTAGGTCTCTGCTCCGTGTCACTGTAGGTCTCTGTCTCTGTGTCAATGTAGGTCTCTGTGTCACTGTAGGTCTCTGTCTCTGTGTCACTGTAGGTCTCTGTTTCTGTGTCACTGTAGGTATCTGCTCTGTGTCACTGTAGGTCTCTGTCTCTGTATCACTGTAGGTCTCTGTCACTGTATCACTGTAGGTCTCTGTCTCTTTGTCACTGTAGGTCTCTGTCTCTGTGTCACTGTAGGTCTCTGTGTCTGTGTCACTGTAGCTCTCTGTGTCACTTTAGGTCTCTGTTTCTGTGTCACTGTAGGTCTCTGTGTCACTGTAGGTCTCTGTCTCACTGTAGGTCTCTGTTTCTGTGTCACTGTAGGTCTCTGCTCTGTGTCACTGTAGGTCTCTGTTTCTGTGTCAGTGTAGGTCTCTGTCCCTATGTCAGTGTAGGTCTCTGTTCCTGTGTCACTGTAGGTCTCTGTCTCTGTGTCACTGTAGGTCTCTGTCCCTGTGTCACTGTAGGTCTCTGTCTCTGCGTCAATGTAGGTCTCTGTCTCTGTGTCACTGTAGGTCTCTTCTCTGTGTCACTGTAGTTCTCTGTCTCTGTGACACTGTAGGTCTCTGTCTCTGTGTCACTGTAAGTCTCTGTCTCTGTGTCAGTGTAGGTCTCTGTCTCTGTGTCACTGTAGGTCCTGTTTCTGTGTCACTGTAAGTCTCTGTCTCTGTGTCACTGCAGGTCTCTGTCTCTGTGTCACTGTAGGTTTCTGTCTCTGTGTTGCTGTAAGTCCTCTGTCTCTGTGTCACTGTAGGTCTCTGTTTCTGTGTCACTGTAGGTCTTTGCGTCACAGTAGGTCTCTGTTTCTGTGTCACTGTAGGTCTCTGCTCTGTGTCAGTGTAGGTCTCTGTCTCTGTGTCACTATAGGTCTCTGTCTCTGTGTCACTGTAGGTCTCTGTCTCTGTGTCACTGTAGGTCTCTGTGTCACTGTAGGTCTCTGTGTCACTGTAGGTCTCTGTTTCTGTGTCACTGTAGGTCTCTGTCAGTGTAGGTCTCTGTCTCTGTGTCAGTGTAGGTCTCTGTCTCTCTGTCACTGTAGGTCTCTGTCTCCGAATCACTGTAAGTCTCTGTCTCTGTGTCAGTGTAGCTCTGTGTCTATGTGTCACTGTAGGTCTCTGTATCACTGAAGGTCTCTGTGTCAGTGTGGGTCTCTGTCTCTGTGTCATTGTAGGTCTCTGTCTCTGTGTCTCTGTAAGTCTGTGTCTCTGTGTCACTGTAGGTCTCTGTCTCTGTGTCACTGTAGGTCTCTGTGTCAGTGTAGGTCTCTGTCTCTTTGTCACTGTAGGTCTCTGTCTCTGTGTCACTGTAGGTCTCGGTCTCTGTGTCACTGTAGGTCTCTGTGTCAGTGTAGGTCTCTGACTCTGTGTCAGTGTAGGTCTCTGTGTCAGTGTAGGTCTCTGACTCTGTGTCAGTGTAGGTCTCTGTCTCTGTGTTACTATAGGTCCCTGTCTCTGTGTCACTGTAGGTCTCTGTGTCTGTGTAGGTCTCTGTCTCTGTGTCACTGTAGGTCTCTGTCTGTGTGTCACTGCAGTGACTGTCTCTGTGTCACTGTAGGTCTCTGTCTCTGTCAGTGTAGGTCTCTGTCTCTGTGTCACTGTATGTCTCTGTGTCAGTGTAGGTCTCTGTCTCTGTGTCAGTGTAGGTCTCTCTCTCTGTGTCAGTGCAGGTCTCTGTCGCTGTGTCAGTGTAGGTCTCTGTCTCTGTGTCACTGTAGGTCTCTGTCTCTGTGTCACTGTAAGTCTCTGTCTCTGTGTCACTGTAGGTCTCTCTTTCTGTGTCAGTGTAGGTCTCTGTCTCTGTGTCACTGTAGGTCTCTGCTATGTGTCACTGTAGGTCTCTGTCTCTTTGTCAGTGTCTCTGTCTCTGTGTCACTGTAGGTCTCTGTTTCTGTGTCACTGTAGGTCTCTTCTCTGTGTCACTGTAGGTCTCTGTCTCTGTGTCACTGTAAGTCTCTGTGTCACTGTAGGTCTCTGTTTCTGTGTCACTGTAGGTCTCTTCTCTGTGTCACTGTAAGTCTCTGTCTCTGTGTCACTGTAGGTCTCTGTCTCTGTGTCACTGTAACTCTCTGTCTCTGTGTCACTGTAGGTCTCTGTCTCTGTGTCACTGTAACTCTCTGTCTCTGTGTCACTGTAGGTCTCTGTCTCTGTGTCACTGTAGGTCTCTGTCTCTGTGTCACTGTAGTGTGTGTCTCTGTGTCACTGTAGGTCTCTGCTATGTGTCACTGTAGGTCTCTGTCTCTTTGTCAGTGTCTCTGTCTCTGTGTCACTGTAGGTCTCTGTTTCTGTGTCACTGTAGGTCTCTTCTCTGTGTCACTGTAGGTCTCTGTCTCTGTGTCACTGTAAGTCTCTGTGTCACTGTAGGTCTCTGTTTCTGTGTCACTGTAGGTCTCTTCTCTGTGTCACTGTAAGTCTCTGTCTCTGTGTCACTGTAGGTCTCTGTCTCTGTGTCACTGTAACTCTCTGTCTCTGTGTCACTGTAGGTCTCTGTCTCTGTGTCACTGTAACTCTCTGTCTCTGTGTCACTGTAGGTCTCTGTCTCTGTGTCACTGTAGGTCTCTGTCTCTGTGTCACTGTAGGTGTGTGTCTCTGTGTCAGTGTAGGTCTCTGCTCTGTGTCACTGTAGGTCTCTGTCCTCTTTGTCAGTGTCTCTGTCTCTGTGTCACTGTAGGTCTCTGTTTCTGTGTCACTGTAGGTCTCTTCTCTGTGTCACTGTAGGTCTCTGTCTCTGTGTCACTGTAAGTCTCTGTCTCTGTGTCAGTGTAGGCCTCTGTCTCTGTGTCACTGTAGGTCTCTGTCTCTGTGTCACTGTAGGTCTCTGTCTCTGTGTCACTGTAGGTCTCTGTCTCTGTGTTAGTGTAGGTCTCTGTCTGTCTCTGTGTCAGTGTAGGTCTCTGTCTCTGTGTCACTGTAGGTCTCTGTCTCTGTGTCACTGTAAGTGTCTGTCTGTCTCTGTGTCAGTGTAGGTCCCTGTCTGTCTCTGTGTCAGTTGAGGTCTCTGTCTCTGTGTCACTGTAGGTCTCTGTCCCTCTCTCTCTCTCTCTCTCTCTCTCTCTTTGTTTTTGTCTGTCTCCACCTGCCGGTCTGTCTGCCTGTCTTTCTATCTGTTTGTCTTTTTTTCCTGTCTGACCGTCTCTCTGTAAGTCTGACTCTATCTGTCCATCTGTAAGTCTGTGTCTGTCTGTCTGTTTGTGTGTCTGTCTGTCTGTCTCTCCCTCTCTCTTCTCTCTCTCTCTCTCTCTGTCTGTAGGTCTGTGTGTCCGCGCTCTGTCTGTCTGTCTGTCTTTCTCTGTGTTCTCTGCTGACATATCTTATTTTCTCTCCATTTTCCCCCTTGTTCTGTGAGTTTCTTACTTTGGAAGTCTAATGTGATGTTCTCTTTCAATGTGTAGTATTGTTTAAAAACCTGGCTTGATTGTAACACGTATGGCGTGATTAAGGCTGAAAACTCTCTCTCTCTCCTCTCTCTCCTCTCTCTCTCTCCTCTCTCTCTCTCCCCCCCCCCCCTCTCTCTCTCTACACATGTTTGTACGTTTATCGGATTTTCTATCTGCCTGTCTTTCTGTCTCTGTCTCTCTTTAGCGCGCGTGCGCGCACATACACAACTCTCTCTGTCTGTCTGTATATATGTATGTATGTATGTATGTATCTCTCTCTCTCTCTCTCTCTCTCTCTCTCTCTCTCTCTCTCTCTCTCTCTCTCTCTACCTCTACTTCTCTTCTTCACCATTGTCAAAAACACGTCCACATTCTCGCCTATAACGATGTTCTCTAGGACCTCGCTTTCTTATCAATCGTATTGCGTGATTCACGATGACAAAATATCTCCATCTCTCCGTCTGTCTACTTGTCTGTCTGTTAATCTGTCTGTCCGTCCGCCCGTCTGTCTCTCTGTCTGGCTGGCTGGCTGGCTGGCTCTCTCTCTCTCTCTCTCTCTCTCTCTCTCTCTCTCTCTGTCTCTGTCTCTGTCTCTGTGAGCGCCTAATCTGTCCTTGACTTTAGTCTCTGTCTATCGGTCTGTCTGTTTGTCCGCTCTCTGCCTGTCTGTCCGTCCCTCTGTCTGCCTATCTGTCTCCTTTGCTAACGTCTTTTCTTCCCATTTCATCCTTCGTCCCTTTCAAGACAGGCTGGTGGCCAAACACTATACAGCCTTGTGGACTTAACAACTGAATTCCTCTGTTTGGAGTCTCCCTCTGTCCCTCTCCGTCTCTTCGTCTCTCCGGCTGTGGCTCTCTCCTCTCTCTCTCTCTCTCTCTCTCCTCTCTCTCTCTCTCTCTCTCTGTGCCCTCGAGAACAACAATTACGTCCTATTCCTCACTGCCTGGAAAAATAATATTACTTTATGAACGAGAATGTTGAATATAAATATACATATTTCGGGGAACTTGCATATGACTGCGATACAAAAACCACTCTTCTGTCTTCCTCAGGCTGTGTCGATGATGCTACTAGTTTCGCGACGAATGCTTCTTATATCCTCTTTCCGCGTGGGAATATTGTATACCATGTGTGTGTGTGTGTGTGTGTGTGTGTGTGTGTGTGTGTGTGTGTGTGTGTGTGTGTGTGCGTGCGTGCGTGCGTGCGTGCGTGTGCGTGTGCGTGTGTGTGTGTGAGAGAGAGAGAGAGAGAGAGAGAGAGAGAGAGAGACATTATATAGTACGTGCGAGGGTTGACTGCCAGAACCCAGTATCTCATATATATATATATATATATATATATATATATATATAAATATATATATATATATATATATTCAATTATAAACAAAGCTTGCTCTTATGTCTTAGATTGAAGAAATAGGGGGAGATAAGCATTCATATCTGCAGTGGTAGATCATTCTGCCAACTAACAGTATGTGCTTGAGTGGGTGAATGGGGAAAAAAATAAAATAAATGCTTCTCAAAATGAGCCTTTAGCAAGCTTATAGTCTCCAAGTGGGAGACGATCTCCAATGGGGAGAAAACCCACTAACATATAACTCCTGGTCAGATACCGATATTTCGAAACCTGATTGTTTCTCCTCAGTGACCGCGGAAAGTGGTAATTTGACTCCTGTGCCTTTTCGGTTTTAAGAAGAATGCTATCCCAGAAAAGGCTGGTGTGCAATACCGTAGCATGTTTGTTGAGTTTTCAAAACACACACACACACACACACACACACACACACACACACACACACACACACACACCACACACTATATATATATATATATATATATATATATATATATATTTGTTATATTAAAAGCAAGTTAAAATCAAGCTTCTAAAAACATCTACAAATTTGTTTCACGCTGTGCGGTCGTCAGGATGTGATGAGCTTGTGTTGCCAGTGCCACGTATATATATAGCTAGCTGGTTTGCTGTTGTTTTTTTCCCGTGCTACATGTGTTTCTCAGGTGTTGGTTTTTTTCGCTGATAGGAACTTCCATCTGTGTCTGCAATTGTTAACCATTTCTGTTCTAACATTTAGAGTTGCCAACTGTGGTTTACATAGTATAATGTATTTCTCTGTTAGGCATAGATTGCATTTTTTTGAAATGTTGTTGTATGATGCTGCTCTTTTTAAAATTTTCCAAGATATGTTGTAGTCTATGTTTTTTTCTTTAAGTTTCCAAATGTATTTACTCAATTCTGTTTGGTTTTTGTATCTTTCTTTGTTGAATGATTGTTTATGGTTTGCATATCTAGTTTTGAATTGGTTTTCCGTGATACCTACATATGTTTCTTTTGCGTTCTCTGATGTTACAGTGGCTTGGTACACAATGTTGTTATAAAGGCATTTGTTGCTTAGGGGGCACTGTTCTTTTTTGGTACAGTTACAAGATTTCCTTTCGTTACCCTCCTTTTTTTCTGTGCTGCTTTTCATTTTGTTTGCTGAATCGATGGCATTTTTAAGGTTCGGCATACATGAATATGATAATTTGATGTTGTTTTTGTTAAATATCTTAAATAATTTATGGTCTTTTGGGAAAGATGATGTCAAGATTTTAAAGAATTCTTTCCCTACATTTGTTTTAACTCTTGCATCATATGGGGGATTGTACCATATGATATTCCTTTTCCTGTTCTTTCTGCATCTTTTTGTATCATTGTCTGGATCGTATCTTAGTTTGTAATTGTAGCCACTTGTATGTAACGCCTCTTGGTATTCAGCTGTAGCGTTGTTGAATACTGTTTCGTTACATGACAAATTGGATAGTCTTTTATTTATGCTTTTGGGTATTGTTTTCAGTATGGAGGGTGGGTGATTGCTTTTGATGTTTACATAAACAGGCGTGTCATTTGGTTTCTTGTATGGTTTATATGTGTGTTGGTTGAGATCTAACGTTATGTCTAAATAGTTCACTATCTTTTTGTTTGCTTCTATTGTGATTTTTAAGTTTTGGTTGTGGAAAATTTTACACAATTCTTTTTTCTTATTTTCAATATTTCTAGGGTTGTCATTCAGAGCGGCAAGGCCGTCATCCCTGTACAGTCCAGTTTGTTTTCCAAGTTTTTTTTGAATATTGGATAACATGAATAGTCCGACAAGTTCGCAAGTTTCGGCACCATCGTATGATCCCATTGTGACATCGAAAGTTGAATTCCTGCTTGTGTTCTTAATCCAGGTTTCATTTTTATTGTGCAGTAAAGTTTTCTTTGTGTGGAAAATGATTTCCATTTCTGACCCTGATATTTCTGTGTACTTGTTGGCAAATTTTATAGCTTTAGTTAGTAGCTTTTCATCTATAGATGGGTAGAAATCTACTATGTCAAATGTTATAAAAACTGTATTTTCTTGTTTATTGAGGTTTTTGAACCATTGTATTACTTCATATGTGTTTTTCCAGAGGTTGAGTTCAGTGTTTTCTTTTATGTTTTTTATGGTTTTCTCTAAGATTTTTTTACTAATTTTCCCTAGTTCAGATTCCCTAGTTCAGATTCCCTAGTTCAAACTTAAAAATCACAATAGAAGCAAACAAAAAGATAGTGAACTATTTAGACATAACGTTAGATCTCAACCAACACACATATAAACCATACAAGAAACCAAATGACACGCCTGTTTATGTAAACATCAAAAGCAATCACCCACCCTCCATACTGAAAACAATACCCAAAAGCATAAATAAAAGACTATCCAATTTGTCATGTAACGAAACAGTATTCAACAACGCTACAGCTGAATACCAAGAGGCGTTACATACAAGTGGCTACAATTACAAACTAAGATACGATCCAGACAATGATACAAAAAGATGCAGAAAGAACAGGAAAAGGAATATCATATGGTACAATCCCCCATATGATGCAAGAGTTAAAACAAATGTAGGGAAAGAATTCTTTAAAATCTTGACATCATCTTTCCCAAAAGACCATAAATTATTTAAGATATTTAACAAAAACAACATCAAATTATCATATTCATGTATGCCGAACCTTAAAAATGCCATCGATTCAGCAAACAAAATGAAAAGCAGCACAGAAAAAAAGGAGGGTAACGAAAGGAAATCTTGTAACTGTACCAAAAAAGAACAGTGCCCCCTAAGCAACAAATGCCTTTATAACAACATTGTGTACCAAGCCACTGTAACATCAGAGAACGCAAAAGAAACATATGTAGGTATCACGGAAAACCAATTCAAAACTAGATATGCAAACCATAAACAATCATTCAACAAAGAAAGATACAAAAACCAAACA
>CM065746.1:5260541-5263041 GCA_033310375.1 Conus canariensis
GACAGACAGACAGACAGACAGACAGAAACCAAACAAACAGGCAAACAAACGGTAAACGATGAATCAAGAATGAAGGGAGGAAGAAGAAGAAGAGAAGGAGGAGGAGGAGGAGAAAGAGTGAGAGGCAGACAGACAGACAGAATAGAACGAATAAAGAATGAAGAGAAGAAGAAGAAGAAGAGGACGAAGAAGAAGAGAAGAAGAAGAAGAAGAAGAGAAGAAGAAAAGAAAGAAGAAGAAGAAGAAGAAGAAGAAGAAGAAGGCTTGACAGAATGACGAATGATCGTAAGAGAAAAGAGAGAGAGAGAGAGAGACAGACAGACAGACAGACAGACAGACAGACAGAAGAGACAGACAGGCATCAAATGGAGATATACCACAGTCTATAATTCTGTGGTGGTCTCACCACCAAGGGTTCAAAAACAGAATCCAACAGCAGCCCAGAGCAGCCAGTAGAATAGTCAAACGAAAAGAAAGTGTGGTAAGGACGTAGAGATGATAACAGTTTCAAGGGTCATGAGTCATACTTTCTTTTTGATTGCATTTGACCCATTCTACCAGGACGGAAAGCAAGAAATCCAGTAATATTGAAGCCAGCCGTTCCAGTGTCTATAGCTGTTTTGATGTGAAACAGTAATCAGCTCTGTTTCAACGAACAGGTTTACTGTTGTAACGAAATAAATGTTGGTGTGGATAGGTGCATCGGACCTGATTCAAAGGGAGGAGGTCTTCTCTCTTTCGATCATCCATCTAGTTTATTCTTCATTTTGTGGACTTGCATTCTTTCTCTCTTTCTTTCCTTGTCTCATTGTTGACTGATACAATTTTGGCTGGTACGCTGCCATTGAAGACGTCATAAAACTTCTTCCTTATTGGGGAAGTCATAAAACTTTTTCCTTATTGAGGACGGCAAAAAACTATTTCCTTGAGTACATCATAAAACTACTTCCTTATTGAGGACGGCATTAAACTATTTCCTTGAGTTCATCATAAAACTATTTCCTTGAGTACATCATAAAACTATTTCCTTGAGTACATCATTAAACTATTTCCTTATTGAGGACGGCATTAAACTATTTCATTGAGTACATCATTAAACTATTTCCTTGAGTACATCATAAAACTATTTCCTTACTGGGGACGGCATAAAACTATTTTCTTATTGAGGACATCATAAAACTGTTTCCTTATTTAGGACATCATAAAACTTTTTCCTTATTGAGGACATCATAAAACTATTTCCTTACCAAGGACGGCATAAAACTATTTTCTTATTGAGGACATCATAAAACTATTTCTTTATTGAGGACGGCATAAAACTATTTTCTGATTGAGGACGGCATAAAACTATTTCCTTATTGAGGACGTCATAAAACTATTTCCTTATTGAGGACGTCTATTTCCTTCCGTTATGCTGACGGTGCGTTCTACAGAACAGACAATGAAGACAACAATCATGAAAAACCATGGAACCCAAATAAACAAATGTTCAGGTAAAATAAATGAATAAACACACCAACCAACCAACCAACACTTGTTTATATATATTTCGCTGTTGTTCGTTTTCAGATCACAAAGGATCAAGCCATAAGCATACCCAGCAAAAAGAAGAAGGAATAAAAGAACAAAAGAAGATCAGGACGCAACCAGGAAGGGGAAAACACACACGGGAGGAAGAGAGAGAGAGAGAGAGAGAGAGAGAGAGAGAGAGAGAGAGAGAGAGAGAGAGAGAGGAGAGAGAGAGAGAGAGAGAAACACGGGAAGGAAGGAAGAAAGAAAGAAACGAAAAGGAGCTACTGAAAGACAAAGAAAGAAAGAAAGAAAGAAAGAAAGAAAGAAAGAAAGAGAGAGAGAAAGAAAGAATGAATGAATAAAAAAAAGAAAAAAGACAAGAAAGGAATCAGAAACATGGAAAGACACACAAAGAGAAAAAACAAGAAAAAAAGACTGAAAGAACGAAAGAAAGGAAGAATGATACAGAGGGAAAGACAGACAAAGAAAAAACAAGGAAAAAAGACTGAAAGAACGAAAGAAAGGAAGAATGATACAGAGGGAAAGACAGACAAAGAAAAAACAAGGAAAAAAGACTGAAAGAACGAAAGAAAGGAAGAATGATACAGAGGGAAAGACAGACAAAGAATAAACAAGGAAAAAAGACTGAAAGAACGAAAGAAAGGAAGAATGATACAGAGGGAAAGACAGACAAAGAAAAAACAAGGAAAAAAGACTGAAAGAACGAAAGAAAGGAAGAATGATACAGAGGGAAAGACAGACAAGAAAGAATCAATACAAAGAAAAAAGAAGCAAGTGACAAAAAAAAAAAAAAAAAAAAGCAAAATGAAAAATAAAGAAACAAGATGCAAAGCATATAAACGTACTCCCAGTATATCCTGAATACGCGTGAGATATTCCATAAAGAGGTAAAACCGTCTTGGGCTAGTGTAGCCGTTCGTAACGGCTATTCTGGTAGACATCGGCCATCATCTGTGACCCATAATGA
>CM065746.1:5268041-5270541 GCA_033310375.1 Conus canariensis
GTTGTTGTTCTTCTTCTTTTCTTTCTTTTGACGTTCTCGCGTCATTTCGTTTGTTTGTTTGTTTTTATTTGATTTTGCTCTCGTTTTCTTTTGACTGAGTTTCTTCCTTTCTTGTTTTATTTCTTCCTGTCTTTGAAATTAAATGAGTAGCGGTGAGAAAAAGCTGACGTAGGCGATTCTTCCGTCGTTATCATCAAAACCTGACGACGATGGAGGATTGAAAAAAAGGGTGGGGATGGAGATTGGGGATAGAGGAGAGGGGAGGACGCAGATGGGGAGGGGGAGGAGGAGTGAGGGGTGCGGGGAGGGGGAGGGGTTTGAAAACGAAGGAGGTATTCAAGCATTTTTGTTGTTTTTTACATTGGCATTTACCACAAACATGCCTGCGGTCAGCTCGTTCGTCCGTTCATCATGTAAACGTTTGTGATAACTTTTGTATGCAGCTGAACGTGTTCTTTTATCTGATCAACGCGGTGACAGCCATGATGTGGCCCTTTGCGTTCGGCTGGGCTATGAGTAACACTCCTCTCTCTCTCTCTCTCCTCTCTCTCTCTCTCTCTCTCTCTCTCTCTCTCTCTCTCTCTCTCTCTCTCATATCTGAAAGAAGGCGAGGCTTACAAAAAGTTCATAGCGTGCAGTCCTTAAGATCGAATCTCTTGAAGTAAATGTGTTGAAAATAAAAGTGATGATGTTTAATCCGAAACAACACAGGAAGTACACTTTTTCTTTGGAACCTTTAGGTCTCGGTGATACATTCCAGTTTCTTGGTACTGAATGGGGTAGAACAGGGGAACCTTCTTTAACCCTAAAAGCAGTGTGTATGTGACCATGCTCACAGGGCAATAGCTTCACTGTTACATACACAGGTAGCGCTCTGAAACTGCCTCTGTCCGAAAATTGTCACTATGGTCATGTCGTAAGAGTGTGAAAGGTGCCGCATGCTATGAAAACGTTCCTCTATTTGAAAAAAAAATTGCGTATGAAATCTTTACAGATGCATTTTCGTTCAAATCCTTCCGCATCGTTAAACATGCTGTCATTCTTGGTCAGCTTCACAAGAAGTGAAAATTTCGATCAAATGTATATTCTTTTATGCGCGGTGATTATGCTCAGATTGTGCATTTTCCTCTGTTTTACACACATGATACTGAGATAATACATTTTCATCCAAGTAGTTAAACGGCATTACGAATTCTTTACTCCAAGGCAGAAATAACATTTGCAGTCATTTGACAACGGAGATTTACTTTATATGAGTATCACCGACTGTCTTGAAAGATAGATAATTATGTCCACCTGTGCAAATAGTCAGTACTGGAAAGCAGTGTTTGCATTACAAGAATATAAAACATAACTTCCGCCGAAAGAAGTACATTTCTCAACTGCCAGAGATGTACATGTAGCCAATAGAAATACTATTCTTGCCACATGGCACTGACCAGTCTTGTAGATAAATGCTCTCTATGATAAATGATTATATAATTACGGGTTTAAAAAAAAGTAGATTTTGCTAAGGCCTTTGATGTAACTGATCATGTACAACTCCAAAAATCTTAGATGAAAGGGTCTCTCAAGTTCTACGTTGGAATTCATGTCATCATTCTTAAATAAGCAACAGATATGAACCCGTTTTTTTTTTATCATGGGCATAAATCTTCTCTTTTTGCTAGTCAAACACGGCGTCTTCCCGGGCTCTATCCTGAGACTATTTTCTTCTCAATATACACTAATGATCTTCCTCTATTCATATGAGCTATTTGTGGCTTGTTCGCAGGTGACAAAATCCAGTCAAACGAGCCATTCAAAACATGAAGACATAGCTTTTGTATTGCAAGAAATTATCAACAAATTAATCGAATGGTCCAGATTGAATCATTTTTTTTTCAAAAACAAATCTGACCAAGTACATGATATCAACTACCGGACAGAAACGACACAAAATTCTCCCTTTCTTCTTATTAACTATATATTACTGACAGAAGTACAGAAAACGTAGACTATCATAAAGTTGTAAGAGTAGTTATTGACAATGATTTATTGTGGTCTGATCATGTGCGAAGTGTGTGTACAATAGGGCCAAAAAGTATTTATCTACTGTTGAAATAAAACACTTCTTAAATGATACACTCTCGCAAAATATTTTTCATGCCTATATTGAATCTCATGTAATGCATACGTCTGCTGCTTGGGACTTTGAGAAAAGGAAAGTAAAAGATTTATGGACGGTTGAAATGAAACACATCTGAAATGATCTCTCGCACAGTATTTTCCATGCGTACATTGAATCTTGTGTAATTCATACGTCTGCTTTTTGGGACTTCGCGAGTAAGATATCCTGAAACCACTTCTAAATCTTCACAGGCGAGCTTTGAAATTAGTTCTGTTACAATCATCGACATTGTCTTATTCTGACTCTGCAGTCTTAGGTACCCTTCTATTACCCTGAGACTGAGACACAGTAGAGCAGTATTTATATCTTCAAGATGATCTCAGAGTTCGC
>CM065746.1:5285541-5290541 GCA_033310375.1 Conus canariensis
CGGCGGCATTCCAGGCAGAAGGATCTGACAATTATCCGTTTTACAGCCCGTTTCCACTGGCAACGGATATTGTCTCACACGTAAAACACGTATGACAATGTCGATTTTGTTTTGTTTTACGTCTGCGTGTGCGTCGATAAAAAAAAAAAAAAGCTCCCCCTCCCCTCCCCGCCTCTCCCCTCCCTCCCCTCTTACACAGAGGAAACGAACGGGTGATTACTGAAATGAACGCTTAAAGGGATGGATGAAAAAGTCAGTGGGGACACAGAAAGACAGGGAGACGGACAAACGGACAGATAAGACTGACAGACAGAAAGATAAATGAATAACAATAAAAAAAAAAAAAAAGTAACATTACTGTGCAATTTCTATTTTCAAATTGGCGTTTGACATTTGTCTTTTCCGTGGATTAAGATGCATGATAGACAAATTGATGTGTGCCTGCGTGCGTACGTGCGTGTGTGTGTGTGTGTGTGTGTGTGTGTGTGTGTGTGTGTGTGTGTGTGTGTGTGTGTGTGTGAGAGAGAGAGAGAGAGAGAGAGAGAGAGAGAGAGAGACAGAGACAGACAGACAGAGACAGAGAGACAAAGAGAGAGAGGCGCTGGCATTCGCACGTCGAGCCTCTGAGAAATCCAGGGGTGTCTTTTGCATAGCCTTCCTTCCTTCCTCTATTTTCTTCCTTCCTTCCTTCCTTCCTTCCTTTCATTCCATCTTTCCATCCAATCTCCGTTCTTTACGTCTTTCTTCTATACCTTCTTTTATTCCTTCTTTCCCTCCTTTTCTTATATCTTTATCTCCTTTTTCTTTCCTTCCTTTCTACCTTTTTTCTTCTTTCTTTCCCTCATTCCATCTTTCTTTCCTTCCTTTTTTTCTTTTCTTTTTTTCCGTCTTTCTGTTTTTCTTTTCCATCTTTCTTTCCTTTTCTTTTCCCGTTTAACCTTTCTTCCTCCTTTTTCTCAATTCTTCCTATCCTTTCATCTTCACTCGTCCCCTCCATCTATCCTACCTTCCTTCCTTCCTTCCCTGCGTTCATTTCTTTTCTTTACATTTTTCATTTCATTCTCCCCCCCCCCCCCCTTTCTTTCTTTTCAAAAATTTCCCTCCGTTTTGTTCTTTCTCTTCTCCCTTCCTTCCTTCCTTCCTCCCCCCCCCCCCCCCCCCCCCACACACCTTCATGTTCCCTTCTTTTTTTCTTTCCTATTTTTTTTCGTTCTTTCCTTCATTTTTTTTCTCTCTTAAATCTCTCCATCCATGTTAGTTTTTCCCACATCCCCTTCCTTCTCTGTTGTTTTTCTTTCCCTCAATCCTTTCCGTCTTTCCTCTAAGCTCCTTCTGTCTTTCATTTATTTCATTGTTTGTTTGTTTCCACTGCCTCCATCTTCCCCTTCATCTTCCGATTCCTCCCTCTTTATTTTTTTTTTTATTTTTTTTTTTAGACGAACATACTTTTTCTCTTGCTTTCTTTGTGATTATTTTCCTTTCTCTCTTTCTTTTTTTTTTTTTTTTTTCTGGTCCTGTTTTTTTCGGTTCTTTCTCTAGTTTCTCCTAATTGCACGCGCACAACGAGTTCGTACCGCGGGAGATATTGATCCTCTTCGCGGCGGATTTTTCTTTTTTTTTTTTTTTTTTTTTTTTTGTCCTTCGTCTCTTTTCTTCGTAGAGAATCTCTCTCTCTCTCTCTCTCTCTCTCTCTCTCGTGCTCTCTCTCTCGTCTCTCTCTCTCTCTGTCTCTCTCTCTCTGTCTCTCTCTCGCTCTCTCTCTGTCTCTCTCTCTCGTCTCTCTCTCGGTCTCTCTCTCTCTCCTGTGGCTGTCAGTCTGTCTGTCTTTGTCTCTTCTCTCTGTATGTGTGGCTGTCAGTCTGTCTGTCTGTCTTCTCCCTTTCTCTGTGCCTCTCTCTGTGTCTCTCTGTCTGTACCTGTCTGTCCATCCGTCCGTCTCTCTCTCTCTCTCTCTCTCTCTCTCTCTCTCTCTCTCTCTCTCTCTCTCTCCCCATGCACATACACAACGCACTCAGGCACTCTCTCTGTCCGCGTTTCTGTCTATATGTCTGCCTTTCTCTCCTCTCTCTCTCTCTCTCTCTCTCTCTTCTCTCTCCCCTCTCTCTCTCTCTCCTCTCTCTTGTGATAGCTAGGCGTGAATATAAGCATTTATTAAACAGAAAAGAGAAAGAGTTCAATAAATCAATAACAGATAAGCCTGTTACATCTATAAAGTCTCAGAAAGAGTTTGGGATGTTGTCCACAGGATATCACCACAAAGAAAACAGCCTAGAAATAACATTACAATAGATGTGTGGTTTCAGCACTTTCAAGCATTGTTACAATCCAACGATGATATTCATTAGATCAAGAGGTGTTTGAAGATGACTCTGGTGTTTATATGAATCGCTCCATTAGTGAAGAGGAAGTATTACTAGCAATTAAAAAAATAAAAAAATTGCAAGGCAGCCGGTCCTGATGGAATCATTGGAGAGCTATTTAAAAATTCTTCTACCCATGTTGTGCAGTTCTGTCTGAAATTATTCAACAAATTATTTAATGATGGTGTGTTCCCAGAGAGTTGGACAGAATCAACAATTGTGCCAATTTTTAAAAAGGTGATGCGAATGATCCAAACAATTACAGGGGTATTTCTCTTAGTAACATTAGTAGTAAAATGTTTGGGATGATAATTAATAACAGACTGCAAGAATGGATTGAGGATAAAAATATTACGGGTGATTATCAAGCTGGGTTTAAAAGGGTTATTCGACTGTTGACCACATGTTCACCTTGTCAGCTTTAGTTCAAAAACAGTTCTCTTTTAATCGAAAATTATATGTAGCTTTCATTGATTTTGAAAACGCTTTCGATTCCATTAACAGAAATCTCCTTTGGCCAACGGTATTAAGGGTAAACTTTACAGATGTATTAGAAGTATGTACAATGAGGTGAAAGCTTAAGTTCGCTGTGGAGCTAAATTCACAGATTATATCAATTGTTCAGCCGGGGTTAAACAGGGCGATGCCTGTAGTCCAGTTTTATTCTCACTGTTCATCAACGAGCTAGCAATTGAGGTAATTAATAACAGGAGACACGGGGGTTGTTGACTTCTGATGCGTTTGAATTGTTTATTCTGTTCACTGGCTGATGACGTGATCTTGATATCAGAGACAATCACTGGTTTACAGACACAACTGAATAGCTTACACCGCTCAGCTGCATCTCTCCAGCTGAAAGTTAATTTATCTAAAAGTTACATTATTGTACTCGTAAGGATGGCTATCTGAGTGCAAGAGAACGATGGCTATATAATAATGTTCCCATGCCTGTTGTGAATGCCTATAGATATTTGAGTATACTTTTCTCTACTTGTCTGAGTTATGTTAGTGCCTACAAGGATCTCGCTAGCAAGGCCAAAAATGTTTCGTTTTGTATTATGAAAAAGTTACATGTTTTCAATAATACGTCCTTTCATGTGTTTTGCAAACTGTTCGATAGTCAAGTGCAGCAAATTGCATAGTACGGATCGGAATTATGGGGATTAGATAACGCTGCAATCCATTGTGAATCTGTGCATCGTTTCGCTTTAAAACAATTTCTAGGTGTAAATAGGCGGACGCCTAATGATCTTGTGTATAGTGAAACGAATATGTTTCCTATATAATATATATATATATATATATATATATATATATATATATATGTTTCTGCCGTTAAATGCATCCGATACTGGCTTAATTCACTCCGTATGGAAGAGTACAGAATACCACGTAAAGCTTATAATATGCTTTATGATCTTGATTCTTCTTTGCCTTAACTAGGCTGACCCTGGAGAAAGGTCCAGTGACGGTGAGTAAAGACCCACTGACCACAGGGAAAGTCCTGTTGACAGTGGGAAAGACTACAACTTTGGATTCTCTCTTGAGGGCACATAAGACCGTATGGCGAAAGCTTGGCTGTGTCTGGAGTGGCACTGTCTTCATCTGTCCGTGGGCAGGGGTGGTTGGGTCTGTGGGTGTGCTCGACAGCTGGAGGGTGGTGTTTTTTTGCCGGTGGGCTCTGCAGTCATGAAATACGGGCTGGTACACCCATGGGGATGCTACTTTAAGGCTGTTATGAGTTGCATCCTGTAGTCTGATTTACTTCTGTTCAGGAGCAGTTATGTCCCTTGATATCTTAATGGAGTGTCCTGCGCGTGCCTGTACCCATCGTCAACACAGCGCAGGCCTCTAAGGGTGGTACAGGACTACTCTAAAGGCAGGTGAAGACAGTGCTTCTCTGGGTCCTCCCCAGCACCTTCGGGTGTTTTTTTTCTTTTTTCTTATGCTTTATGATCTTGATTCTAGAGGAAAAAACAACTGGGCTAGTAAAGTCCGTATGTGTCTTTTTGAATATGGTTTTGTTTTTCTTATGGCTGAAATCAGGGTGTTGGAAATGTTAAACAGTTTATAAGTTGCTTTCGTCAACGACTAGTTGACTGCCGTTGGCAAAAATGGTTAAATCATGTGCATAACAGTAAAAGGTTTGATTTTTACAGACAGTTTGGTAATTCCCATGATCTGAAACCTTATATAATTTTAGAAATGGATAGACACTTTAAATACATAATGGCATAATTTAGACTTGGAATATCGGATTTAGCAATACATAAATTTAGATACAAAACCGATGTTGATGACAATGATATGCTATGCTTTGTCCTCTTTGTAAAGTGTCACAAGAAAATGAGATGCATTTTGTTCTTTGTTGTCCAGCCCTTATGGACATTAGAAATGAATTGATTAAGCCGAAATTCTGTAGACAGCCTTCCCTATTTAGATTGACCCTATTGATGTCGTCAACTTCAACAAAAGATGTTCAAAATGTTTCGTTATTTTTGTGTAAGGCATTTAAAATTAGAGAAATGGCTACATCTTAAAAGTTACAAATGATTTTGTCTTAATTTGATATACTTTGTTACATGTCGCATACATTTGTTTCCAATGTACTATATCCATACCCCTTCATAAGGGGCCTAG
>CM065746.1:5295541-5298041 GCA_033310375.1 Conus canariensis
TGTCGTCGTCTGTCTCCCTCAGCTTGTGTGTGTGTGTGTGTGTGTGTGTGTGTGTGTGTGTGTGTGTGTGTGTGTGTGTGTGTGTGTGTGCCCCCGCGCGCGCCCGTGAGTGTACGCTCGCCATATTCAATGCGCATGCGTCCTTCTGTGTGTTAATGTGTGTGTGTGTGTGTGTGTGTGTGTGTGTGTGTGTGTGTGTTGTGTGTGTGTGTGTGTGTGTGTGTGTGTGTGGTTAATGTGTGTGTGTGTGTGTGTGTGTGTGTGTGTGTGTGTGTGTGTGTGTGTGTGTGTGTTTGAGTGCGTGCACGTGCGCGTACTTGTATGTTGATCCGTCTGGTTTCCCCTTCACCGCCCTCCACCCCTCGTACTTCTTTACAGTCTCCGTTTTTGTTTCCTCCCTCTTGTGCAGGTGCTGGTGGTAAATTCTCTCTCTCTCTCGCTCTTTATTTCTCTGTCTCTCTCTTTGTCTCTCTCTCTTTATCTGTCTCTCTTTATCACTCTCTCTCCTTATCACTCTCTCTCTTTATCACTCTCTCTCCTTATCACTCTCTTTCTTTATCACTCTCTCTCTCTTTATCATTCTACCTTTCTCTCTCACGCTCCCTCACTCTCTGCCTTTCTCTCTCACTCTCCCTCTCTCATTGTCTCTGTCTCTCTCTCTGTCTCTGTCTGTCTGTCTCTCTCTCTTAATCCATGCTTTCCATTCACTTGGACAATGGATATCACCACCATCGTCATCAGCTGCATGAGACATGTGTATCACAGGATCTTTCATAACAGATGATGATAGAATGCATCATGTGCATTTTGCTTACAGGAAATGATTTAGTCGTAAAATTGTATACACCATTTCATTTTGGCTGCTTTTTTTTCTGGAAAATCACCTAGATTAAAAAAAAAGTAATGAAAATGTGACCCAGCCGCCGTGGCGAAGTGGTTAAGGTTGCGAACTCCCGGCTGGGAGGTTGTTGATTCGATTCCCGTCAGGGCTGTTCATTTGTAGTTTTCTTTTCTGCTCCGACCGGCTCTATCCAGAGCTGAGTTTGCTATGGACTCCATTAGGAACACTGGGACCACACAGTCGCGTTTCGTCCACTTATTTAATGGATGGATCTCTGACAGCGTCGCTCAAATTTCCTGACCAACACTGCAGGTGTCTGTATCTCTCGGGCCTGGTTGATGCCGGGATATGTTATGAAAGGAAGCGTAGAGTACAACCCTGTCGTGCGGTCTCAGACCAGAACGGAAATCGGTAGGATCATCTTCATCCCCATCGATCAGCATTAAAAAGAGAAAGAAAAGAGAAAGTCAAATTCTGTGGCCCTTCATGCCCTGCTCTCACGGTGACCTCATTTCGAATGCGTTTCCATGTCTATGGCCTTGGTTTGGTCCAGCTGAGGGTCACTGGTATCGGCAAATTCATGGCGACTGTCGTTACACGGAAATAGTGGTACACTTCGGAGGGAGAGTCACTCACACCGACTCCACGACTAAGCAATTATTGTCGTCATTAGGCGGCTTAGTAGGCGGTCTCCTGCGTATGTTGGATCAGAACAGGCGCCACTGAACACCACCGAAGTGACTCGGTAGCTGTGCAGTGTCTCTTCTGGTGGGTTGCCTCATGACGACTGGACACTGACTGCTCCCTGTGGATTGCCGGTGCCAGGACTGGGGCTGTGGACGGGGGCTGGGAAAGAGCGGCAATGGCAGTGAGGCGGCACAGAAGATGGGACAGCAACAAACAAACAAACATGAGGTCGACACCCCATGCCTCTGTACTGTGATGCGTTTGTTCCTTTCAATGGCCGTTTAGCAATTCAACTCCACACAGACGGGAAGAAGTTCCTTAGTCTTACTTCATTCTTTAAAAAAAAAAGGAAGCCAAAAAATAATAATAATAAATAAATAAATGAAAACAAAAGACACACACCTCAAATTCTCTCTTCCCCCCAAAAACTGTAAGTTCACACACACACACACACACACACACACACACACACACACACACACACACACACACACACACACACACACACACACACACACAACGTACACGCTCGCACGCACACACAATTCACTGATAATCAAGTCATGGTTTGGATCCTCGAAATAGTATTGCTGACACGGAATTTTATGCTTCATGATAAATTGAATAAGCTGGTGTGATCACACCAATATTGATTCTGTTTGTTTGTTTATTTTACATTATAATGACGATTTCCAAGATTCACCATAATTAAAATGAATTCATAACTAAGGCTCAACACAACACACCATTCAACGCCCATTTTAAGCCCAATTCCAGAGGATAACTATGTGGTCGTTTTTCGTTTTCATTGTCATGTCCTGAATGTTATTTCTCTTGCCCGAAGAAGACCTAAGACGCTTCGTGTTTTGTCTTGTTATTTGTTTGTCTGTGTTAATTGGCGGTACTTACTTAAACTTACTGTTAAAAATAAGATCTAGTTGCAAAGTGAGGCGACTGCAGGCGGAAATCTAA
>CM065746.1:5303041-5308041 GCA_033310375.1 Conus canariensis
TTGAAAAGCAAATCTCTCTCTCTCTTTCTCTCTCTCTCTGCCTATGTCTCTCTCTCTCTCTCTCTCTATATATATATATATATAGAGAGAGAGAGAGAGAGAGAGAGAGAGACAGACAGACAGACAGACAGAGACAGAGAGAGAGATCTTTCTGTGTGTCGGTTTGTCTCCTGCTCTTCACTCCATCACTCCCACCTCCCCCCTCCCTCCCGAGACTCAACACCTCTCTCACCCCTACGTCAGCCCCCCCCCCCTCCCCCTGCCCTGCCCATAAAGCCTCTTCCACCTCCTCCCTACTCCCTTTGAACCCTTCTCTCCCGTACCTTCAACCCGTTTCACCATTCGCTCCACGACAAAAAAGAAAAAAAATTGTTGCGGCGTAAATCTGCTCATGGCATTAAAGACCCAGAAAAAACAAACAAACAAACAAACAAACAACCGAACACGATGTAAACAGGGGTGTGGCTTTACGATATTCTCTTCCGGATTCTCCCTCCCCACCGTTTCTTTCTCACTCCCCGCTTCTGTTTTTTGCTGGAGGTATCTACAGAGGTGGAGGTAGGTAGACACGCACCTACAACACGTGACAACAGCCTCCCTGTAATCTGGTACCATTCCTGCTGCGCGTGGCATTCCGTCAATCACAAAACCATCAGCTTGCCTGTCCTGATCATCCCCCCCCCCCAACCCCTGCCTATTGCTCCACGCGTGCCCCCTCCCTCCCCCTCTCCTTCCATCACCACTCCCCCCTCCCCCTCCCCTCCTTCCACACACACACACAACAATCCGCAATCTGGGCTCTCCCCTACTAGGAAGAACTGGGGGCTCGTCGCCTCCCTGCAGTCTTTGTTTATCATCTTCTCCACAGCCACCCCAAGCGTAGGATCCAGTCAGCCTCTCACCATGGGCATCACACACAGTTAAGGAGAGGGATTACGTGCTGTATCTGGCATGAATCAGTCCAGCTTTGTTCAGTGTGGACCCCTCGCCCCCTTCTGAACCCTACTGTTCCTTACCCCCCCCCTTCCCCCCTCCACTCCCTCCCTGCTCCTCTCTCTCAATCCTTCCTTCCCCTTACAGCTTATTCCCCAGTTCCTTGCCTCCTCCTCCTTTCAGTCCCCCCCTCTCCACTGCTTCATGCTTAGTCATAGGACCCAATGATTGTTATCATTTTGCCCCCCCCCCTCGCTTCCCTCCTCCCCAACCCCCCTCCCCCCTACAGTCCTTAGCGCCCGTCCCCCTCCCTCCCTCCCTCACCTTCTGAAGAAGTAACGCTGGTCTGCGATCAACATGCCTTGTGGTTTATCACAATCTGGAATTAACAAGCGGTCATCCTTCTCTCTCTCTCTCTTTCTTTCTCTCTCTCTCTCTTTCTCTCTCTCTCTTTCTCTCACTCCCTCTCTTTCCTCTCTCTCCCTCTCTCTCCTCCCTCCCTCCCTCTCTCTCTTTCTCTCTCTCTGTCATTTTGTTTGTTTATTAACCATTCCAGGCCCTGGGGATGTCTCGTTGATTGTTCTGTGTGCTCTGTTCTGTCATATGTGCCTGACGATTCGGTGTTGGTTGTTTGGAGTTATGCGCGTGTATCTATTTCACCATGGGGGCAAGATTACCCTACTTGTTTATGTTTACTGTTTACTATTTCCTGCCTCATGCAGGATTTCCAGGCCCTTTGAGAGTCGGAACATTTTGCAACCGCATGCGGTCAAACATTATGGCTTCTTCGGCAATGAAGAAACTTTGGAAATGGAGGGGGAGAAATGCCTGTTCACAAAAATGAAGCAGAGAGAAGGAAAATGGGGGGAAAAACAAAGGTAGAAGGAGAGACAACCACGTTTCCCTGGCTTCTTTCAGACAGGATGCTCTCCCCTTCATTCTGTCTGGAGAGTGACCGCTCCTGAATCTGTCCCAGGAGACCTTGAGTCACGAAGAGGCTCACGTGACACCATCCGTTTCTCCAAGAGCCCCCTGGATTAAAAAAAAAAAAAAAGAAGGCCTCAGAGAATAAAACACCAGAAGGAACATCAAAGAAAATGGGAAAGAGAAGGATGCGTGGAAGGAGGAGGGGGGGGGGGGGGGGGGGGGGAGGTGCCTGGGGGAGAAAATGAAGAAACTGGGAAATGGAAGGGAGAATTTCCTGTTCACAATATCATGAGGACAGAGAGAAGGAAAGGGGAGGGTGGAGGGAGGGGGGGGTGGTGGAAGGAGAGGCAGCAAGAAGTCATAATGTTTGACCACAGCGGACTGCAAAATTTCCGACACTCGAACGGGGCCTGGAATGTTACCAAAAAACAAAACAAAAACAAAAAAAAACCAAAACAGAAAAAACCCCACCACCCAAACAACAACAACAACAAAAACCCACAAAAACGAGGAGAGAAATACGGATACGGATATCTATTCATTAAAGGCCACCGCCCCTCATGAAAGGGGTGCAGCTGAACGATCAATCCAAACAGTACAATTTCCATCTGTTAAAAACCTCTAATAGATCAGGATACCAAAGCAGATCGTAACTTTAAGCGCTTTATACATAAGAAAATGGACAAGTTTCTAACTGTTCGTTCATTATTTGATGCTGAAGGTAAACTTTGTCGAAAAAGACTCGGACATCTATGGTACTTTAAATGTATATATCACACTCGTAAACCAGTTAGTGCAGGATAGCATAAGACAAAATGCACCCGTCTTCTTTCATTTGTCTACATAAAGGACAAATGAAATCGACTGGAGTATGGTGTCTGTACTGATATTGATGTAGAGCAATGTCCAAAATGCCAAGTATAGATCTTGTTCCTATTCTTTTAAGATGCTTTTCAAGATTCAGTATTAAAGAAGAGAGAGAGAGAGAGAGAGGATGAGATGAGAGGAGAGAGAGAGAAGACCAGAAACAGCCAGCCAGCCAGACAGACAGACATGACAGACAGACTGTTCTCATTTACTCCCTGATTTTATTAATCAAGAACATTTTCTTTTGTACCTCTCGGGTTTTGTTTTCGTTCTGTAATTCCTTTGAAGTATTGTCCTTTGTTGACCACTCTCTGAATTTCTGTTGTTGTTGCTGGATTGTTTAGCCATGCTTTTTGTTGTTCGTTTCATTTTGCGTCAATTCCGTGGCAAGACAGAGAGAGAGAGAGAGAGAGCGACGAGCAGAGAGAGGAGAGGACGAGAGTTGTTGTCGTTTATCTGTTTTATGTATCAAGACATTGTGTTTATCGTGTGGTGTGTTTTGTGTGTGTTGTGTGTTTATTCTTTGAGTATTTGTGTTGTTGACCTTTCTCTAATTTGTTGTTATCTGTGTTTCCATCCTCCTTTGTTGTTTTCATCTTGGTCATCCTGCGATCACTCTTTGTCTTCTCTAATGTTTTCTCCTCCATCCCTCCCTCTCTTCTCTTCTCTCCTCTTCCCTCCCCCTTTCTCTCTCCCCCCTCTCTCTCCTCCCCTCCTCTCTCTCTCTCTTTCTCTCCCCTCCCTCCTCCTCTCTCTCCCTCCCTCGCTCTCTCTCTCCTTCCTCACTCCCTCTCTCTCCGTCCCTACCCCCCCCCCCCCCATCTCTCTCTCTCCCTGTGTCGTCCTTGTGTGTACCAAAGCCGGTGCTTGTCCTACCCAGTCTGGCAGAGAGACCTTTTCCACTGATGGAGCAGGCGGCACAGCAGGTGACTCCCTCCCCACCACCCTTCCATCACCCTTCCATCCGCCACGCCCTCTACAACCCGGTACTTCGTGTGGCGTCCTGTCTCAGACTTGTCTTGTCTTGTCTTGTCTTGTCTTCTCCCAAAGGGAGTTCGTCTAGCGCTCCGGCCTTGACCTTCTTACCTCCCCCCCCCCTCACCCCCCGACCATCCACCTTCGATTTCTACCACCAGATTTCACCCCCCCCCCCCCCCCCCCCCCCCGTCACACACACACACACACTTTCCTTGTTGGGCTTGTCTGTCAGCTCTATCCAGTTGGGGGGCTAAGTGAGGGTGAGAAGGAAACAGGTGGCCGTTCTCTCATTCATGGGGTGTTTTGGTTTTCTTCCCCTGTTCATTCTCTTACTGACTCGTTTCTTGTTCGTCCATTCTGCCTTTCATTTTTTTTTACGTTCGATCTTAAAGTCTGTCACCGTCGTGATCGTCATTATCATCATCATCATCATCTCATCATCATCACCACTCATCATCATCAACATCCTCCTCCTCTCCCTCCTCATCATCATCATTATCATCATCATTATATATCAGATTATGATGATGATATGATGATGATGATGATGATGATGATGACGACGATAACGATGATGATGATATCATTATTAATTTGTTTTATTGGTATTTGGGGTATGCTGTCTTTTTAAGCACTCACGACTTGCCCATCGTCACCTGAACAATTGCAAACCCCGATCTTTGCAAGAAGAGTCAACTAATAAACTCATAAACACCAGAACCTTGCAAAGCAAAGATAAAGACAAACCAAAACCAAAGAGAAGAAGAAGAAGAAGAAGAAGAGAAAACAACAAAACAACAACAACAACAAGATGTAAACACTCGCAACTATACAACAAAGTGCACACCCTCCTATGCCACCCACCCCCTGATGTATGTACTAACTGGCAACAAACAGGCCCATGGAAACCAGGGGAGGGGATGCTAACTCCTGCTAATGTGTTCCTCCTGCACGAATATCAGACGATCTGCAATGTGTTTTTAGTGTAATAATACAAAAGGCACGAAAGAGGAGAAAATGAATATAAAATGATTAAGAAAATTAAAAAGCAGATGAATAAGAAGAGACACTGTTGGTTTTGTTTTTTTTTTCGGGGGGACGGGGGGGGACACTGTTTTTTTTTTTTTTTTTTTTTGTCTTCTTCCTTGAGGGGGGAAGGGGGGGGGGGTGCAAAGAGAAGACATGTGAAGCACAAAAGGTACGTAACAGGCTGCATGTACCAGAGGCCAGTGGAACACAAAATGACAAACCAAACAAGACCTTGATCGCCTTTTCCAGTGACCATGTCAAATAAT
>CM065746.1:5315541-5343041 GCA_033310375.1 Conus canariensis
CGTGTGATGTGTGTGTGCCAGTGATTCCATTGGTTGAACCAGTTAAACTCGGGTTCTCTCTTTCTTTGAGAATGGATATAAGATGCTCAGAAAACCAGGAAGTGTGTGACTCATTTAAGGGAAAGTGAACTCGCCCGTCTTGCTGAGGGCTCAAGAAAATACAGCGAGAAGCAGAGGTTTGCTGTCGCCTCGAAGCCGATGACGAGGTGGGGACGTAGACAGTGGAGGTTGCTGTAGCCTCGGAGCCGACGACAAGAAGAATTGTCTCCCGTGTGGGGACGGTCGACAGCAAGACGTGTCAGCCTGTTGGAGCCTAGACAGGGAGCTGCCAGACAACGGTGGGGTGTTTGCAGCCAGAGAAGACCTGTGGGAGAGGCCGACAGGAGCCCTTTCTGTGGAGAGGGTGACGTGCAGTGGAGTCCGGGAGACTCGGACTGAGGGTGCAACGCGTGCTACGTCGCCAGTGTCCCCCAACTGGGATTTGGCCAATGGGGAGGACACAACAGTGTGGCAGCTTCAGCTCGTAGTCGCACAGTGGGATGAGAGAAACTGACGGTCAACCAAGGAATGCTGGCAAGTTATGGACGTTTTATTTGTTCTTAAGTTTGAAGTGTTCAACCAGAATAGTGGAATGTTGTCTTTCCTGGTTAATTTAGAGTAACTAGAGAACAGGGGATGCGATTATGAGATTATCTGTATGATGTTTACATTTTTGTATGATACAGATAAGTGTGTTGTGTAGTGACGGGTGGGGGCGCGGAGTCAGGTTAAATAAAAGTTGATTATTTTCTGTGAAATGTTATTGGTTTCCAGTCACCTTTGTGCGGGCCCGATGTGAGTGACAGAGTGCGTGTGCCTATGCGAGAGCGCATTTTGGTTGTCTATAACCCCCTGCATCCCTGAATATTAAAATCATATTTTAATAACGAGGGGGAGCGTCGGAGACCCGTCATAATAACAATGATTATAATAATGACAATAATAATGATGATAATAATAATATAGCGATAATAATATAAACAACAAGAAGAAGAATTATGGTATTTATTATTATTATTATTCAATAATAATAATAATAATGATAAATGTAATAAAAGCAACATCATCAACATCAGCAGTAGTAATAGCAGCAGTATTAGTAGTATATCCTTATTATTTTGAAATGCTTGTCTCACCCCCATTTCCCTCTTTCTTCCTCCCCGCATTCTCTCTTGATCAGTCTGCATTATATATATATATATATATATATATATATATATATATGTGTGCATATATATATATATATATATATATTCAATTATAAACAAAGCTTGCTCGTATGTCTTAGATTGAAGAAATAGGGGGAGATAAGCATTCATATCTGCAGTGGTAGATAATTCTGCCTAACTAACAGTATGTGCTTGAGTTGGTGATTGGGGAAAAAATAAAATAAATGCTTCTCAAAGTGAGCCTTCAGCAAGCTTATAGTCTCCAAAGGGGAGACAATCTCCAATGGAGAGGAAACTCACTAACATATAACTCCTGGTCAGATACCGATATTTCGAAACCTGATTGTTTCTCCTCAGTGACCGCGGAAAGTGGTAAGTTGACTCCTCTGCCTTTTCGATTTTAAGAAGAATGCTATCCCAGAAAAGGCTGGTGTGCAATACCGTAGTATGTTTGTTGAGTTTTAAAAAAAAACCAACCAAAGGTGCCACCTAAGAAGCAACAGAAAATCATGAAAGAGCAAAACAAGCTACATTTTCTTGTGAAAAGTAGAAAATATAAAAAGATAACCTCTTAAGACACAGGTGCTGAGGGCCAGTTCTTGGAGGGCCATTTTTTCCCCATTCACCCACTAAAGCACATACTGTTAGTTAGGCAGAATTATCTACCACTGCAGATATGAATGCTTATCTCCCCCTATTTCTTCAATCTAAGACATAAGAGCAAGCTTTGTTTATAATTGAATATTTCTTGCAGTCATTGCAACACCAAGCTGCTCTGTAAGTTGCTGGAATGGTGCTCGGTACTTATCCTTGGAATTTATTTTATATATATATATATATATATATATATATATATATGTCTCTCTCCTTTTTGCTTCCATTCGTCTCTCTCTCTGTCTCTCTTTCCCTCTCTCTCTCTCTGTGAATCTATCTCTCATCCCCTCCCTCCCCCTCTTTCTCTCTCTCTCTCTCTTTCTGTCTGTCTGTCTGTCTGTCTGTCTCTGTCTCTCTCTCTCTCTCTCGCTCTCTCTCCGTGACCATAGTCTCTCTTTAAAGGAGGTACTTAAGCCCAGTCTGGGAGAGACTTGTTACCACGATGGAGCAGACGTACAGCGTCTGAATCCCTCCCCCCCTACCCTCACTCTTCTCATTCACCCTCACCCTCATCAGTTCTTCCCCTTGTGTGGCTTCCTGTCTTGTCCCAAGGGTGTTCCTCTCGCGCTTCGACCTTGACCTTATTCCCCATTCCCCCACCTACCCTCTAATTCTCCGACCTCCACCTCCCCCCCCCCCACTCGATCCCCTCCCAACCCCGAATTCTAACTTCCTTGTTTGGTTCTATTAAGGTGAGTAGTAATAATTTGTTTTTTGTTTTTTTGTTTTTGTTTCTGGCTACATGATCTTTCTCATGTAATGAGCTGAAGTTTTGGTGTATTTTTTTAAATGAGAAAATAGGCTGGATTCTTATTCATTGATCAGTCTAATTTATTCCTTCGTTCATTCACCCACTCACTCGTTATATCATACCTTCATTCTTTTATTCATCCAGTCACTCATTTTTTTTGTTCATTTATTCTTTCAGTCAAGTCCCTGTGTAACTCAATTGCACGTTTGGTTTTTCATTTGTTCTGTCGTTCATTCCCTTGAAGCTCAATCATGGTGTTTCATATATGACAGTGACTTAATGTGTCTAGTTAGTTCAGAGATACAATTCAGAGTTCACAGCCAGATACAGCTGGTTCGGATCCTCCTAGATGCTAATTCGAAAGGTTTGATACACCAGCAAACAATTCTCTTCAGACTGAGAAATGGCCACTGCCGACTGCGGAGCCACTTCAGTCGAATTAAGATTGCCTAGCAGACGAATGTCCGTGTGGCACTGGATCTCAGACCCTAGAACACATCCCCCAACACTGTCCAGCCCATGATGTTCGACGGCGTCAAACCTGGCCAGAGGGTGCAGAACTGCAGATGCAGCTTTGGGGCAGCCGTCAAGACCTCGAGAAGTCTGTGGGGTTTATCGTGGCGACAAGATTGAAGATCTGATGAGACGAAAAAAAAAAACTCGAGCGCAGAAGAAGGACATTATGTTGCCATTCTGAATGTATCGGTAGTATCAGTGAAGGATTGGTCAGGCCCTCTAATCACAGTGTTCCTAGCCTAGTCACCACGTCAGCTAACTCACATGGAATGGATACACGAGTTAACCAGCCGATCAGCGACAGCTCTACCCCTCCGCACCCCTTCCCCCTCCCCCACCACACACACCATTCATCTTTGTGTGCCTCAGACATGGGTGTCGGCAGATTCCCTTCAGGGTGAGCGGAACTCCTAAGGGTCAGTGGGCAAACCATGGGGATGATTTCTAACGTAAAGGATGATTTGTCTTTGTCAGTGCGTGGTGTGCGTGCATGAATGCGTGTGTGCATGCGACCGTGCCGGGCGTCCTTTGCCAGTGCGTGGCGTGAAAGCGTGTGTGCGTGCGTGCGTGTGTGCGTGTATGTGTGTGTGTGTGTGTGTGTGTGTGTGTGTGTGTGTGTGTGTGTGTGTGTGCGCGTGCGTGGGTGTGTTTGTATGTATGTGTGTATATGTGTGTGCGCGCGTGCTTGTGCGCGCGTGCTTGTGCGTGTTCGTGTGTTTGTGGTATGTACGCGCGTACGTGTGCGCGTTATGCGTGCGTGCTGTGTGTGTGTGTGTGTGTGTGTGTGTGTGTGTGTGTGTGGTGTGTGAGAGAGAGAGAGAGAGAGAGAGAATCAGACACAGACTTTAACTGTCTCAAGAACACTTAAGGGTCCGTAGACACAGCATAGTGTTCTAAGAAATCATCATTAATGGATAGACCATAATTCATCTGGGCCCATAGGGGGTGGAGGGGGGGGGGGGGCATGATTGTCTTTTCAAATTCATGCGATCATGAACATATTTGGCAATATGAATTTGTAAGTCGTCATCGTCCAACATTTCACGTGGGCGTAGGTTTTGCAAGTTTGGGTTTGGTAGTTCTTTTGTTAGCTATTCTGTTAGCTTCTGTGGCGGCAGTTCGTATCCAGAGCAGCTGTCCAGACAGAGATTGAGTTTCAACTTCGACCACATGACATGCTGATAATTTTCCTGTTTTGTCTGGTAGTGTTCGTATATCTACACCTTTCTATTTGTACGTCATGAGCGCTGTCGCCAAGTCTGCTGTGTGTACGCCTCCCGATATTTGACAACAACCGTCGCTGAAATCTGCTGGCATCACTGCTGTGTTTACGCCTTGGCTTAAGGCTGTGTCAGGCCAGTTGACACAGGCTAGAACACCAAGGCTACATCAAAATGTTGTTATGCTCTGCATAGTTATCAGGGATTGTCTTCAGTTGTGACAAGCTCCTAGCTAACATTATCAGTCTCCAAAATCCCCCGGAGTCGGAGTGTGGCTGCCCATGTGGCGGGGTAATCAAAAACGGTCACACATGTAACGTTCTCATCACTAGCTGATGCATTTGTACCATAGTGTTCAAGTACTTCGGATGTTTGGATGATCCTTGGAGTCTTTTAGCCAGGGTACGACAACAACAACAACAACAACAACTGCTGTGTTTAACGGTACATCACACACACACACACACACACACACACACACACACACACACACACACACACACACACACACACACACGCACACAGAGTCTATCCATATATGTCTCTCAATCCCTTCTGTCTATCAACGCCAGCCTTCCTGACCTCTCGTCACTCACCCATTCCCTCTACAACACACACGCACATGATCTGGGGCTCTCCACTAGAAGCTCCCAGGAGAACTTGGGCACAGTCTTTATCTTTTCTTTTTCCAAGTGCCACCCCAGCTTAAGATCCGATCAGCCTTTGCCACTGGCATTCCAGAGTCAAGGAGAAGGATTACATGCGGTATCATGCATTATTCAGTCAACCTTTGTTCGGTTTTCGAGTTCCCCCCGCCCTATAATGTTACCTCGCCCATCATACACCCTACGTCTCTTAAACTTTCCTTGTTGCTGAAATATTCATTCTGCAGTTACTCTTGTCTGTCTGTCTGTCTGTCTGTCTCTCTCTCTCTCTCTCTCTCTCTCTCTCTCTCTGTCTTCTCGTCTCTCTTCTTTCTTCTCTCTCTCTCTCCCCAGGGTTGGGTGGAAAAAAAACATGTATGTGGCTTATCTCATTACCCTGGTTAAATAAACTTTCGTTTCTTTTCGTTTCGTTTCGTTTCCCATTTCTCACCACTGCATTGGACAAGTCATAGGATCACATCATAACTATTACCCCCCCCCCACCCCACCCAGTCCTCCCTCCCCCAGCCATCATCCTACTTCTTGTCTCCTGTGAATATATGTGTATTGGTTTATTACAACCCCAAACCAGCAAGCAGTGATCAATCTCCTTTCATATTAGCCCCGAGACGAACGCATCTCCCTGGCTTCCTTCAGACAGGATCATCTCCCCTTCATTCTTGCTGTAGAGCGTGACCTCCCCTTACACCGGTCCCAGAAGGCCTTGAGTCACGAGGGAATCACGTGACATGATCCATTTCCGGAAGGACCCCATGGAGAAAATGAACCCACAGAGAAGAAGACCACCGGGAGAAACATCAAAGAAAATGGAGAGAGAGAGAGAGAGAGAGAGAGAGAGAGAGAGAGAGAGAGAGAGAGAAGAGAGAAGAGAAGACAGACAGACAGACAGAGAGAGGCAGGGACGGGGCAGAGGAGAGGGGTCGCCTGGGTAGAACATGAATCACTGGCAAGCGAAGTGGAAAATTCCTCGTCGACAATAATGAGGACAGGAGAAAGGCAGACGGGTGAAATGACAGAGCGAAGTAGAGGGTGGACGGGCAGGCAGGAAGTAGAGAGTGGACAGGCAGGCAGGAAGTAGAGAGTGGACGGGCAGGCAGGAAGTAGAGAGTGGACGGGCAGGCAGGAAGTAGAGGGTGGACGGGCAGGCAGGAAGTAGAGAATGGACAGGCAGGCAGGAAGTAGAGGGTGGGAAGGCAGGCAGGAAGTAGAGGGTGGACGGGCAGGCAGGAAGTAGAGGGTGGACGGGCAGGCAGGAAGTAGAGGGTGGACAGGCAGGCAGGAAGTAGAGGGTGGAAAGGCAGGCAGGAAGTAGAGGGAGGACGGGCAGGCAGGAAGTAGAGGGTGTACGGGCAGGCAGGAAGTAGAGAGTGGAAGGCAAGCAGGAAGTACAGGGTGGACAGGCCGGCAGGAAGTAGAGGGAGGACAGGCAGGCAGGAAGTATAGAGTACACGGTCAGGCAGGAAGTAGAGAGTGGACAGGTAGCAGAAAGTAGAGAGTACATGGGCAAGCAGGAAGTAGGGAGTGGACAGGCAGGCAGGAAGTAGAGAGTGGACGGGCAGGCAGGAAGTAGAGAGTGGACAGGCAGGCAGAAAGTAGACAGTGGACGGGCAGGCAGAAAGTAGACAGTGGACGGGCACACAGGAAGTAAGAGTGGACAGGCAGGCAGGAAGTACAGGGTGGACAGGCAGGAGGAAGTAGAGGATGGACAGGCAGGCAGGAAGTAGAGAGGGAACAGGCTGGTAGGAAGTAGAGAGTGGACAGGAAGGCAGGAAGTAGAGGGTGGACGGGCAGCAGGGAAGTAGAGAGTGGACAGGCAGGCAGAAAGTAGAGGTGGATGGGCAGGCAGGAAGTAGAGGGTGGACGGGCAGGTAGGAAGTAGAGAGTGGAAGGCAGGCAGGAAGTAGAGGTGGACGGGCAGGTAGGAAGTAGAGAATGGACAGGCAGGCAGGAAGTAGAGGTGGACGGGCAGGCAGGAAGTAGACAGTGGACAGGCAGGCAGGATGTAGAGAGGGGACAGGCAGGCAGGAAGTAGAAGGTGGACGGGAAGGCAGGAAGTAGAGAGTGGACGGGCAGGCAGGAAGTAGAGGGTGGACGGGCAGGCAGGAAGTAGAGAGTGGACAGGCAGGCAGGAAGTAGAGAGTGGACAGCAGGCAGGAAGTAGAAGGGTGGACAGGCAGGCATGAAATAGAGAGCGGACAGACAGGCAGGCAGGAAGTAGAGAGGGGACAGGCAGGCAGGCATTAGAGAGGGGACAGGCAGGCAGGAAGTAGAGAGTGGACGGGCAGGCAGGAAGTAGAGGGTGGACGAGCAGGCAGGAAGTAGAGGATGGATGGAAGGCAGGAAGTAGAGGGTGGGAAGGCAGGCAGGAAGTAGAGGGAGGACGGGCAGGCAGGAAGTAGAGGTGTGGACGGGCAGGCAGGAAGTAGAGGGAGGACGGGCAGGCAGGAAGTTAGAGGGAGAACGGGCAGGCAGGAAGTAGAGAGTACATGGTCAGGCAGAAAGTAGGGAGTGGACAGGCAGGCAGGAAGTAGAGAGGTACACAGGCAAGCAGAAGTAGGGAGTGGACAGGCAGGCAGAAAGTAGAGAGTACACAGCAAGCAGGAAGTAGAGAGTACACAGGCAAGCAGGAAGTAGAGAGTAACAGGCAAGCAGGAAGTAGACAGTGGACAGGCAGCAGAAAGTAGACAGTGGACAGCAGGCAGAAAGAGAGAGTACACAGGCAGGGCAGGAAGTAGACAGTGGACAGGCAGGCAGGAAGTAGAGAGCAACACAGGCAGGGAGGAAGTAGACAGTGGACAGGCAGGCAGGAAGTAGACAGTGGAACGGGCAGAGGAAGTAGACAGTGGACAGGCAGGCAGAAAGTAGACAGGGACAGGCAGGCAGAAAGTAGAGAGTACACAGGCAAGCAGGAAGTAGAAGTGGACAGGCAGGGCAGAAAGTAGAGAGTACACAGGCAAGCAGGAAGTAGACAGTGGACAGGCAGGCAGGAAGTAGACAGTGGACAGGCAGGCAGGAAGTAGACAGTGGACAGGCAGGCAGAAAGTAGAGAGTAACAGGCAGGCAGGAAGTGAAGTGGACAGGCAGGCAGAAAGTAGAGAGTACAAGTGCAGGCAGGAAAGTAAGACAGTGGACAGGCAGGCAGGAAGTAGACAGTGGACAGTGGGCAGGCAGAAAGTAGACAGTGGACAGGCAGGCAGAAAGTGACAGTGGGACAGGCGAGGCAGGAAGTAGAGAGTGGACAGGCAGGCAGGAAGTAGAGAGTGGACAGGCAAGGCAGGAAGTAGAGGGTAGGACAGTGCAGGGAGGAAGTAGAGGGTGGACAGGCAGGCAGGAAGTGGAGAGTGGACAGGCAGGCAGGAAGTAGAGGTGGACAGGCAGGGAGGAAGTAGAGGGGGGACAGGCATGCAGGAGTATGAGGGTGGACGGGCAGGCAGGAAGTAGAGGGTGGACAGGCAGGCAGGAAGTAGAGAGTGGACAGGCAGCCAGGAGTAGAGTGACGCGCGGAAGTAGGGTGGCGGGCGCAGAAGTAAGGGACAGCAGAAAGTAGAGGGAAGGAGGCAGAGTAGAGGGGCGGGCAGGGAAGGAAAGAGGGGGAGGGCAGGCAGAAGTAAGGTAAGGCAGCGAAGTAGAGGTGAGGCAGCAGGATAGTGAGGAGGAGGGCAGGCAGGAAGTAGAGGGTACGGGCAGAGGAGTAGGAGAGGGAGGCGGCAGGAATACAGTGGACAGGCGGCAGGAAGGAGGGGAAGGCGGCAGAAGAAGTACGGAGGAGGAAAAAGAGGAGTGGGAGGAGGCAGAAGTAGAGAGTACGGCAGCAGGAAGTGAGTGGCAGGAGCAGAAGTAAGGGGACGGCAGGCTAAAGGGGCACAGCAGAAGTAGAGGGACGCAGGCGAAAAGAGAGGACGGCACAGGAAGTAAGAGTGGAGGGCAGAGAAGGGTGACGCAGGAGAAGAGAGAGGAAGGAGCAGGAAGTAGAGGGAGCAGGCGAGGAATAGGAGGACGGAGGCAGGAAGTTAGGGGTGGACGGCAGAGAAGTAGAGGGGGACGGCAGGCAGAAGTAGAGGGGGACGGGCAGGCAGGAATAGAGGTACGGCAGGAGGAAGTAGGAGTGGAAGGCAGGCAGGAAGTAGAGGGGAGGGAGTAGGAAGAAGAGAAGGACAGCAGCGGAAGTAGAGGGTGACGGCAGCAGGAAGTAGGAACGGCAGCAGGAAGTAGAAGGGGACAGGCAGGCAGAAAGTAGAAGTGGACGGAAGGCAGAGTAGAGAGTGACGCAGGCAGGAAGTAGAGTGGAAGGCAGGCAGGAAGTAGAGAGTGAAGGCAGGAGGAAGTAGAAGTGGACAGGCAGGCAGGAAGTAGAGTGGCGGGCAGGCAGAATAGAGGGACAGGCAGGCAGAAGTAGAAGGGAAGGCGGCAGGATAGAGAGGACGGCAGGCAGGAATAGAGAAGGGAGGGATAGGCAGGAAATAGAGGGTGGACAGGCAGGCAGGAAGAGAAGTGGAGGCAGGCAGGAAGTAGAGTGGGAAGGAGGCGGAAGTAGAGACAGGAGGCAGAAGTAGAGGAAGAAGAGGAGACGGCAGGCAGGAAGTGAGTGGAGAGGGCAGCAGGAGTGAGGTAGACGGAGCAGAAAGAGAGTGGAAGGAGGCGGAAGTAGGAGTACAGGCAGCAGGAAAAGGGGATGGCGGCAGAAGGAAGTAGAGAGGCACGAAGGATGTGGAACACAGGGGAGGAAGAAGGCAAGCAGGAATAGGGGTGACGGCAGCAGGAAGTAAGTGAAGGGCAGAAGTAGAGGACAGGCAGGAGGAAGTAGAGAGGGCAGGCAGCAGAAGTAGAGGATAGGGGAGGAAGTGAAGGGACAGGCAGGCAGGAAGTAGAAGGGCGGCAGGCAGAAGTAGAGGTGGACGGCAGCAGAATAGAAGTTGGAAAGGGCAGGCAGGAAGTAGAGTAAGGCAGCAGAAAGTAGGGTGACGGCAGCAGGAAGTAGATGGACAGCAGGCAGGAAGTAGGTGACGGCAGGCAGGAAGTAAAGGGACAGGCCAGAGTAAAGTAGGGCAGAATAGAAGTGAGCAGCGGAGTAGAGATACGCGCAGGAAGTAAAGGGACGGGCAGCAGGAAGTAGAGTGGACGGCAGGCAGAGTGAAGGAAGGCAGGCAGAGTAGAAGTGGACAGCGCGGAAGTAGAGGGAGCAGGAGGAAGTAGGAGACGGCGGAGAGTGGGTGCAGGCAGAGGAGTAGAGGGGGACGGCAGCAGGAAGTAGTGACGCAGCGGAAGTAAGGTGACGTGGAGGAAGTAGGTACAGCAGGCGGAGAGAGGGGGAGGAGAGAGTAGAGTGAGCAGGCAGAAAAGGGACGGCAGGCAGGAAGTAGAGGAGTGGACAGGCAGGCAGGAAGTAGAGGATGGAGGGGAGGCAGGAAGTAGAGAGTGGACAGGCAGGCAAGAAGTAAAGTAGGAGTGGACAGGGCAGGCAGGAAAGTAGAGGGTGGACGGGCAGGCAGGAAGTAGAGGGTAGGACGGGCAGGCAGGAAGTAGAGTGTGGAAGGCAGGCAGGAAGTAGAGGTGGACGGGCAGGCAGGAAGTAGAGAATGGACAGCAGGCAGGAAGTAGAGGGTGGACGGGCAGGCAGGAAGTAGAGAGGGGACAGGCAGGCAGGAAGTAGAAGGTGGACGGGAAGGCAGGAAGTAGAGAGTGGATGGGCAGGCAGGAAGTAGAGAGTGGACAGGCAGGCAGGAAGTAGAGAGTGGACGGGCAGGCAGGAAGTAGAGGGTGGACGGCAGGCAAGGAAGTAGAGAGGGACAGGCAGGCAGGAAGTAGAGAGTGGACAGACAGGCAGGAAGTAGAGAGGGGACAAGCAGGTAGGAAGTAGAGTAGGGGACAGGCAGGTAGGAAGTAGAGAGTGGACAGGCAGGCAGGAAGTAGAGGGTGGACGGGCAGGCAGGAAGTAGAGGGTGGACGGGCATGCAGGAAGTATAGGGTTGACGGGTAGGCAGGAAGTAGAAGGTAGACAGGCAGGCAGGAAGTAGGGGAGGACGGGCAGGCAGGAAGTAGAGAGTGGACAGGCAGGCAGGAAGTAGAGGGAGAACGGGCAGGCAGGAAGTAGAGAGTACACGGTCAGGCAGGAAGTAGAGAGTGGACAGGCAGGCAGAAAGTAGAGAGTACACAGGCAAGCAGAAAGTAGGGAGTGGACAGGCAGGCAGGAAGTAGAGAGTACACAGGCAGGCAGAAAGTAGGGAGTGGACAGGCAGGCAGGAAGCAGAGAGTGGACAGGCAGGCAGGAAGTAGAGAGTGGACAGGCAGGCAGGAAGTAGACAGTGGACAGGCAGGCAGGAAGTAGACAGTGGACAGGCAGGCAGGAAGTAGAGAGTGGACAGGCAGGCAGGAAGTAGACAGTGGACAGGCAGGCAGGAAGTAGAGGGTGGACAGGCAGGCAGGAAGTAGAGGGTGGACGGGGAGGCAGGAAGTAGAGGGTGGAAAGGCAGGCAGGAAGTAGAGAGTGGACAGGCAGGCAGGAAGTAGAGAGTTGACGGGCAGGCAGGAAGAAGCCGTAATGTTTGACCACCGGTGGCCAGCAAAATGGATGTGATATCACTACTTATGGTGAAAATACGTTAAACAAAAGACTCATCCATTCAATCTTTATGACACCCAAACTGGTCCTTTGGAAAAAAAAGATGAGAGAAACAGTATCACTATCAATTCTTTTAAGCTCCAAGCTGCCATGGGTCATTTTGTTAGTCCTGTGGGCGAATGGTAGGTAAGAACTCTCAATCCTCTGCTGTCATGACTGCTAGGCGATTCGGTGACGTAAGCAGCATTCCTTTGGAGTTATGTTTTCTTGTGGGAGCAAGAGTTACCCTACCTGTTTGTTGTTTATTGTTTACTGTTCCCTGCCTCATTTTATATTTACTTTCCTGAATAAAAGGCAGCATACTTTCATCTTCGTGGATTTTGTCGTCTGGTAACACTTTTTTTAAATCCAGGGAAAAGTTTCATTTTGTAGATTTTGTCGTCTGGTAATATGTTTTTTAAATCCAGGGTAAAAAAAAATCGTTTATATTCAAAATGCGTTTTGTCTTCCCTTCTGTAGTTCTCCTGTCACACTGTGAGAGTATCAGTAGAAAACTCTCTGTGTGTGTGAGTGTGTGTGTGTGTGTGTGTGTGTGTGTGTGTGTGTGTGTATGTGTGTGTGTGTGTGTGTGTGTGTGTGTGTGTGTGTGTGTGTGTGTGTGTGTGTGTGTGCGCGTGCGCGCGCGTGCGCGCGCGCGCGAGTTCATCCATGTGTGCATAGGTGTTTGCTTGTTGATGTTGTATCATTACTATCATTCTAATCATTGTTCTCATTACCATTACTTTTGTTGTCATTATAACAATAAGAACAGTATCATCATCATCATCATCATCATCATCATCATCATCATCATCATTATGATTATAATGACGACTCCAACTAATACTCCCATTGCAATCCCGCTGATAGTAGTACATGATTAAACTATCTAGATCTGATTATCTTTCTATCAGTCTATTTGCCTGTCTCTCTGGGTGATTCTATGATTTCTATGACTCCCCCACGCCTACCGCCTCTCTCTCTCTCTCTCTCTCTGTATGCACATTGCATATGTCCTGTTTTTCTTCGTCTTTTGTTCCCATTTTATCTTCTCTCTACGCCTGTCACTCTGCCCCGTTCTATGTGTTTCTATCAATGTCGTCGTCAATGTCACATCTCTTTCTCTGGCCGTGTTCTCTCGCAGGAACGCTACTTGTTGTACTCTGGGACAGACTTGCTACAATCATGAGAACATTCGAACAGCAGCTGAATCCGCACCCCCTCCCCCCCCACCACCCCACCCCCGACACACACCCTACCATCACTTCTGACACCTTTCTCACGCTCTTCAGCCCTTGACCTTGTGTGGCTTCTGTCTCAAACGTCTGCCTTGTCTTGTCCAGCCCCACGGGTGTTCGTCTAGCGCCTCCGCCTTGATCCTCCTACTCCCTCCATCCACCCTCCGTCTCTTTGTCCAAACCTTTTTTTCCCTTTGCGCTTAGTTAGTTTGCTGGTGTTGTTAAAAGTGCATGCTTAAGTGGGGGCTGAAGGGGAGAAAATAAGGCACGTTCTCATTCACTGGCTTTTTGTTCCTTCCGTCATTTATTCTTCACTTCATTCATTCAGTAATCCTTCATTCGTTCATTTGTTCATTCATTCAGGCAGTCAGTGAGTCAGTCGATTCCTCATTCAACCGAACCGTATGTTTGGTCATTCGTTCGAGCTATCCATTCAGTTTATGGTCAATCATAGAGTTTCCCATTTCCCAGCAATTCGTCTTCTTCTTCTTCTTCTTCTTCTTCTTCTTCTTCTTCTTCTTCTTCTTCTTCTTCAGCGTTCCAGTATCTGGTAGCGTGTGAACTCGTTTTACCCTGTTGGGATACTCACACTATACTCGAGAGTATAGTCAGTTCACTCCGACATCGTTGAGTGCAGAAATTTGTGGGAAGAGGTTGTGGAAAAAGATAGATAAAAGATATGGTAGACAGAAAGGACAGCAGACGACAGTACAGCAAAAGAAGGAGACAGAGTTACTGAGAGCGAAAGGAAAAGGGACGTTACCAGCACAGAATGTCCAGGAGGAGGGGGAACTATTTGTACAAAAGATCCCCCGGTATCCTCACGGGGACATTTCCCAGCAATGACTCAGTGTGTCTTGTCAGTGTAGTCAGTGACAGAGTCCAGAACTGTCGCAGTGAGACGTTGCACGTTTGCTTCTCTCTGGAGGCTCATTAATGTTTAAGTCTACATTTCATGCTGCCAGAGATCACTTTTTTCCTGTCGAGATATAAGTGGTGTTTGGTAGCTTCTTTTCCCACACCACTTGTGAGATTGTGAACTTGTCTACTTCTCGCTTGAGATGGAAACACGAATGAACCAGGCAGTCCCTGACTGCTTCCTCTGTCATTTATCTTCGTGTGACTCAGAGACGGGAGAGCACAAAGATTCCCTAGACCGTCATCAGAACATTCGAAGGTCGGTGGACAGAACAAGGGAATAATGAGAGAAAAGGGAATTTGTCTTTGTGAGCTCTCTCTCTCTCTCTCTCTCTCTCCCCCTCTCTACCCCCTCTTACCCCCTCTTTCCTCTCTCTTCCTCCTCTTCTCTCTGTGCGCGCGTGTGGTGAGTCGTGCGCGAGCGCGCGCGTTATATGCACTGCATGTGCATGTGTTGCATTTCTTTCATGCATGGTGTATAGTCTTGATAATTGAGACTCATTTATGTAACATTAGTATATATTCCCTTGTCTGAAGGCTGCGCTATGAAATAAAAAGTGTCAGGTCATGTCAGTGTCTCTCTCTCTCTCTCTGCGCTAGCAGAGGCGCACGCATACTGTTGCATCTTGTTTGCGTGAGAGTGTGCGCTGCGCTGTGATCTGTCTCACACACACACACACACACACACACACACACACACACACACACACACACACACACAAAATATATATATATATATATGTATATATGTATGTATGTATATGTGTGTGTGTGTATGTCTGTGTGCGTGCGTGCGTGCGTGCGTGCGTGCTGCGTGCGTGCGTGTGTGTGTGTGTGTGTGTGTGTGTGTGGTGTTGTGTGTGTGTGTGTTGTTTGAGTGTGAATAGGGAGGGAGGGAATGGGAGAGGATGACAGAGATAGAAGCTAGTGGTACGAGGGAGGGAGTGGGTGCTTCAGTGGGTAGGGAAGGAAAGGACAGGAAAAGATTCATTGCCGTCCCTCTCTCCGAAAGGACGTCAGCGTCATTTGTGTTGGAGACAGATCAAACCAGCCCAAACTCAGGCCTCAGGCACCGACACAAACAGAACTCTTCCTCCACGAATGTCTTGTCCACACAAACAAGAGGAAATCACTCTGAAAAGATATCAAACAGAGTTACAGGCCTTTCCTCGTCAGCCATGACGGAAGTGTCAACTTCTCTTTTTCTCTCTCTCTCTGCGTGATTTTTTTTTCTTTTTCTATTTTGTCCTTCCTTTAAACATCTAGCTGGAGGCCTCTGCGGTTGGATGCTTCATGCCAGTATGACTTGATGTATTGTAAACATTGAAGAGCAAGAATGGTATAGACCGTGATGACCATGTGAACAGTTGGTTACCATCACTGAACAATATAACCATGGTTTATCAATAACTCTAAAGCAGAACTATCTAGAAGTCATTACTAACATTTTTGTGATTTTCAAAGTGAGGGGACTGCAGGCAGAAATTGAAATGAATCTTTAAAAGAATTACTAGTGAGTTCGCCAAGAAAAAAAACAGGGGCAAACAAATTACAAGACAAAACTCAACGCGTTTCGATCTCTTATGTCTTCTTCAGGCAACGTCTGGATGTTGTTCATTGTGCCTGAAGAAGACCTAAGAGGTCGAAACGCGTCGTGTTTTGCATCGTAATTTGTTTGTCCCTGTTGTTTGGTGGACTCACTAACAATCTGAAAAGATTTTTTTTTTGTCATACTAAACACTGGGACATTAACATCTTGTAGGTATGACAAATCTTTTAGTCACTTTGTAGTGACACTGGTCTCCTACTTTTCCCTAGCTGATTTTGGATACTGTGGAACGAGCATCTTGATCCAGTATCCAGATAGACACCTTGCAGCTGTTGAATGTAGCGAAGAACCTGAGAAGGAAAAGAATGGGGAAAAAATTGTGAGAAAAAGAAGAAAATAAAAGTGGAAGTGTGAGACGAAAAAAAGGAAATGAAGAAGGAGGAGAAATGGGAGACCTGGGAGAAAAGAAGGGGAAGGAGGAGCAAGAGGAGGAGGAGGAGGAGGAGGAGGAGGAGAAAATTTTTATTGACGCTTTACCGGTTGACCATATTGAAGCATAATTGTCAGGGATATTTCAACCTTCACATAATTAAATACTCACCAAACACCTCTGTGCCATATAACAAAAGAAAAGAGAACAGCAAGATTGTGAAGAGCTGACGAAGAAGATGGGAAAAAAAAACATTGTCAACACCACAGTAAAGAAAAAAAATTTTTTTTTCAAACAAAAAATCGCCTCCAGACCGAAAAAAGAAACGACGAAGAGGAAGACTATGACGACGATGACGACGACGCTAAAAAGAAAAGAAAGAGAAGAAGAGAAGAAAGAAGAAGAAGAAGAAGAAGAAGAAGAAGAAAAGAGAGAGAGATGATGATGATGATGATGATGACGACGATGGTGATGATGATAATGGATGGATGAAGAAGAAGAAGAAGAAGAGAAGAAGAAGAAGAAGAAGAAGAAGAAGAAAGAAGAAGAAGAAGAGAAGAAGAAGAAGAAAAAGAAGATGGGGGTGATGATGATGATGATGATGATGATGATGATGATGATGATGATGATGATGATGTGAGATGAAGAAGAAGAAAGAAGAAGAAGAAGAAGAAGAAGAAGAAGAAGAAAGAATGAGAAGAAGAACGGAATGAAAGGAAGAAGAAGAAGAAGAAGAAGAAGAAGAAGAAGGAAGAAAAGAAGGAATAGAGAAACGCATCCTTCCCATTCCCCACATACAAACAGAACTGCTTTACAGAAGTATTTGAGAGCCATATGCATTATGGTGGGAACTCCAAAAACCTAATCACTCAAGAAACGTCTGTTCATGGTAAAATAGAGCAAAGATTGAACATGTAATTTCTATTTTCTGTACCCGTCACGTGTGTTAGATTTCATTCTATCCAGCTGTCTAAATAGACAAAAAGAGAGAGAGAGAGAGAGAGAGAGGGGGGGGAGGGGGGGGAGGGAGAGTGAGAAAGAGAGAGATAGAGTGAAAGAGTGAGAGTGAAAGAGAGTGAGAGAGAGAGGGAAAGAGGGAGAGAAGGGGGATCGGGAGAGAGAGAGGGAGGAGGAGCGAGAGAGAGAGAGAGAGAGAGAGAGAGTGAGAGTGGGAGGTAGAGTGAGAGTAAGAATGAGAATGAGTGCGAGAGAGTGAGAGAGTTAGAGAGAGAGGGAGAGTGAGAGAGAGACAGTAGAAGGGAGAGAGATAGGCAGTGAGAGGGAGAGATAGAAAGAGTGAAAGGGAGAGTGAGAGAGAGAGAGAGACAAAGAGAGGCAGAGAGAGAGAGAGAGAGAGAGAGAGAGACAGAGACACACAGAGAGAGAGAGAGAGAGAGAGAGAGAGAGAGAGAGAAGAGAGAGACATGTGGCATGGCTCATTCAGATCTGTCACTAAGATTCTCTGTGGGTGTCCTGGCTACCCTCCAGTTTGCCTGGAATCACTGGCTCCCGGTGAAATGAAAAAACAGGCCACTGATGATTACATTACATGTTGCAGACATCTAGTGGCACATCTCCCTGAACTTCTGGCACCACCTGATGCTGTCTGACAATGATGATAAAACAACAACAAAGAGACCATTGATAATAATGATGATGATGATGGTGATGATGATGATGATGATGATGATGATGATGACGATGACAATGACGATGATGATGATGATGATGATGATGATGGTGATGATGATGATGATGATGATGATGATGATGATGACAATGATCACGTCGGGGTCACCACTGTCACACACCCATGTTTGTGAACATACACACTTGCATTCACAAACACAGTATGCTTACTTCGTACACAACACGCAATCACTCCATTCACCCAAAGGAGCACTACCACAATTGAACTGAGTTTTCTATAAAACGCTCCCTTTACTCACAAAGAAAAGGGTTTTAATTATTCTTTGCATTTCACTGCATTTTCCAACAATTATTTCTTCTCTTCACAAGATAATTCCCCACATAGAAACAATAATGCAATATTCAAAGTTTTACCAAAAATCCAACACACTCACACACATGTTTACATCTATCAATGTTCTTAAAGAATATTAAATTACTTGTATCACTGATAAAGCTGACATAGTCTAACTCTAATGACTCATGTCCCGACATGGACACTGCATATGAGTTCTTACAATCAATACCTCTACCAGAGTTTGTTACCACCTCTAATGGAATCACCCATCACACGTGCACCGGGATCACGTCATATACACTACCCACGGCTCGATACCAGCGTAACTCAAGCCTAGTGCCACCGCTGGAACACACTGTACCACCACTGTACCACCACTGGACCACCACTGGACCACCACTGGACCACCACTGGACTCTGAGGGATCTGTATACGAAACCCTTCTAGGCAATAACGAAACCTACCTGTAGACTTTCCAGTCTACATCTACATCTCATATACTCGATGTACTTGCCACGCTTCCAAGCATATACACCCCACCAAGGGTTAGCACACCCAATTGAACAACCAGGGTTGCATCGGACAAACCAGTCCAATAATATAGCACAACCCAACCCAGGGTTGCATCGGACAATCCTAGTCCTATGTTAAACCCAAAGAGGGTTACAATCAGACATCCTCCTATGTCTGTGTCCAGAGCTCCTCTGAAGTAACAATAATCTTCCACCCTTCCTCACATTGGGTGAACACACTTCACAATCCACTCAGCGTCCTACTCTTCCGCATCACTGGCGGTTGCACTCCATGAATACAAAAAAGCATCAAACCCGTAGGTTCCATTCCACAATTGCAAAAATTACAAAATCTCTTAATTGATATGAAACTTTTCCATTCACATCACTTTTTCCTCATTCACATGACATACACACTTGCATTCACAAACACAGTATGCTTACTTCGTACACAACACGCAATCACTCCATTCACCCAAAGGAGCACTACCACAATTGAACTGAGTTTTCTATAAAATGCTCCCTTTACTCACAAAGAAAAGGGTTTTACTTATTCTTTGCATTTCACTGCATTTTCCAACAATTATTTCTTCTCTTCACAAGATAATTCCCCACATAGAAACAATAATGCAATATTCAAAGTTTTACCAAAAATCCAACACACTCACATACATGTTACACTATCAGTTCTTATATTAAATAGTATCAATAAAGACAAGTCATCTTGACTTGTCGAGGAGCTTTCTTTCACTTGGCTGTACCACCTCTGGACCACCACAGCCTGGACTCTCACTAGGCTCGTACAGCTCAAGCCTGGACCACCACTGGACCACCACTGGACCACCACTGGACCCACCACTGGACCACCACTGGACCACCACTGGACCACCACTGGACCACCACTGGACCACCACTGGACGCTGAGGGATTCTGTAACGAAACCCTAGGTCCAGGGTTAACCTCTAAAATGAATTTTATTTATTCTTTCTCTTTCTCTCTTATTATTCATAGCTCCTTTTTAACTCCTTTCACATTCACTCCAAGATCAATATAGAATACTCACATGAGTCTTGTTCCGCCAACCTATTCCTACCTACAGTTGGGGTACAGAGAGAAATCTTTATACAACAATATTTTATTTATTTATTTTTCAATTCTCTTTTCGCGTTCAACGTTCATCTTTCTCTTTTTCCCAAATAGCGCAATATCATCAAATCTGTATAATTATCAAACTTCTGTTATCATTACAATTACACCTTTACTGTAATTGCTTTAACCAGTTTACAACCCCAACTGGTACTCACCTTCTAGGGAATAAGCGACAAGCCTACCCTAGTAGACTTCCAGTCTACATCTACACTCTATACTCGAGTGAACTTGCCACGCCAGGCATATTACACCCACCAAGGGTTAAGCACACCCAAACCAGGGTTGCATCGGACAAACCAGTCCAATCATATAGCACACCCAACCCAGGGTTGCATCGGACAATCCTAGTCCTATGTTAAACCCAAAGAGGGTTACAATCAGACATCCTCCTATGTCTGTGTCCAGAGCTCCTCTGAAGTAACAAAATCTTCCACCCTTCCTCACATTGGGTGAACACACTTCACAATCCACTCAGCGTCCTACTCTTCCGCATCACTGGCGGTTGCACTCCATGAATACAAAAAAGCATCAAACCCGTAGGTTCCATTCCACAATTGCAAAAATTACAAAATCTCTTAATTGATATGAAACTTTTCCATTCACATCACTTTTTCCTCATTCACATGACACCCCCCAACCTCCGATAAAAAAATTTGATTCATCAAATTTTTTCAAAGAAGAGTATAGGAGTTCACAAAAAAAATACACCATTGACAGTATTCTGAAAAAATACTTTCCCAAAATGACATGAGTACCTGCGAACAGAAAAATGTATATTTATAAAAACATTGTTTCCAAAAAAAATTATCCAAAGCCAACATCAATGCATCAACTATCACTACCGCAAGTAATCAATATTGCACACAACAATATTCCATTACTCAAATACAAACATATAAATTCAACTTTCAACAGCAAACTTGAAAACACACACTGCTTATTACTGTCGAGACAAAATGTCAGCAATCACATTGCTGGACCCTGAAATTGGATCAACCCTGAAACTGTATTGCTGGATCGCCAAAGACCACCGTAATAGACGGTTATTCTTTGTTCTTGATGTCTTCAAAAACGTCAGAGGTCTGTGATCCGTCTGCAGGACAAAAAACCTGCCTTGCAAGAAACGCTCAAATTTTGCAAGTGCCCACACAATCGCTAAGCATTCCCGTTCAATAGTAGAATACTTCGACTGTGCATCAGTGAACTTCTTACTTGCAAACTGTACTGGATGCAATAAATCTTGATGTTCTTGCAAAAGAACAGCACCCATTCCTGTTGAACTTGCATCAGTCCGGAGGACAAAATCTTTCTCCAAGTTGGGCAGAAGTAAAACAGGAGAAGAATTCAAAACCTTTTGAACTGCTTCCAAAGCATTCTGACAATCTACAGTCCAATCAATAGATGAATGCTTGGAACCCTTTGTCAACTCAGTTAATGGAGCTGTAAGAGTTGCAAAGTGAGGGACATAACGCCTGTAATAAGATAAGAGTCCAAGAAGTGAACGAACCTGTTTCTTTGAACATGGGGTTTTGATTGCCAAAATCTTTTCCATTTTCTTCTTTTCTGGCTGCATCGAACCCACAGCAATTGTATGCCCCAAAAACTCCAGTTTTTGAAAACCCGCCATGATTTTCGATGACCTTGCTGTCAATCCAAAAGAACGGAGTCTTTCAAAAACACTTTTCAAACATCTCAGCAGATTACTCCATGTTTGTGAAGCCAGCAAAATATCATCAAAAAAACTTACAGCAGACATTTCATGTAACCTGAGTTGTCTCATCATTCTTGCGAAAGTTGCCGGTGCATTCTGCAAACCAAAAGGCATTCGCAAAAAATGAAAAAGTCCAAATGGTGTTTGAAAAGCTGTTTTTCCTTTATCATCAACACACATCGGTATCTGCCAATAACCTTTCGTGAGATCAATTTTCACAAAATACTTGGCTTGACTCAGTTGACAAAACAAATCCTCCACATCAGGAATTGGTTCAGAATCAAAAACAGTCAATTTATTCAAAGCCCTGTAATCAATACAAAATCTGACTGAACCATCTGGTTTTGAAACCAGCACCACAGGAGCCACATATGGAGAACTTGACTTTTCAATGACCCCAAGATCCAACATGACCTGTACCTCTCTTTCAATAATTTGCTTTTTTGCAAAAGGTAAAGGATACGACTTCATTCGTACAGGAACATCTGTTGTCAACCGTATTCTATGAGGTTCAACACCAACTGCAGATCCTGGTTTGTCTGTAAGTACATCTGTATAATCCTGTAGTAAACACTTTAGTTGAGCCACCTGAGATGGTTTCAAGTCCTCGTTGATCTTGACATCCTCGTATGTTTCACCTTTTAAGGATAATGTAGGCAGTTGAATAACATCATCACCAGTGTCCTGAACTACACCAACAGCAGTTTCATGAATTACAGGCACCTTGTGAAACACAGGTTTGTCAAGACGTTGCAAATGTTCTGTCACACAATCCATTCGTAACAGACATGAAATGTCACATGCCAATGCTGAAATCTTATCATCAGGGACAGCAACCTTGTTGATCATAACATCAGACCTGTGAAAGTACTTTTTCAACATGTTAACATGGAAAATTTTCTTCACACCATTCATATCAATTCTGTAATTGACATCAGAACATTTTTCAATGACGACGAATGGTCCTTTCCACATCACATGCATCTTGCTCTTGTCATCTGTCAAAAGCACCAACACATTGTCACCCACAGAAAACACACGCATCTTTGCCCCACGATCAGCATACTTTTTATGCGTAGTTGCACTGTTATAAGCATTTTCTTGGGCAATACGACATGCATCTGCTATACGATTTTGTAAAGTAAAAACATAATCAAAAACATTTTTTTCTTCTTGAGACACATTGTCCCCAGACCATGACTTTGACAGGATGCTAATAGGTCCTTTTGGTGAACGACCAAAAAGCAACTCAAAAGGAGAGAAACCTGTGCTCTCATTTGGCAATTCCCTGTAAGCAAAAAGTATGGCTGGAATGTATCGATCCCAGTCTGATGGTCTTTCCTTAGAAACTTTCTTCAACATCATCTTGAAAGTACCATTAAATCTTTCCACAAGGCCATTCGACTGTGGATGGTATGGAGATGTAGTACATGCAGAAATTGAAAGTAAACGAAATATTTCTTTCATGAGATCTGACACAAACTGAGTACCCAAGTCAGATAATATTTCATCAGGAAGTCCCATTCTGGAAAAAATAGAAAATAATGCTTCTGCCACAGAAATGGTATCAATCTTTTTCAAAGGTACAGCTTCAGGATACCTGGTAGCAACATCCATGACAGTGAGCACATAACGAAAACCAGAATTGGAAACATGAAATGGACCAACCAAATCAATACAAACACGACTGAATGGTTCAGTAATGACTGGCATTCTTTGCAAAGGTGCAAATGGTATACGACCTTTGGGAATTGTTTTCTGACAGACATCACATGATTGACAATATTTTGAAACTTGCACACTAACACCAGGCCAAAAAAATGAAGACAACACACGTTGAAGAGTACGTTTGACTCCACAATGACCCGAAAACATGGAATCATGTGCAGTATGCAAAACAGTATCACGTAAAGACATAGGAACGACAATCTGCTCCACCACCTGTTCATCTTTAGGAAAAAGACGGTATAAAAGATTATTCTTTTTTATGTACATGATATCAGTCACTTTGTCAGGTACCTCAGGAACAACTTTCTGAAACAAATGAGTCAATGTTGTATCTGTCTTTTGTAAATCACTCAAATGTTCAGGAGTCGCATCCAATTTTGGGACATAGGGAACAACCAGGGGTTTTTTACCTTGCCTTTCTTTTTCCTCTTGTGAACGAGTGCTTACCATAGAAGGCACAAAAGAACCACATTGTCCTCCACAAGACGTGGAAACACCCTTGAGATTTCCAAGAATGAGGTCTGTCACAGGATCATCAATGACACATGCTGTTATTTCACCTGTAAAATAGGGAGTACAAACATAAACACATGCCAAAGGAAATGATTCAATTTTGCCACCAAATGTACGACATTGCTGATGTGTCCCGGTGTATTGTTCTTTTCTGACTAAATCTTTGCGTACACCAGCAGTAGTACACCCAGTATCCCTCAACAGTGTAGCACCAAACCCATTGACAGCACACGATTCAATGTGTAGACCTGTAACATCAGTGTCAGACACTAAAACATGCTGAGTATCTTTAGTAGTTTGCTTGGGATCTGTTGCTAAGCACACATTACCCTGTGCTAGAAAAGGACAGTCTTTCTTCTTGTGAAATATACAGGAACAGTGCCAACAACCATTGTCCACACCACATACTGTATTTGGTACTGTACTATGATCAATACCACCACGGTTTGAAAATTGTCCACGGCCACGAATAGCTCTAAACTGACCAGTCCGTCGAGAATTGGTATATCCTCTTGGATTTGGATTACCCTGTGAAAAAGTTTGTCCAGAATTATTCTCTTGCCAGTTATTATAGGAATGTACATTATTCCTGTTTGTATTCTGTCTTTGAGAAAAACTCTGGCCTCCTCTATGACCATATCTCCTGTTTGGTTGAGAACGACCCGGACCAAACTGGCCTGTTGAAGCAACATTTGCCTCAAACACATCACGGTCAGATTTCCTTGAAAAATGCTTTTCCGGATGAGCAGTCCGATACTGATCTGCCAGCTTACAGATATCCTCTGCAGTTTTACAAGATCTCTCTTTTAGAAAAATAGCTAGGTCTTTGGATACGCTTTGTAAAATCTGCTCACGTAACAACAAGTCACGCAAATCAGCATATTCTTTCTGTGTTTGGGACAATTCAACCCAACGATCAAATAAATGACTTGTCCTAATAAGGAAAGCTGCAAATGATTCACCTTTTTCTGGACGAACTGAACGAAATTTTTCTCTAAAGCCTTCATCTGTATATTGAAACTTCTTCAAAAGTTCAGCTTTTAGCTCTTCCCATGTGAGAGAATCACGAACTGCCAAACTATGATACAGAGATAATGCGGTGCCCTTGAATAGGGAAGCAGCATACAATGTCCATTTGTCCTTGCTCCAACCACATGATGAAGCATGGTTTTCAAACCTAAAAAGAAAAGAGTCTATGTCATCACGATTCTCATCAAAAGGGGGTAATTTGGGAATGTAGGAAGTCTTACCTGCACCCTGAACAGGAACAGCATCAGTTTGAGAAACATTTACATTTGCAGATTGTTGAACAGCCTGTTGCTTTAACTGAAGTTCCACTCGTTTTTGTTCAAGTTCCAATCTTCTCATTTCAAGTAAATTAAGACTTTCTGTTCTTTTCATTTCAAGTTCATGCGCCCTGATTTTTTCCTCTCTCTCTATCTGTGCTTGTCTATCCTTCTCTTCTTTCTCTAACTGTACTTGTCTATCCTTCTCTTCTTTCTCTAACTGTACTTGTCTATCCTTCTCTTCTTTCTCTAACTGTACTTGTCTATCCTTCTCTTCTTTCTCTAACTGTGATTGTCTATCCTCTAACTGTGCTTGTCTAAGCCTTTCTTCTTTTTCTAACTGTGCTTCTGCTTGCCTAATCTTATCTTCTTTTTCTGCCTCTGCTTTACTAAGCCTTTCTCTCTCATCTGCCTCTTTCTTCTCCTCTCTTTCTTTCGCTCTGAGCGCACGCTCTTCACACTGATCAATGTAAGCCATTAACGCATCACCAGACAACTGCAATTTCTGTCCCTGGGACAAAAATCGGTTGAAACGAACCGTTTCCTCATCCTCCTTCACAAATAAGGATTGGAATTCCTCTATTTGTTGATCATCTACTGTATCAGTCATGTTGTATGAGAGTGTAGATCACGCTTAAAGAAATCCCACAGCGTGCAAATGGGGTAGAGAAATTAAGATGTGAAATAAAAACACTATTTAAAATAGAACAACAATTTAAACTTACTTGGCACTGATTACTAGAATACAGAGCTCAAAACATTCAAATTTGTAAAGAACCAAAAAAAAACAATGACGGGACAGAAAAGAATTTTTTTTTTTTCAGTAAAATTTGATTGAGTATGGAAATGCACCCTCACTGAAAAAATGTTTTATTTAAGTTAATTTAGTTGGCCAAAAAATGTGAGAAGTAAATTTAGAAATGGCTCTGAAAGACTGAATTGTGAGAAAGATTTCCGAAATACCAAGAAAAGCTAAGAATTTTTTTTTAATTATTGTTTTAAACTAAAGCAGAGCACTGTTTTCAAAAAGGAATCCAAAAGAATGTGCCAGAAAAAACGCAAACAATTTTACAAGAAAGATTTTCAACTAAACCTTACAACATTTAAAATAAAGGGAGCATTTACACACACTAATCAGAAACCCTATTTAAAATAGCAAAAAAAAACCGCCTAAACTTGAAACTAGAGAGGAGCTTATCGTAAAGAATATCAAGAGAATTTTAATTAGAATAGAGACAGAAACCAAGAGAGGCGAAAATTTGAAAAAAGTAGGAAAAGTAAGGCCGAGCAAAAGAACCCTTAGGTAGCCCACTAATTGAAACTACCACCCGTAGAACTGGAGACGGGAATACTAAGAACAAGTATACATTACATAAACAATTGACTCACACCATAAATATAGATAAGAAAAACAAAATTGAAAATGCCAATGAAAATGAATAAATATAACAATTATACAGCAATGCAGAGGGGAACAAAATAGTATCTTTATAATTGTAATTTGGCAGAGTAATTTTACTTCTATTTTTCTTTCTTTTTTACAAAGGGGTTCAAAACAATATTTTAGCAGCAGTACTCGCTCAAAAAACTAAATCCTATTAAACTCTAACCTAAATTCAAAGACGGGGTCACCACTGTCACACACCCATGTTTGTGAACATACACACTTGCATTCACAAACACAGTATGCTTACTTCGTACACAACACGCAATCACTCCATTCACCCAAAGGAGCACTACCACAATTGAACTGAGTTTTCTATAAAATGCTCCCTTTACTCACAAAGAAAAGGGTTTTACTTATTCTTTGCATTTCACTGCATTTTCCAACAATTATTTCTTCTCTTCACAAGATAATTCCCCACATAGAAACAATAATGCAATATTCAAAGTTTTACCAAAAATCCAACACACTCACATACATGTTACACTATCAGTTCTTATATTAAATAGTATCAATAAAGACAAGTCATCTTGACTTGTCGAGGAGCTTTCTTTCACTTGGCTGTACCACCTCTGGACCACCACAGCCTGGACTCTCACTAGGCTCGTACAGCTCAAGCCTGGACCACCACTGGACCACCACTGGACCACCACTGGACCACCACTGGACCACCACTGGACCACCACTGGACCACCACTGGACCACCACTGGACCACCACTGGACGCTGAGGGATTCTGTAACGAAACCCTAGGTCCAGGGTTAACCTCTAAAATGAATTTTATTTATTCTTTCTCTTTCTCTCTTATTATTCATAGCTCCTTTTTAACTCCTTTCACATTCACTCCAAGATCAATATAGAATACTCACATGAGTCTTGTTCCGCCAACCTATTCCTACCTACAGTTGGGGTACAGAGAGAAATCTTTATACAACAATATTTTATTTATTTATTTTTCAATTCTCTTTTCGCGTTCAACGTTCATCTTTCTCTTTTTCCCAAATAGCGCAATATCATCAAATCTGTATAATTATCAAACTTCTGTTATCATTACAATTACACCTTTACTGTAATTGCTTTAACCAGTTTACAACCCCAACTGGTACTCACCTTCTAGGGAATAAGCGACAAGCCTACCCTAGTAGACTTCCAGTCTACATCTACACTCTATACTCGAGTGAACTTGCCACGCCAGGCATATTACACCCACCAAGGGTTAAGCACACCCAAACCAGGGTTGCATCGGACAAACCAGTCCAATCATATAGCACACCCAACCCAGGGTTGCATCGGACAATCCTAGTCCTATGTTAAACCCAAAGAGGGTTACAATCAGACATCCTCCTATGTCTGTGTCCAGAGCTCCTCTGAAGTAACAAAATCTTCCACCCTTCCTCACATTGGGTGAACACACTTCACAATCC
>CM065746.1:5345541-5363041 GCA_033310375.1 Conus canariensis
TTTTACCAACAATGCCCAGGAAACCTTCAAACTAATGGGTTAAAAAAACCCAGTGAATTCATATGAAAAGGAAACCCTAATTGAGGCACAGAAAAAGTGCTAAAGGAACTTACTGAATGAAACAAGTCTCTACTCTTTTCTCATTCCCGTGACCTAAGTGGTCGTAGGGGGTAAGGGGGGGGGGGGGGGGGTATGAGAGACGACTCCGTCAATCTTCTCCATCGCGGCCCATCCTCTGCTTCTCGCAGGAGTTCTGGCAGCCTGAGGTTGGTCCACTCCATCACATTCACGTCCAGCTCTTTCTCTGCCTGCCTCTGCACCTTTCTCCTTCCAGCGTGCCTTACAGGACTGTCTTTACCAGCGAGTCGTGTCGTGTCACGTGTCCAAACCACATCAGCTCCTAACTGTGGCCAAGAAGGGTTCCTGTGGTCAGTGTGGCCGCCTGCTTTCGGACAGAGTCGTTGATTCTGTGCTCTGTCCAGATGTGGAGTCTCATATAGAGGGCCTTTAAGTGGACGTCTCATAGAAGCCTCACGTCAGAGATATAAACCTTCAACTGTTGAGCGAACATGTGTGCCCTATTTCCTGATTTCTTTTCTAAATTAATCATAAATGCATTTTTTTTACTGCAGGTTTTGATCTTCAAAGACTTGTTCGTGTGTCTGTATTTTGCAATCATCTTGCAGTCAGATCCATTATGGACTATTCCTGACTCTCTCTCCTCCGCCTATCCCACGTCACCCTCTCTCTCGCCCCATCTTAAATCTTTTTACTTTGCTCTTTCTTTTCCTTCCTTACTCCTGTCATCACCTTAAGGACCAGAAATTCCGTTCACTCTCCCCGTCCTTTTACTTCCCAATTTCTTGTTCTTTGCTTTTTTGCCAGAAGTTCCTCTACTCTGTATCTTTCTCTCCTTCCCTCACTTCCACATCACCTCCCCTTTTTCGGCTGCTTTCTTCGTGGGGTCCATTTTCTCCATGGGCCCTTCAGGAAATGGATTACGTCACGTTAGGCCCTCGTTATTCAAGACCTCTTGGGATTGATACACGGCAGGTCACTCTACAGACTGAATGAAAGGGAGAGGATCTTGTCTGACAGAGGCCTAGGAACTTGCTTGTCTCTCGGACTAAAGGAGAATGATGACTGCTTATCAATTACGGGTTTTAATAAACCAATAAATATGCAGGGCACGGAGCAACATTTGATTATCATGAAATGGACAGGAAAGTGCGGGGTGAGGTAGGGGAGATAATAGTAATGATCTGACCCCATGACCAAGTGTGATGCAGTAGTGAAGCAGAACGGAATGGAGGGAAGAAAATGGCGGAAGACGAGGGAAAAGGTCAGAAGAGAGGAGGTGGGGGGAGGGGGCGGGGATATGGAGATGAGGAGTCCACACCAAACAAGAGTTGACTGATTAAATCAAGATAAGGCACATACCCCTCCTCCTCCTGTTCCTGATGCCAGTGGCTAGGGCTGATTGTAAAGCAAACTAAGGGTGACACTTGGGAAGGCAACAGCAAAGACTGGCCTCCAGTACTCCATGGAGGCAAGCCCTGCTGTATGTCAGGGAGCCCACCAGACTGTAAGCGTGCTGGGAAGGGGGTGGCTGGGTCAGGACGCGAGCTGCTGCTCTGGGGATCGACCACGTGCCAAGCTCAGCAGGAATGCCATCAGATTCAACACACACTGTTGTCAAATATTGTGAGTGTGCATGCAGTGCTGCTGCAGACCTGGGCAAAGGCAGGGAGTGGAAAGTCTCCTGGGAAATAACGACTAGCTAAACCCCACACTTTTGTTGCAGAAGGTTGATTCGTAGAGGGCATGTGTGTGGGGAAAGGCAGGGAGGGACTCTGTAGCCTGGTGAAGAGGGTGTGCAGGGATGGAGAATGGGAGGTGTTGGAGGGGAGAGGGTGGGCAGAGAGATCTGAAAAAAGAGAACACCTTCAGGATGGACCGTGGTGTTAGAAAGAAAAATTACATCATGACGATGTGAATGAGGGCAGCGAACTCGGAAAACATCTCTTTGACGTTAGTTTGAGATGAGAATAGGCATAAGAACAATCCTGATAAGACAATAAAACGATTCTGTTGATATTGTTGTATTAATGGCATCATATTTAGTAATAGTACAAGCATTATAATCACCATTAATGTCAGGCCCATTCAGGAAGCACACACGGGGTCGGATTTTTTTTTTCAGGTTATAAAACTTTTCTATCCACCCAACAGTAAATGGGTAACTGATTCCCAGTTCAGGGAAGGTAAAAGGCGGCAGTAGGAGCGAGATGGGACGAGTCTTCGCTCATGTCATACCCTAGACACAATAAACCTCGTACAGTTCACTACACCTATGCACAATAGGTTATGAGAGCTTTACCATTTAAATTTGTCGTCATCAATGTTCTGATTGTTGCTGTGTTATCAACGTCTATTTCCTTTTTCAATCCTCTACAGAAACAAAAACATCTCAGTGCTAGTGGACAGCCCGAACAGGTTGACATTCAAAGTAAGATATTTAGAAAAAAACAAAATATTTCTCACTCGACAAAAGAACATCCACAAAAACACAAGAAGAAAACTGTCAATAAATAATATGCAGAATAACTGGCCTTACGTATCAGTCAAAATGAAACTGTAAATATTTTCCCTTTTTTCCCTGCAAAATTTTCTCCCATAATTTTCTTCTTAAAAAAAAGACAGAATATTATTGACACCCATTAAGCACAATACTGGTGTCTCATGGGTATATCTAAAGTAGAATCTAGCAGGTTCTGTTTGCATCTGGATCATTGAAGTGGGTGAATTAAACGGAAGTTTAAGGCCTATAATCATGGCAACCAACCGGTTACCTTGTGGCAACCGTGATAAATCACTTTTCCTCAATTGACGTCAGACGTTACAGAGCAGATTTCTTCATTCAGTATCCAGGATATCCCTGTTCAGTCAGTGAATGGAAGTAATGATGATACGAAGAAAAGGGAGAAATGGTGATTGGTAATAGAAGAAGAAAAATGCACGAAGAGCAAGAAGAAGAAAATTAAAAGAAACAACCTTCAGGTTTATTGATCATTGCCTAGGACCATATTTGTAAGGCATAATAGAACGAAAAGAAAGAAAAAGACAAAAAGTTCCAGAGGTGACGAATTACATGGAAGAAAACAGAAGAGAAAACATCGGCTAACACTCTACAGGAAAACAAAATGCCACGTCAAATATAAATCCCCTGTGGCCTGATTAAAAAGACGAAGTTGAAGACTACAAAAATGCAGAGCAGACGCCGACGCCAAATACTAAAAATAAAAAAAAGAATAATCAAAATGAAATTAATAATGATGATGATAATAATAATAGTAATGAGAAGAAGAAGAAGAAGAAGAAGATCAACAACAACAAAGAAGTTTTATTGATAATAGCCTAGACAACCCTACAATAAACCATAATTTGCAGGGATGTCTAAAACTTAAAAAAAAATCAAACACTCATGAAATACTACTGCGATATATAACGAAGCGAAAGAAAAAGACAAAAATTTGAAGAAGTGACGAATTAGATGGACCAAAACAGGAGAAAAAAATACTGTAAACATTCTACAGGAAAACAAAATGCCATGTCGAATAAAAATCCATTCTGACGCTGACGCCAAATAATAACAAGAATTAATTAATGATGATGATGATAATAATAATAATAATAATGATAATAATAATGATAATAATAGAAGATGAAGAAGAAGAAGAAAAGGTTTATTGATAATAGCCTAGCCAATCATATTAAACCATGATTTGTAGGGATGACTAAAACTTCAAAAAATGAAACGCTCATAAAGCACTACTGCGATGTATAACAAAACAAAAGAAAAAGACAAAGATTTGAAGAGGTGACGAATTAGATGGAAGAGAATAGAAGGAAAAAGCACTGCTAACATTCTACAGGAAAATAAAATGCCATGTCAAATAAAAATCCATTCTGGCCTGACTAAAAAGGCGAAGAGGAAGACTACAACGACGAGGAGGAGGACGACGCCAAATAATAATAATAAGGAGGAAGAGGAGGAGGAGGAGGGGGGATGCTGACGACGATGATGATAATAATGATAATAATAATAATGAGAAGAAGAAGCAGACGACAAAATGTGAGGAGTTGGAGGACGAGGAGGAGGAGGAAGGGGAGAAGAAGAAGAAGAAGAAGAAGAAGAAGAAGAGAAGAAGAAGGAGGAGGAGGAGGAGGAGGAGGAGGAGAGGAGGAGAAACTGAGGAGGATGAAGAGGAGGAGGAGCGGGAGCGGCGGAATGGAGGGAGGAGGAGGGGGAGGGGAAGAATGCTAAGATTCTTCCCATCCCTCACATAACTGCACACAGGTCTGCTCAACATGAATTGGTGGAGAGCTACATTTGATAGCGGTGCAAACTCCAATAAGCTGATCATCCGAGAACGATCTGTTTATCGTAAAGAGAGCAAAGACTGTGCGTTTATTTCTAATTTCTGTATCAGTCGCGTGCTCAGGGGGAGAGAGAGAGAGAGAGAGAGAGAGAGAGAGAGAGAGAGAGAGAGAGAGAGAGAGAGAGAGAGAGAGAGAGAGAGAGACAGACAGACAGACAGACAGACAGACAGACAGACAGACAGAGACAGAATGAGAGAAAGAGGTAAGGGAGGTAATGTTGCTTATAGCCCAGCCAGCAGCAGCGGGCCATATCAGGGCTGTCACCACTTTCAAGTGAACTCAAAAGTCATTAAAAAAAAAAAAAAAAAAAAAAAAAATCACACAACCCTTTAAAATATACCTTCTGAGAACACACCAGAACCTTCGATTAAAATCTTTCTTCCGTAAATTCTTAGATAATGTTAGTCTCTTTCAGAAATTCAAATATCACATCGGGTGGACCATCTCTGATGTTCACAGACAAACAGACAGACAGACAGACAGACAGACAACACACAACACACACACACACACACACACACACACACACACACACACACACACACACATACACACACAGACAGAGAAATAGACAGACAGACAGAGAAATAATGCATGGATGGGTTGGAAGAAGAAAAACAGAATCAACAGAAAGAGTGAAGGAATCAGCAGAGGAGTTAATGAAGACATTCAGCTAAAAGCTGGAAACCGAGATGACCTTTCGGTAACGACTGAGCACGAAAACCAGAAAGAAATCGTTTTTAAGTGAGATAACATTCTTCTTGGATCGTGCAAAGATTGGCAAGATAGGTAATTATATATAAAGACATACACCAAAGTAAAGGACACAGAAAACACGTGCAGAATGAAAACAGACAGATGGAATCCAAAAGGAAAGACGACGAGACAGGCTCCAAGATTCCGAGAGACAAGAAGAGAAATGAAGTGAGGGTGAGAGGGAACACAGACCCAACAAATTTTGAAAGCCCAAAACAAAAAGGAAAAAAAAGAATGAAATACTGAAGAACACAACGACGCAATAGAGAAGAAAATATGGAATACGAGAGACAGGAAATTAATAAGAAAAAAAAAATAATGACAGAAACACAAAATTGAGACAGATATCCAGAAGTGAAGACAGACTGGAGAGAATAAAAAAGAGAAGGACGGAAAGACCATCAGGAAGCAACACCAAGACGCTTCAGCCGGAGTGTTGCAGTACATCCACTTACAGTCAACAGAGAGCTGTTAAAGTCTGTACTAAATTGAATTGCCCACATTTCAATCATTTATAGCCATAGTTCAGTCAGTTCTGGAAAAGAGCCAGTTCAGACCAACAACTGCCACAAAGACATGATATTCTGATGCCTTTTAACAGCATCATCCAGGAATCCTTGAAGCCAATGTTTTTAGAAACAGCGAATTCATATCAGAACGTGACCTTGATATAGGCCATGCAAAAAAATTGAATGGAATGAGTCTCATACAGAAGGTCTTTAACTGAAAACATTATGGAAGCTTCACATTTGAGACGTAATCCTACAACTGTTGAGCTAATGTGTGTGCCATTGCTGCTGATTTCCTCTGAAACTAAATCTAATCGCAGCGTATTCTTTGGCGATGTTTGATCTTCAAAGGCCTGTTCGCGTGTCATAAAGTTTGCAATCCCACATGCAGCCAAAAACATTCTGGCCTGTTCCTGCCTCCCCCTACCCCCGCCCCACATCTATTCTTCACTTGGCTCTTTTATCCTTGCCTTCCGTTCTCCTGTAATCAGTTTGCAGACGAGAAATTCCATCCATACCTACCCACCCTCCCTTTATTTACTTCCCACTTCTTACGTCGTCCCAGACATCCCTTCTTCTCTCTGCTCTTTCCTATCTTTCCCATTTCTTTCATTTGTTTTTTCCCGTTGCTTTCTTCTTGGGGTCCATTTTCTCCACAGGCCCTGTAGAAAACGAATCACGTCCCGTAAGCTCCTCGTTATTCAAGGCTTCCTACGACTGATATAGGGGCAGGTCACTCTACAGACTGAATGAAAGGGAAAGGATCTTGTCTGACCGAGGCCTAGGAACTCGCTTGTCTCGGACTAAAGGAGAATGACGACTGCTTGTCAATGACGGGTTTTAATAAACCAATAAATATGCAGGGCATAGAGCAGCATTTGATTTTCATGAAATGGAATGGAAAGTGTGGGGGAGGGGTAGGGGAGATAATAGTGATGATCCCATGACTGTCATGCAATAGTGAAGGAGGAAGGAATGGAGGGAAGGAAATGGTGGAAGGGGAGAGAAGGGTCAGGACAGAGAGTAGGGTGATGTGCGCGCACGCGCTGTGTGTGTGTGTGTGTGTGTGTGTGTGTGTGTGTGTGTGTGTGTGTGTGTGTGTGTGTGTGTGTGTGCGTGTGTGTGCGTGTGTGTGTGTGTGTGTGTGTGTGTGTGTGTGTGTGTGTGTGTGTGTGTGTGTGTGTGTGTGTGTGTGTGTGCGTGCGTGCGTGTGGAGGTGAGGAGTCCACACTGAACAAAAGTTGACTGATTGAACCAAGATACATCACATACCCCTCCTCCTCATGCTTGTGATGCCAATGGTTAGGGCTGATTGTATTGTAAAGTAGATGGTAACAAAAGACTGGCCTCCAGTACTCCATGGAGGCAAGCCCTGCTGTGTGTAAGGCAGCCCACCAGACTGTAAGCGTGCTGGGAAGGGGGTGGCTGGGTCAGGACGCGAGCTGCTGCTCTGGGGATCGACCACGTGCCAAGCTCAGCAGGAATGCCATCAGATTCAACACACACTGCTGTCAAATATTGTGAGTGTGCATGCAGTGCTGCTGCAGACCTGGGCAAAGGCAGGGGGGTGGAAAGTCTCCTGGGAAATAACGTCTAGCTGAATTCCACACTTTTGTTGCAGAATGCTAGTTCGTATGGGGCGTGTGCGGGGAAGGGCAGGGAGGGACACGTCAGACGGGGAAGAAGGGTGTGAAGGATGGAGAATGGGAAGGTCTTGGAGAGAAGAGGGTGGGTGAGGGGAGATGGAAAAAAAGAGAACACCCTCAGGATGGACCGTGGGGTTAAAAAAAGAATTACGCCATGGCGATGTGACTGACGGCAACGAACTTGAAAAAAATCTAGACTACCGAGCTGAAACCTGTGCACTACTCCTTGCTGCCCAGACCCTTAAGCAGGAAAACAGGCTCCCCACCAACACAGTCTTTCTGACAGACTGTGAATCCATCCTGAAGATCCTCCTCCAGACACCAGGAGGGGAGCAAATAATCAGAGCCATCAGAGAAGAAGTCAGTCTCCTCCAACAGATAACTACTGTAGCCCTGCAGTGGATCCCTCCATTTTGACGTGAGTTTCAGATAAGATTAGCGATGAGAATAATTGAAGAAAAAACTGTTATGCCATCATGTCAAGTCACAGTGTCCGTAGTATTATCACTGTTTATGTCCGCGCCCATAGGGGGGTGCGTAGTCAGATTGTCAGAGGTTTAAGCCTGCACAGCTGACAGTCGTGAGTTCGAACCACAAATGGGATCGATTTTTTTTTCGACCTGAAAAACCCTCTGTCCACAAAGCAGTAAATCAATTCTGGCAAGATTCAAGGCCGCGACAGCGGAAGGATGGGTTCCGCATTCCACCATGCCGTACCCTCTGACAATTCACTGCGCCTAATGCCAATAGGCTATGGGAACGTCTTCCTTTCACTTAAAAAAAATTAATATTCCAGTCGAAGTAGTTATCAACGTCAATTTCCTTTCTTAATTTTTCAAAACAACTTTTTCAATTCAAGTGATCAGATGGCAGTTGGTTGTCATTCAAACGTCAGATACTGAGAAAAATCTCTCTCTCCCTCCACGACAGAACATCCATGAAAAAACATCAAGGTAACTGTGAATAGATATCTTGCAGAATCACGGCTCTTTTTGCGTGAGCCATGATGGAACTCTCGACTTCGGTTTTCCTCCGTTCCTGTGAAATTTCCTTCCAGGGTTTTCATCTTTAAAAGACAAGGCAGAATGATACTGATGTCCATCAAACAAACCAATGGTGATTTATGGGTAATGATTAAGTAGATTCTAGCAACAACTGTTTGCAGTTGCATTGTTGAGCTGGACGTATTAAACAGCAGTTTAAGGCTTGTAATCATTCAGTTATCGTGTGGTGGCCCTAATAATTCGTTTTTTCTCAGCTGATGTCGTAATTTGTTGAATAAGGTTCCTCATTTAGTATCCAGGATATCCCTATTCAGCCAGTGAATGTAAATAATGATATCACGAAGAGAAGGAATAGGAGGATTAGGAGTAGAAAAAGAACAAGAACAAGAAGATCAAGAAAAAGCTTTCAGTTTCATTGATCGTAGCCTAACTAACCTGCCAGGACCATCATTGTAAATTATATAATTGTTTCACCTAATAGCAGGAAGGAGGAGAAGAACGAACAGTCATTGTACAATCAGAAATAAACGTTAGTGAAAAACTGGACAGAACACAAAGAATCTAAACAGAAAAAATGCCGCGTGTTGAAGGATATGACGAAGAAAAGAAAAGGGGGACTGGAAGGGGGATGAATAAGGGGGAGGATGAGGATGAGAGATAAGAGGAAAGAGGTGATGATGAAGTCAAGGTCACTTTAAATCAAATTCACAAACTGACACAAACTTCGGTGAAGAAAATCGTTCGAGTGCCATAAAGAAAAGGCAAAAAAGATGCTACAGGAGAAGATCCTTCCCAAACTCTACTCAGGGACGGAGCTGAGGATGTTGGCGACCACGTTTTGCTTGAGGCAGAGAACTTTGAAACCAAGAACTTGGCCATTCGCGAAATGATCCCATCACCGGAAAAGAGAGCGAAGATTTAGCCCACGGGAATCTTTTCACGTCTGCAGTGTGAACTATAGATACCAACTTCAGACTTGATTCCATCCCGCTCTGTCAAGGGAGAGAAGAGAGAGAGAGAGAGAGGAGAGAGAGAGAGAGAGAGAGAGAGAGAGAGAGAGAGAGAGAGAGAGGAGAGAAGAGAGAGAGGAGAGAGAGAGAGAGAGAGAGAGAGAGAGAGGAATATTTGTGAGGGTAATTTCAAGTTCGCGTATGACGGATGTAGTCGCAACGTGTGCGCATGCCTGTACATATGACTGCTCCAGGCTTTGTTCAAGCATATGGTGCATTGTCCTGCAGATTAATATTTTCTTGAACAATATACTGACTTTGTCTCCAGACTGATATTTGTTATTTAAAGAGACTATAAACTGTGACGGAGGAGAAAATATAAAGGTGCAATTCTGGTCGACTTCGGACATTAGAGAGTGTTGAGAAGATGGTACCCTCAAAGCTAGTATAGGACCTGAGGTCGACTTCGGACATTAGAGAGTGTTCAGAAGATGGTACCCTCAAAGCTAGTACAGGACCTAACTCAGGTCGACTTCAAAGACATGAAGCTAGGAATACGGATTCTCACAAACATTGGAATCATTAGCAACGGAGCTGACCCATGTACAAGTTCGTGTAAAAGATAGGGATCAGAGTGAAACGTTAACTTTGAAGTGACCTGCCGACCATGGTCACTCTACAGATCCAGACAAGCCGAAAAGGTTCTGTGACGCCGTACTTGCTCTTGTTTGTTGTTCTCTCTCTCTCTCTCTCTCTCTCTCTCTCTCTCTCTCTCTCTCTCTCTCTCTCTCTCTCTCTTGTGTGTTTAAAGTGTTCTCTTTCCATTCTTTTACTTCTACTATGTATTTGATTTGTTATCAAGACGAATCCCTTTTTGAGTTTTCTATTACTTTATTTCGAAATGCTTTGATTGTTTACATTTACTGAGCCATTCAGTTTGCCTGTTTCATTCCAGATTTGTTCTTCTCTTTCCTGGCGCTGCAAATATGATCTTGTTCCCCCTTGACACAAAGACTGTATAGGTCAATGTCAATAAAAATTTGTCTGAACCTGAAGCCTCTCTCTTGTTGCATTTGTAGGTTTGTTTTTAAGGGGAGGACTTGAGCCTTCAGAAGGGTTGATTCCACAAACTCGGATATCATTTGCAAGGGAGATGACCCATACCCAGTTGCACATTAGACGCGCGATCAAGGTGCGGGTTCGTTTTGATGTGCCCTTCGCCGTTCCGGAAGCAGCCACTTAACCATGACGGTCATGCTTCGTGGTTTGGAATAAACAGTCAGGGATCGGGTCAGGCAGCGACAGGAGCTCCGCAATGCCGTGTCCCCTGTCGTGGTGGTCAGAAACTTCTCACCTTTCCATGGCGGCTCCGGCATGACGGGCCACACGAGCGGGGTCGGGGAGGGGTGGTGGTGGAGGAGGGGGGGGGTCCTGTTGAATTCACCTTCAAATAGGCTGGCAGGCCTGTCTGATCGCAGCGTCCCGGCTGTAAGACCATTCTTTTACCGGGCTGAGTGTGGCGCAAGTTGAAAACTGATTTTCAGTAATCAGGTGATTGTGAACTTGAAGGTATTTTGATGCTTCACTTGTTTATTTGTTTTTTCGAAACACAACCAGAAGATGAATATTAGGTTTCTGTTCTTATGTTTGATTGTTCCCCCCCCCTCCCCCCCACCCCCTTCTTTTTAAGTGACATGAAATATGAAATGCTAAATTTCCACCATCATCTATGCAAGTAACTTTGCAAGGAGAGGGAACAAGTGTTTCAAAACACAGAAACTGAAATCTGCGGTTCCATATCATTGTGTAGTATACTGTTGGTAATCACTTTCATGATACAGCAATACATAAAACGCAGGCTCTTCCATGTTATATTTTGATTGGTGGATTAAGACTAATTAACCCACACCCTGTAAGTTTGAACAGTAGACAGACGGGCACGTGCACGTCGTCTGTGCTGACGGGCAAAACGGATAGGATTATGTTACAGTGACCAAGCTGCGCGGCGGCCTGTTCAAATGATTAAAATCAACTCTGCCAGTGATGATAGATTTTGATGATGGTGATGGTCATGATAAAAGTGATGATGACGAAACAACAAAACGGCAGCAATACTACTACTTATACTACTATTACTACTACATCTACTACTACTGCTACCGCTACCACTGATAGTAATAAAACTAAGGATAATAACAAGCAGAAGAATCATGATAATGATACTACTACTACTATTACTGATAATAGTAATAATAATAGTAACAACAACAACAACAGCAATAACATTGTGTGTGTGTGTGTGTGTGTGTGTGTGTGTGTGTGTGTGTGTGTGTGTGTGTGTGTGTGTGTGTGTTTAAAGCCATTTCTGATATAACACTGCTTTGCTTTCTACTCGTCACCATTAGGTTATGAATTGTGCCCCTTGGCGCACGAGCTGCAAAAAGCTAATACCAGTAAAAATGTGTCAACGTCAGTGTCTCTTTTCACTTAGCACTCTCCCTTTGTCTGTCTAATCCTTATTTTCTTTCATTCCCTTCTATCTCTCTACCCATCTCACTCCATCTCACTGCATTTGTTCCTCTCTATGTCATTGTGTCTGGCACGTCTCCCAAACGCAGTATTTGTGCCATCCAGTCTGGGGGAGACACTTGTTACATTACGCCGTCCCTGTACCATCACTCCTCTCATCCATTTCAACGCCTCCCCTCATCCCTCTTGTGTGGCTTCTTGTCTCAAACTTCTGTCCTGTCTTATCCCAAGGGCTTTGGTCTCACACTCCAGCCTTGACCCTATCCCCACCCCAACGCCTGTATCCACCCTCCCCATCTTCTCCCCAGATTTCCCCACCCCTGATGAGTTAGTTTCTCAAAGTGATTGATTAAGTGTGGGGGAATAAGAAAAAGAGTTTCGTTCTCATTCATTTTGTTTCATTCCCAGCTCCACCCTCCCCTCCCCTCCCCCCATTCATTTTTTTCACATATCAATTTATGCTTTCAGCCATTAAACCACCCACCTAATCACCTTTTCATATTTATTTATCAATTCTATTGGTCAGCTCTTTTGTCAACCTAATCGCACATTTGCTAATAAATTCGTACCATCATCCATTCACTTGACTGTCCATCATAGATTTGTTTCACTTCTCTGCAATGGCTTGGATTGCCTGTCTTTTTTCTCCTCCTTCTCCTCCCTAGCCATGCACTTCATCATACTGGTTATAGGATCATGGTTTTATCATTAATTTCACCCCGTTTCCCTCCAGTCCCCACACACCCCTGTCTGTCGAAGAACTAATGTTTATTGAAATAAATCTTAAATAAATGTTAGCGAACTGTCCCCCAAAACGTGGACAAATGTATCACAAGATCTAATGTTTATTGATTTATTAAAACCTTCAATTTACAAGCAGTCATCCTTCTGCTTCTTACTGGCCTGAGACAAGCGTGGTTCCTTGGCTTCTTTCATAGAGCTTTCTCTCCCGTTCACTCTTTTTGGAGAGTGACCTGCCCCTGTAATGGTCCCAGGAGGACTTGAGTCACGACAGGCTCACGTGACGTGGTCCATTCCTGAAGGACCCCAGAAGAAAATGACCCTGGGGAAGAAGGCCGCGGCAGGGAACATCAAAGGAAACGAGAAAGAGAGGGGTGGGGGAGGGAGAAGGGGAGAACGGAGGCGGATGACGCCTGGGGAGAAAATGGACTTTGAGAAGTGGGGCGGGGGGGGGGGGGGGGTTGGGAGGGGGGGGGGGATTCCTCGTCACCAAACATGAGGTCAGGAGGAAGGAAGGGAGACGTAAGGAACAAATGAGAGATTGGATGGGGAGGTGGACAGAAGCCAGAATGTTTGAGCGCATGTAGAGTGCAAAATTTATGATGAGAACGAGCCTTTGAAGATTAAACAACAACGACAACAACAGTAACAAGAAGAACTGCAGCAACAACAACAACAACAACATCAAATAAAAACAACAATAGCAGCAGCCATAAAAACAACAGCAACATGACAGAACATAATTATTGCAAATTGAGAGAGAGAGAGAGAGAGAGAGAGAGAGAGAGAGAGAGAGAGAGAGAGAAGAGAGAGAGAAGAGAGAGAGAGAGAGAGAGAGAGAGAGAGAGAGAGAGAGAGAGAGAGAGAACTTTGTCACACTGAGCACAAATGCATGTCTGCACTCAGCTCAGCATTCACTCCGTGCACACGCAATCTCTCCAAACAACCAGAAGGCGCACTACAATAACTCTTCTTCTCCCCCTCCTCTCCGGGGAATAATTTACTAAACAATAATCAACTTTTCAGATCTTTCAATCTTATGTTCCTCCACTCCAGTGGAGGTACAAACATTCCACAGATCCACTAGCTGGGACCAAATTTCATCTCATTATACATAGTAGTTCATAAATACAACGTTCAACGGTTTCTCCTCCTCACTGGAGAAACAATGTATATATTTTTCAAAGAAGAATCAAAAGATGGCTTCAAATACAGGAACAATATCTGAGTTCCGACCAAGGGGACAATCAACATTCATTGTGGGTCAACATGACAAATTCTTTAAATTCTCTCACGACTGTTGCAGTCGTTGTCCTCTTCACAATTAGGTGCTGACACAGCTCTGGAGCCCGAATACTTCTGCGACTGTCTCAGTCGCTTGTGCCATTACTGGTGCTGCCACAGCACCGGGAAGGGCTGAAACACGAATGAAGTCCGTGTAAGTAATCTATTTCAAAATCTGAATAATGATAAATTCTTTTCCCTTTTTCCCTTTTCTTAACTCTCTCTCTTTTCTCTCCCCATCTGTCTATACCTCACCTGGTAATGGTAGATTGCAGGAGAAACTCGTTCTGCAAGCTCCAAACAACCTGCCTGGTCAATGTCCCCAAGCCATCTCTTTCCTATACCTTATTTTTCCCTCCTGCGCTCTTTTTGAGCACATATTCAGTGACTTCTCAACTAACTCTACGCATTACCAGCCCTTGGTTACTTGACCAATGGACAACATCCGTCCATTCTACCAATAACCACCCTGCGTCTATAGCCACCAGCGACACCGATCACACTGGTCAGGCCACTTAAATTATCCTTTCTTTTACCTTTCCTCTTCCCTACCTAGGGAAATGCTTTATAACAAATAAGGGCGTACGCGACGGAACGTCACATGTCGCCATGTGAGGCTACATCACATGACAAACTTGGACAAACGTTTTACATACTGTTTGTTTTGTAACTACACAGAAGATCGTTTCCTGCTCATTTTGAATGAAGACAGGCTCCACTCTGAACACTTCTGCTAAGAATGCACAATGGTGCAGGGTCTGTTGAGAGAGGTATCCTGGTGGTGTCCATAGCTTTTTGTTAAGCACCGATAAGTGGACAGCAACAGAAAAATGGTCTGGTGGGGGGGGGGGGGGGGGGGGGGGTTTCAATCATTCATTCAGCATTTGCTTTTCTTGAATTATTTGTTAACATAACTTTCCTCCTTTATCTTTTTTTTGCTTTTCATTTTCTTTTAAATTAACTTTCTATTCTCTGTGTTTTTCTCTATTTCTTTACGTTTTCTTCCTTCGCTGCTCTTGACAATACTTTCCACGTTATTTTTTCTTCAATCTTTACTGTCTTCATCCTTTCAGCTTAATTCTCATTTTTGTTATTCCTTTTGTTCTTCATATTCATGTTTGCCTGTTGATCCGTCTTTCTCTTTCCGTTTTTTTTTGTTACATCCATCTTTTTGTTGTTGGTTCAATTTTGTCTGTTCCATCCACTGTGTGTGTGTGTGTGTGTGTGTGTGTGTGTGTGTGTGTGTGTGTGTGTGTGTGTGTGTGTGTTGTGTATGTATGTGTGTGTGTGTGTGTGTGTGTGTGTGTGTGTGTGTGTGTGTGTGTGTGTGTGTGTGTGTGTGTCCGTGTCTGTGTGTGTTTTTTAATATCCTTAATAATTTGCATTACAACTGATGAAGCAACTAATCCAACATCAAAAGGTATTCTTGTTTCTGTTTCTGTTCTTCATCTTCTCCTTGTTTTTCTCTTCTTGCACTCACATTGACAGTATCATATAATCAAACTTTTTTTTTAAAGATTAAGCTGTATCCCTACCTGTTTACTAGCTTGCCTCTCTTGAGTCCCATTCTTGCATGCCCGTCGCTCCTCCTTTCTACTTTCCTTCTTACCGCTTCTCTTTCTCTCTCTGTCTCTGTCTGTCTTGTCCTCCGTCTGTCTGTCTGTCTGTCTGTCTGTCTGTCTGTCTGTCTGTTTCTTTCAGCTGGGTACGCACGCGTAAGCGCAAGGGTGTGCGTGCGTGCGTGCGTGCGTGCATGCGTGCGTGCGTTTCTATGTTTGTGTGCCATTGTGTGTGTGTGTGTGTGTGTGTGTGTGTGTGTGTGTGTGTGTGTGTGTGTGTGTGTGTGTGCATGCACATGTATGTCTGTGTGCATGTGTGTGTTTGTGCGTACGTGTGTGCGTGCGTGCGCGCGTGTGCGTGTAAGTGTGTGTGTTTGTGTCTGTGTGTGCCGAAGCCCTTTGTCGAGCAACACTTCCTTATTTTCCACTCATTGCTGTTAGGTTGAAATTTGTACCCCTTGGCACTACAGCTGTATAAAAGCCAATGCCAATCAAAACGTGTGAGTGTCAGTGTGTCTCTTTCAGCCTGCGCTCTGCACATGTCTGTCTGGTTCTTATTCTCTTTCATTCCCATCTAACTTCTCTCTGCCCCTCTCACTCCACCAAACTGCATTTGTTTCTCTCAATGCCACGGTGTCTACCGCCTCTCTTTCCCACCGTTCGTGCACACGTGTACTCTTCTCAAAGGCGGTGCTTGTTCCATCCAGGCTGGGAGAGACTTGTTACGCTGATGGAGTAGACGCACAACAGCTGAGTCCCCTTTCCCCCCGCCCCTCCCTCATCCATTTCATCCCCCCTCACCTTCCTTGTGTGGCCTCTTGTCTCACACTTCTGTATTGTCTTATCCCAAGGGTCTTCGACTCCCGCGCCAGCCTTGACCCTGTTCCAGCTCTCCATCGATCCTCCCCATCTTCCCACAGATGTCCCCATCTCTGGGGGGTTAGTTTGTCAGCGCTGTTAAAGCTGGGTGATTAATCAAGCTGGTGAATGAACAAAAAAAAGTTTTATTCTCATTCATTGTTTTGTTTTACCCCCCCCCCCCCCCCCCCGCATCGCCCCCTGTTTATTTCTTCACGTCTTCTTATATTCTTTCATTCATTCAGCCCATCCAGCTAATCACCTGTTCACATTTATTTATCGAATCTACAGGTCAGTTCTTTTGTCAACCTGACTGTACGTTTGCTCATCCATTCTGTCATCCACTGACGTGATGGTCAATCATAAAGTTTCACACATCAACACAATGGCTGTCATCCACTGACTTGATGGTCAATCACAAAATTTCATAACATCACCACAGTGGCTGTCATCCACTGACTTGATGGTCAATCATAAAGTTTCATACATCAACACGGTGGCTGTCATCCACTGACTTGATGGTCAATCATAAAGTTTCATACATCAACACGGTGGCTGTCATCCACTAACTTGATGGTCAATCATAAAGTTTACACATCAACACGGTGGCTGTCATCCACTGACTTGATGGTCAATCATAAAGTTTCACACATCAACACGGTGGCTGTCATCCACTGACTTGATGGTCAATCATAAAGTTTCACACATCAACACGGTGGCTCGGGGTGTCTGGTTAGCTCAGTGACAGAGGTCTGAGTTCGAAGTCATATATTGCAAGTTGGAATTCTTCTGGAGGGTAATTCAAAGGCTTGGATGCTTTTTTTTGCTACCCATCTTACACTTCACACTGTTAGTATCAGTAAAGCGTTTGGTGTGCATCCTTTCCCTTCAGTTCTACAATGGTCTCCACGTCTGCTTTTTCACTGGAGACCATAATTAATGGGAAAAAAATAAACAAACAAACCAGTAAACATACAATGAATAGAGACATAAATTTATCACGCAGTTAACGACCGTTCCTCCACCACCCATTTCTTTGTGACTCAGACAGGGAGCTGTCACAGACCCTCTGTACTGTCACCCACAGACCCTCTGTACTGTCACCCAAACATTCAAAGGTTACAAGACAGAACTTGGCTATAAAGACACAGAAAGGGAATTTGTCTTTGTCAGCCCTTTTGTGTGTGTGTGTGTGTGTGTGTGTGTGTGTGTGTGTGTGTG
>CM065746.1:5370541-5373041 GCA_033310375.1 Conus canariensis
TCTTGGGGTCCATTTTCTGGATGGAATCCTCCGGAAATGGTTCACGTCACGTGATCCCCTAAAGCCCCAATGCCCTCTGGGACTAATTCAGGGGCAGGTCACTCTGCGGCGTGAACGAAGCGCACAGGACACTGTGTGGCAGAAGGCGAGGAACACACTGGTCCAGGGCAACAGGGAAGCTCGGGAGGAAGACGACTGCTGGTCAATTTGGGATGCTGTTAAACCAACAAGCACAGAGGGCACGGAGCGACGTTGTGTTTTCATGAGATGAGATGGGAGGGGTGGGTGGTTGGGAAAGGTGATGGGGAGGGTGTGGCCCCATGATTCAGCGTGATGCAGTGAGGAAGAAGGGGAGACAGGCGGGAAGGAAGCGGGAGAAACGTCATGCTTTAGAAACAAGGGGGGGGGGGGGGGGGGGGGGGGCGGGGGGGGGGGGGGAGGGAGAAGGGTCAGAACAGAGTGGAGAGCGGTGTACTTAAGTAATGATCCCACGCTGAACAAGCGTCGACTGACTGAAACAAGGTATAGCATATATTGAAACAAGATATAGCACATACCCCTTCCTCATAACTTGGTGATGTCAGTGGCTAAGACTGATCGTGTCCTAATGTAGGCTGTCATTTGGGAGGACTGTCATCAAAGAATGGCCCCTGGTTTTCAAGGGACAGAACCGCTATTGTTTCTAGGGGAGCCAATCGTACTGTAATGGTAGTTGGAATGGGAAGGACAGGTGGGATGGGTGGCAGTTTTTTTTTTTTTTTTAGTGACTGACTGGGTGCCAACTTTGTCATGAATGTCAACAGATTCAGTTATTACGCGCTGTTATCAACTATTGTCAGGGTACATACAATGCTGTTGTAGGGCCTCGCAAAGGCAAGGATGGGCAATCTCTGGAAAAAGAAAGCCTACACAGGGTAGAAATGTTGATAGAGATTTTGTTGGCATGGGGTGAGTGGGTGAGAGCCTGGGGCTGTGAAGGTAGGTGAAGAGTGGGGAGGGGGGGGGGGGGGCGGTACAGTGCGATTCAATGGATCTTTGAGCGAAGGGGCTGGACGAGGGAAATAGGGGGAGACAACACCCTATGAGGGACCTTGGTTTAAAAACAAAAGAATAATTAAATCATGGAGAGAAGGATAAAGACAACGAATTTGAAAAAAATATGTTTGACATTGATATGATAGGATGATGCAAATAAAAAAGATGACTGATGAACATGGTGACGATTTTGTAAAAACCAAACAGCATCATCATTATAGTTTCTTTTGAATATCAGTACCATTATTGCAACTGATATTGTAGCTGTGATTTTGTTATCTTCACCATATGGTCAACACTTTCCTGTAATTAAGATTATCGTTATGAGTATCGCTATTCATGTTTTCATGGTGGTTTTGTTCTTGTCGTCTTTTTTTTCTGAGAGGACATCAACGTCACCTGTGTTGGTGGGCAGAACTAGCAAACTGACACACACACGTCAGACACTACAACAAAGAGCAACAATTTCCTGGAAACAATTCACTACACAAAAAGAGAGAATGTCGCTTTGAACATATATCATGCAGAGTAAAGGACCTTACTGAATTGGCCTTTGTGGATATATCAAGTTGCTTTTGCGTGTAATTTCAACCATATTTTCCTTCCCTAAAAACAAGAATCGCCACTAAAAGTTAGCGATCATATTTAAACAGCATAATCGCGTCTTATGGGTGATATTTATGAGGAGTCTCACAGTTGTTGCTGGCATTTATCTCGTTAATTTGTCATGTTAAACAGCACCTTCAATCATGGTTGAAGTTCAGTGACCTCGCTGAAAGTTTGATAATCTAACTATTTTCTCAATTGACTTCGGAACTTGTGAGGCGATGCAGGTTAACAGAATACATTCAATATTTGTATGTTATAATACTTAGAAGAAACATAATGCGCTGGGGGTAAACAGACAATGATGATGAGGAAACGAAAAATTGAAGAAGAAGAAGAAGAAGATGAAGAAGAAGAAGAAGAAGAAGAAGAAAAAGAAGAAGAAGAAGAACAACAACAACAACAACAACAACAAGAAGAAGACGTAGATTTATCGAGTACAACCCAACCAACCAGACAAGACTGTAACTGTCAGGGATACAAAAGTCAGGGGAAAACATTCTTGTAATATCCTGATGCACTGCATCATAAAAATATCTGTGAAATCGCAATACAAATGGTTAAAATTAAAAAGGAAAGAAAAGAAGACCGGAAAGAAGAAGGAAAAAAGGTGGATGGGGAGGGAGGGGGGAGAGAGAGAGAAATGGAAGAGGTCTACAAAAAAAAAAAAAGAAACTTCGCAAACCAACATGTCAAATCAAAAAACTTTTTCAGAACCAAATAAGAAATTGGAACCAAAATACAATACAAAACTAAAAAAAAAAATGGGGGAAAAACGAAAGATCGAAGGAAAGAAACGTACAACGGGAAAGTGATTAATTATGGGAGTACAAACAGAAAAAGGGGAGAGGGGGAAACC
>CM065746.1:5378041-5383041 GCA_033310375.1 Conus canariensis
TGGTCTGGTTGTGTTCGATGGGGTCTGATGGGTCTGATGGGATACGACTGGGTCCCATTCAATCTGACTGAGTGTTCTTACCGACTGAGTTTACAATGTTCATGTAAAGGTAAAGCTACACGATGCTATGGATGACGACTGAAAAGGTGCACCTAAGGCAAGTTTGAATGTGTGTGTGTGTGTGTGTGTGTGTGTGTGTGTGTGTGTGTGTGTGTGTGTGTGTGTGTGTCTGTGAGAGAGAGAGAGAGAGAGAGAGTTTGTGTGTGTGAGAGAGTTTGTATGTGTGTGTGTGTGTGTGTGTGTGTGTGTGTGTGTGTGTGTGTGTGTGTATGTGTGTGCGCGCGCGCGCACGTGTGCGCGTGCGGGTGTATGTATGTGTGCGTATTTCCATGAATGCTGGAGAGAGAGAGAGAGAGAGAGAGAGAGAGAGAGAGAGAGAGAGAGAGAGAGAGAGAACATTTCCAGATGATGACTTTTTTCTCCTATAAAAAAAAAAAACGGTTTCGACTAATCAGACAAGGGAACGGTTATCAATTTGCATGAATTTGCATCTGGAAAACACGTGATTTAGAAGTCCATCCTCGGCAATCGAGAATTTCTTCGTCTGAGGCTCCCGTTCATATGCAGCGTTATTGTTCATTATCATCTTTTATTTAGAATATCATCAGCATTATTACTATCGGTGTTGCGGCTGAAGGTTTGCTGTCATCATCTTATCATTATCACTGTCCTGAAGTTAGGGTTTCATTATCGGTACTGCATTAATGCTTTGGTGGTGGTTTGTAATCTCATCATCTATTTTCATTTTCTTTCTTCTTTGTTTTTATTTTCATTTTCATTCTTTTTTGTTTTTCTTTTGTTTTAATAATTTCCCTAAAGGACATCAATACAAACAGTAAAACGTCGTGGGAAAAGAACACCTGAAGGAAGGAAAAAATGGGGGGGGGGGGGGGGAAGGGTAGGAAGAATAAAGCTCTAAAAAAATCGTAAATCAGCTTTTCACATCACAAAAGCTTTTCATAGTCCCAGAAGAAAAAATAACAAAAATGTCAAGAATCTAAAAACAAAAACAACCCCCCCCCCCCCCCCCCAAGAAAGATTGTATGAAAGAAAAGTACAAAATGGAAATGGACAATTATAGAAACGCAATCAGAAAAAGAGGGAAGGGGAAAATCTGCACAAAACAGCTGCACAACATTTTTTTTTCTGGGTGCAAAAGGAGATAATGAAGGAGAAAGCATGGGGAGGTTGGAGAACGAAGCCTAGAAGAAGAAGAAGAAGAAGAAGAAGAAGAAGAAGAAGAAGAAGAAGAAGAAGAAAGAGAAGAAGAAGAAAGTGAAGACAGTGAATATAGTGAAGTCAGTGACGACACTTTCAATTATGTACTCACAAAGACAAAGTTGTAGAACAAGAATATCCCATGTCATACATTACTGGATGCCAAATGCGAAAAAAAAAAGGTTTCGACTAATCAGGCAGGGGAACGGTTATCACTTTGCATGAATTTGCATCTGGAAAAACACGTGATTTAGAAGTCCGTCCTGGGTAATGTGGAGTTTCTTCGTCTCAGCGCTCCGTTCCATGAACAGCGTTATTGTTCCTCTAGCGGTGCATTCCACAATAATTGCTCCTGCCTGATGTTATTGGCCCTAAAGAAAGTGTTAAAGCTGCGCCGTCTGGTAACGGCTCATGTCTCGCTCCTTTCATCTTGTGTTGATATATCTGTCTGTCTGTCAGTCTCTGCCGCTGTGCAGCTCTCTCTCTCTCTCTCTCTCTCTCTCTCTCTCTCTCTTCTCTGTGCGAGTCTTCTCCTTGCTCTTTGTCTGTCTGATGGTCTACCGGCCTGTGTGTGTGTGTGTGTGTGTGTGTGTGTGTGTGTGTGTGTGTGTGTGTGTGTGTGTACTCTCCGTACATGTACGCGAGTGTGTGTATGTGTGTTGTGTATGAGTGCGTGTGGGTTTGCACACGCGCGCGCGCGCGCGCGCGCGCGTGTGTGTGTGTGTGTGTGTGTGTGCGCACGCACGTCCGCGCGTGTGTGTGTATGTGTATGTGTGTGCGTATGTTTGTGTGCTTGCATGTTTGTGTGTGTGGAGGGGAGGGTCCGTAAATGCTGGAGAGAGAGAGAGAGAGAGAGGGAGAGAGAGAGAGAGAGAGAGAGAGAGAGAGAGAGAGAGAGAGAGAGAAGAGAGAATTCAGATGATCCATCATTCTCCTCAAACCTTGTTCGGACCAATCAGCCAGGCAAACAGTCTGCATCAATTTGCATCTGGAAGACAGGTGATTTAGAAGTCCATCTTCGGTAATACAGAGTTCTCTCTCTCTCTCTCTCTCTCTCTCTCTCTCTCTCCTCTCTCTCTCTCTCTCTCTTCTCTCCATATCTCTTCATCATTATCATATCAATCAATCTATCTATTTCACTATCTCTCTTTCTCTCTATCCACCTATCTGTTGTCTCTCTCTCTCACTCACTCTCTCTTCCTCCCTCTCTTTCTCCTTCTCTCTCTCATTCATTCACTCACGCACTCTACCTGTAAGAGAGAGAGAGAGAGAGAGAGAGAGAGAGAGAGAGAGAGAGAGAGAGAGAGACAAACAAACGGACAGACAGGCAGACAAACAGACAGGCAGACAGACAGACAGGCAGACAGATAGACAGAACACCGAAGGAAAAAATTTCCAGATGATCCCTTTTTCTCCTAACCAGTCAATCAGGGAAACGGTTATCAATTTGCATAAATCTGCATCAAGGAGACACATGATTCGGACGTCCATCCTCGATAATCCGGAGTTCTTTCGTCAACGGGCTGCTTCCCATAAACAGCGGTAATGTTTATATAGCGGTGCATTCGACGATAATGACTCCCTCCTGGATTTCATCACCCCAGAGAATATGTTATGCTAGAGCTACACCGTCTGGTGATGGCTCATGTTCCCCTCCTTTCATCTTTCTGTTGTGTGTCTGTGCTGCTGTATTGATCTGTCTGTCTCTGTATGTGCGTCTGTGTGTGTGTGTGTGTGTGTGTGTGTGTGTGTGTGTGTGTGTGTGTGTGTGTGTTTGACTCTCTCTCTCTCTGTCTCTCTCTGTCTCTGTCTCTCTCTGTCTCTGTCTCTCTCTCTCTAACGTTTTCCCCCACCCCCATTCCCCCTCTCTCTTTATCTCTCTCCCTCTGTCGCTGCCTGTCTGTATATCAATCAATCAATCAATCAATCAATCAATCAATCAGTCGATCAATCAATCAACTGATCTATCTATCAATCTATGCATCCAACCGTCCATCCACCCACCTACCTACCCATCCATCCATCCATGTATCTAATCATCTGACTGTTTTATCTATCTATCTGTCTGTCTGTCTATCTATTTATCCACTTATCTATCTCTCTATCCATCTATCTACATCTCTGTGTATGTTTTCTCTCTCTCGTTCTCTTTCTATATCTGTGTATCTATCCGTCTACATCTCGGTTCTCTCTCTGCACTTCTCTCGCTCTCTTTCTCTCTCTCCTCCCTCCCTCCCTCACCCCCTCTCTCATTCAATCCCTCGCGCACTCTTCTTGTAAGAGAGAGAGAGAGAGAGAGAGAGAGAGAGAGAGAGAGAGAGAGAGAGAGAGAGAGAAACAGACAGAGACAGAACCGAAAAAAGAATTCCAGACGATCCCATAATTCTTCTCAAAAACGATTTCGACCAATCAGTCAGGGAAACGGTTATCACACTGCATTAAATTGCACCTGTAAGTCACGTGATTTAAAAGTGCATCCTCGGTAACGCATAGTTCCTTTGCCTCCGGGTTCTGTGCAATAAACAACGTTAATGTTCACATAGCGGTGCATTCGACGATAATGACTCCCTCCTGGATTTTATCACCCCAGAGGATATGTTAGAGCTACACACATGGCCCATGTCTCACTCCTTTCGTCTTTCTGTTGTGTGTCTGTGCTGTTGTATTGATCTGTCTGTCTCTGTCAGTGCGTCTGTCTGTGTGTGACTCTCTCTCTCTCTCTGTGTGTCTCTCTCTCCTTCTCTCTCTCTCTCTCACGTCTTCCCCCACCCCCATCCCCCCTCTCTCTCTTTATCTCTCTCCCTCTGTCGCTGCCTGTCTGAATATCAATCAGTCAATCAATCAGTCGATCAACCAATCAACTGATCCATCTATCAATCTATCCATCCAATCGTCCATCCATCCATCCATGTATCTAATCATCTGACTGTTTTATCTATCTGTCTGTCTGGCTGTATATCTATCTATCTATCTATTTATCTACTTATCTATCTCTCTATCCATCTATCTACATCTCTGTGCATGTTTTCTCTCTCTCGTTCTCTCTCTATATCTATCTGTGTATCTATCCATCTACGTCTCTGTTCTCTCTCTGCACCTCTCTCTCTCTCTTTATCTCTCTCCTCCCTCCCTCACTCCCCCCTCTCTCTGTCTCTCTCTTCAATCCCTTGCGCACTCTTCCTGTAAGAGAGAGAGAGAGAGAGAGAGAGAGAGAGAGAGAGAGAGAGAGAGAGAGAGAGAGAGAGAGAGAGCAGACAGAGACAGAACCGAAAAAAAAAAGAATTCCAGACGATCCCATAATTCTTCTCATAAACGATTTCGACCAATCAGTCAGGGGAACGGTTATCACACTGCATTAAATTGCACCTGTAAGTCACGTGATTTAAAAGTGCATCCTCGGTAACGCATAGTTCCTTTACCTCCGGGTTCTGTGCAATAAACAACGTTATTGTTCACATAGCGGTGCATTCGACGATAATGACTCCCTCCTGGATTTTATCACCGCAGAGGATATGTTAGAGCTACACACATGGCCCATGTCTCACTCTTTTCGTCTTTCTGTTGTTGTCTGTGCTGCTGTATTGATCTGTCTGTCTCTGTCTGTGCGTCTGTCTGCGCGTGTGTGTGTGTCTCTCTCTGTTTGTCAGTCTGCCTTTCCATCTATCTATCTAGTCATCAGTCTATCTATCTATCTGTCTGTCTGTCTGTCTCTCTGTCTTTCC
>CM065746.1:5385541-5395541 GCA_033310375.1 Conus canariensis
CAGTATTAGTTGTGGCAGTAGTAGTAATAGTTTTTTCCTAGAAGTAGTAGCAGTAGTAGTAGTGATAGTGGTAGTAGTAGTTGTAGCAGCAGCAGCAGCAGCAGTAGTAGTAGTAGTACAGTAGCAGTAGTCGTGGTAGTAGTAGTGGTGGTGGTAATAGTAGTGGTAGTAGTCACGGTAAGCAGCAGTAACAATACGTATATTGTCATGTTACTGTCCATTGATACGTTCCTCTGTTTGAAATAAGAACTGTTACATCAGTGACGTTTTTCTTGTCTATATAGTGGGATAATTATGATCATTAACGTCATCGTTACTATCATTACCATTTCTTCGTGTCCTGAGTTTCACCAGTACAGCTTTTAATATCTTTCATACGTCTTCATCGTCATCGTCGTCGTCGTTAGCAGAGGCAGCAGCTGAAACTATAGTCACAGTAATGTCTTCCAAGGTCTGTACCAGTGTTCACCACATCGTAAAATATCTCTTTCCGAGGGCGTTTCCATATATCCCCCCCCCCCCCCCCCCCCCCCCCCACACACACACACAATTACCCTCCACGACTCTCAACTCTTGAGACTCCACACCGTCCACATCCTTATGTCCATCTCCTCCAGTGCCTCCTTCCACCTTCTCCCAACTCCCCCCCCCCCCCCCCCCCGCCCATTCCCCACTCGTTCCATACAACCCCCGAAACTATGGAACAGTGTGGACCTTTTCTTGATTCTGAAGACTCGCGAAGTAAACAGAGACGTATGTGGGTCCCCTATGTATACAGCTGACCGTAAGCTAACAGCAATGCAGGCTCCCTTGCCAATGTGGTCTTCTCATTCTTTCCCACAGTCTCGCGCATGGCACGTGGTGTCCGTCACATCAGTTCCAGCAAGCGCGCCCTTCAGCAAAATTCCCACGCACTGGAAGATGTTTTGTTATCAGTATGCGGCTCTCTCTCTCCCCTCTCTCTCTCTCTCTCTCTCTCTCTCTCTCTCTCTCTCTCTCTCTCTCTCTCATAGTGACTAGGCTGAGCCAATTCTGACTGAACGCGCGTAAAGCAGACTATACTTTGGTACGTATTCATTATCAGAAAGGGGGCGGGTCCATTACTGTATTTCATTACAGAAATCGCATTTTCTTTTGAAATGTACTTTCTTTGTGGTGCATTATATACTCAGTGCATTAATTACAATACACAAATTTGTGATTAATCGGCTGAAATGCCGAAAATAAACGCATAATGCTCTATTGGGCACTGCTGTAGGACACGGTTCTACTGTTAGCCTAGGGGGCCCACAGGTGTAGCTTGACGATGTTCTCTGGATTGTGTTTGGAAAATCAAAGTGGCCGCACTATATCCACCCTCCCCCTTTCCTCGCTACCCCCCTTCTTTCTGCTGACCGAACGTTGCTGAAAAAGAATGATGCGATGCGCACTTCCTACATTTCACAACCCATGTTGAATCTGCTGACATTTCGGCTGTGTTTGATGCTCCGTCAATCACGAAAACAAAACAAAACAAAAAAAAAAGAACAAAAAACGCCACCTTATCTGTCTACCTTACCCCCTCACCCTTGCCTCTCTCTCTCTCTCCTCTCTCTCTCTCTCTCTCTCTCTCTCTCTCTCTCTCTCAATTACAGCTTCCCTATCTACCCGTCTCCATCCCCCCACCCCCGCCCATGCACGCAGACACACAATCTAGGGTCTCCTGTAGAAACAACAAGGGGCATGCTTCCCTGAAGAACAGCCTTTGTTTATTGTTTTCCCAAACGCCACCCCAGCTTAAAATAGAGTCACCCCCTCACCGAACAAGAGTTTGGCTGATTGAAACAAGATACAGCACCTAGCCCTCCTTCTATGCTTTGTGATGCCAGTGGTTAGGTCTGGTTGCGTAGTCCAGTAGTGTTTTCATGTGGGATTCCATAGTCAGGTCGTTGTTTTTAAGTGTTATTCCGTTCTTCAGGAGTAGGACTTTAAACAAACAAAGAATGCATGATTGATAACAATGTTAAGCTCCCTGCAGAACACAAACTAAAGGAAAGGAGACGGGGAAATAGGAAGAAGAAACGAAACCAGCCAGATAGAAGACAAACAGAAAGATAGACACATCCCAAGATTCAGAGAGGCAGGGAAAGGAAGAAAGGAAGAAAGAACGAAATAAACCCGAAGAACAATTCTCGACAGAAGCTAAAGAATGTAAAGAAAGCAAGAAAAGAATGCAAGCCAAAAAGAATGAAGGAAAAAAATAAAGGAAACAAGTGAAATATTAAAGAAAGGGAAAAAAAAAAAGCAAGAAAGGAAATACAAAAGAAAAGCTACAGTTTTTCCTTCTTCCTTTCTCTGGAACAAGAAAGGAACTAAGAAAGAAGCACAACACTTAACACGATATTCAAAAGGGAAGACAGACAGACAGACAGACAGACAGACAGACAGACAGACAGACAGACAGACAGACAGACAGAGAGTGGGGACAAGGACAGGAGAGGAGAGTCGTGCTGGCCTTCCATACTAGGCCTGCTCAGTTGATGTGTTGCACTCCCATCACTGGCGGTCCACACAGACGTAGAATACAGAGTCTAGAATCCACCAGGCTACTCGTCAAATGAGACCTCACCCCATTCCAACAGTTTTTACAGCCATGGTTTAATTCAGCCCTGATAATGAACCGTTTTTGGGGCAAAAATGCAACAACCGTGCTGTTCGACAGGCCTCTAACCCTTCTACCTTTCCCCCTCTGTGTTTATTGCCATTATTGATACTACAATGGCTATCGTCATGTTATCACCAATTGTGGTCGTAATCTTCTCTTTACTTTTTAATATTTCTATCATCATCATTATCATTAATATCACTATTATTGTCTCGTTTTCATTTAACGCCCATCCTGCGCCGAATTCGAGAAGATAAGTGATTGCTCGCTCTTCGTTTTCATTGTCCTGAAAGTTGTTTATCTTGTCTGAAGAAGACCTAACAGGTCGAAACGCGTCGTGCTTTGTCTTGTAATTTGTTTGCCCCTGTTGTTTGGCGGACTTATTAATAAATTCCTTTCAAAATTTGTTTCAATTTTCGCCTGCAGTCTCCTCTCTTTGAAGCTAACAATATCCAGGCAGGCATTGTAAGCACTAGGGTTTATGAAGGCTCAAACCTCTACATGGATATACGTTTAAAATAGACAAAGATGAAAAAGTCATCAGAGAATAATAAGGATGGTCTTTAGACAAAGGAGAAAAAAGTCAATAAATGGACAGAGTACCATAAGGATGATCGTTCATCCAACATTTCATGATCAGGCTTATGTAGGGATTTGACCCCCACACTGCCCAGTGCGCCATGACCGCTGACCGCACTACCCAGTGTGTCATGACCGCTGACTGCATTTAATAAAACTAAACCTGATTGCATTTTTTATTTCGGGTTCTGACGTTCCAAAGGCCTGCTCGTGTGTCATCAATGTCTCAGTCCACACGTGGTCGAATATCCTGGCTTATACCTGCTTTCCTTTATACTTTTATTTTACCTCTTTTTCATTTACCGTGGATTCTTCTTCTTCTTCTACTCTTACTTTTCTTCTTCTTCCTCTTCCTTCTTCTTCTTCTTCTTCTTCTTCTTCTTTTCTACTTCTTCTTCTTCTTCTTCCTTTTCTTTCTTCTTTCTTCTTTTTTTCTTCTTCTTCTTCTCCTTCCTTTTCCTCTTCTTCTTCTTTTTCTTCTTTCTTCTCCTTCCTTTTCTTCTTCTTCTTCTTCTCCTTCTCCTTCTTCTTCTTCTTGTCCTCCTCCTCCTTTATGTTATGTTGCCTTTTTGCTTGTTTGCTTGTTGTCGTATATTCTGAGCAGCTTGAGTGGCATTATCCTCACGGCGCTCTTGTTGCAGTCCCGGCACTGAAAATCCACAGGGAGCAGTCCACATCAAGCCGTCCTGAGGCAACCCATCTGAGGAGACTCTGCCCTGTTGCACACTCACCTCAGTGGAGTTCATTGTTGCCTGTTGTAACGCACCATGTACAGGATATCACCTGTTCAGCCCCCTACTGATGCTGACAGTAACTACCCAGCCATGAACCCAGCCTGAGTGCGCATCCCCCTCTGGTGGGCGCCGCCACGTCCTTCACCGACAGTCCTGACACACTGATCCATACTAGCGACATAATAGGAAGCCATAAAGGGCTGACACGTGGAAACGAAACCAAAACTAAGGTCACAGTGAGAGGAGGACATGAAGGGCCAGAGGAGTGGAGAGGCCTTTTTTTTAATGCTGGTCGATGAGGATGAGGATAACAAAGATGATGACATGCGCCCATTCTGGTCTGAGAATGCGTGACAGGGCTGCACTGTGTGCTCATTTTCGTAATATACACCAGCGTCTACCAGACCCAAGAGATGCAGACACCTGCAGTATTAGTCATGAAATTTGGGCCGGAATAGCTCAGTTGGTAGAGCGCCGGACTCGTAATCCAAGGGTTGCGGGTTCGAATCTCCGACGGGCCGTTTCGGTACAGAGGGATTTTTTCCTCGGAGATGACATTGGTTCTGACTCCATTTCCCGTACAGTCCTTCGAATGAGACTATAAACCGAGGTTCCGTGTGTGAACGCACGCATAACATCTCGCAGACACGTAAAATCCCATCACCAACTTTTGGAAGAGAAGGCCAGTTTGGCCGTTGGTATGAATGACATGTTACATATAGCATGCACCTTCCCCGAAGATGGAGTATGGCTGCCTTAATGGCGGGATAAAAAAAAACGGTCATGCACACAAAACCCCACTCCCTTTGTTGGGTAGATGGGATTAATCCTTGCCTGTCTATACAGGCAGTGTCCGCAGGAGTATCAGCCTGCGTACGCAGAAGAAGAAAGTCATGAAATTTGAGTAACCCTCTCAGAGACACAACCGTTACGAGGATGAAACTCTAATGTGGTTCCTGCTGTCCACTATGAGCCTCTATCAAACTCACTCTACTTGGGTGAGAGCCAGCGGAGGTAGGAAAATCCTACAAATAAATGGCTCTGATGGGAATCGAACCCTCGACCCGCCAGACGGGAATCTGCGACGCAAACTAAATGCGCCATAGCGGCTGATCATTCGCCCTTTCTTCCTCCTGTCATCATTGCTGTGGATCAGGAAATTCTTCTTCCACTCCGAAGTTTTTTCCATTGTAGAATACCCCCCCCCCCCCCCCCCCCCTTCATCACTTTCACGTTTTCTTGATTTTCTTTCCGTCATTTTCTTCATGGGGTCCATTTTCTCTCTGGCTCCTTCCGGAAACGGATCACGTCACATGAGCCCCTAGTGACTCAAGGCCTCCTTGGACCGACACAGGGGCAGGTCACTCTCCAGTGTACATGGGGGGGGGGGGGGAGGAGGGGAGGGGGAGGGGAGAATCCTGCCTCAGGCTAGAGGGAGTCTCGGGGAATGATGACTGCCTGTCAATTTCGGATTTTGATAAACCAATAAACATGCAGGGCATGGAGCGACGTTCCCTTTTCATGAGATGAGATGGGAAGGATGGGTGGTTGGGGAGGGTGATGGTGATGATGTGATCCCATGACTGAGAGTGATACAGTGGGAAAGGAGAAGGGGCAGAAGGGAAGGGAGTGGGGAAGATGTAACGTTTCAGACACAAAGTGGAGGGAGAAGAGAAGGGTCAGGAAGGACAGAAAGGAGGGTGGTGGGGTGGTGGTGGTGGTGGTGGTGGTGGTGGTGGTGTGTGTGTGTGTGTGTGTGTGTGTGTGTGTGTGTGTGTGTGTGTGTGTGTGTGTGTGTGTGAGTACAACACTATGTTAATCTGACAGTAAATGGTTTCAGTCAGTCAGTCAGTCAGTCAGTGTGTGTGTGTGTGTGTGTGTGTGTGTGTGTGTGTGTGTGTGTGTGTGTGTGTCGTAGTACAACACTATGTTAATCTGACAGTAAATGGTTTCAGTCAGTCAGTCAGTCAGTGTGTGTGTGTGTGTGTGTGCGTGTGTGTGTGTGTGTGTGTGTGTGTGTGTGTGTATGTGCGTGCGTGCGTGCATGCGTGTGTGCGTACGGGGTGTGTGTGTGTGTGTGTGTGTGTGTGTGTGTGTGTGTGTGTGTGTGTGTGTGTCTGTCTGTGTGTCTGTGTTTACAGATGTAATGTCCAAACCGAGCAAGACCTGACTGATTGAACCAAGATACAGCACATACCCCTCATCATTAACTCTGAAACGCCATGGTTAGCGCTGATTGTATCCTAAAGGTAAGGTGGCACTTTGAAAGACAGATGATAATCAAAGACACTGAGCCTCAGTTCTCCTGTTGCTTCCAGGGTGAGTCCACCGGTATGCAAAAGTGGTGGAAGTGAGGAGAGCTGATAGGAAGGCAAGCTGTTGTTTTTGTGATTAACTGCGTGCCAGGCTCAGCAGGAATGGCAACAGACACAACGTGCTATGTTGTCATATTTGAGGTGAGTGTGCATGCTAGGCTGTTGCAGACCAGGACAAAGGCAGAGGGCGGGGGAAGGAAATCCCCAGAGAAAGAAAGCCTACACGTTGCCCTCATGTTCTGCAGCAGAATTTGGTTGGGTAAGGTGTGAATGGGAGATGGGCACGGGGGTGGGGGGATCTGAAGACTGACGATGAGGGTATGTGGATGGGAGGGGGGGGGGGTGACTCGGAGGGAGGGAAGAGTCGGACGGGGGGTGGGGGGTTGGTGGTAGGAAAAACTACACCTTCAGGAAGCTCTGTGGCGTTAAATAGAATAATTACGGCATGGTGATGTAAATGAGGGCAATGAACTAGCCGAATATCTCTATGACGTTAGTTTGAGAAAAGGATGTGTGTGAGGATGGATATGATTAGAAAGAAAAAAAAGTTGACGAATTGGTGTAATGATATTATCAATGTCAGCTCCTTCAACAACATCATTATTATAATTTATTTTATTGGTTGTGGTATTATTGTCATTCTCACTCTCCCTCCTCCTCCCCCTCTCTCTCTCTCTCTCTCTCTCTCTCTCTGTTAAAAAAACATAAATACCTGTGCTTTTTACAGATCAGACGGGTTGAAAGACGAACGTAGATACTGAAACAAAAACATGTTCCCGTGAACAAAGTCCTGTCCACAAAAAAGAAGATAATTGAGAACTGACGAAGGAGAAGGAGTAAGAGAACGACGAGGAGGAGGAGGAGGAAGAGGAGGAGGGGAGAAGGAGGAAGAGGAAGAGGAGGAGGAGGAAGAGGAGGAGGAGGAGAAGGAGAAGAAGGAGAAGGAGGAGGAGGAGGAGAGGAAATGAAGAAGAAGAAGAAGAAGAAGAAGAAGAAGAAGAAGAAGAAGAAGAAGAAGAATACAGGGGAAAGAGTTAAAGGCCCAGCACGGCACACTCCCGCTGAAGAAAAATAACTCAATGAGTGCTGAGGAAATCAACGGCAGAGAAGGAGACTGGTGAGTGGGCCTGGAGGAGGTGGGGAAGGAAGACGGGGTGGAAGGAGTGGTGGAGGAGGAGGAACAAGAAGAGGAGGAGGAAGAAGACAGCAACTGATAGACAGACTGAGAGAATTATGCACTGGAGGAGGGAGCAGAAGAAAAAAAAGAGGAGGACAGAGTGGAAGAGGGGGTGGAGGAGGAGGAAGAGGAGGAGGAGGGGGGACGGGGAGGAAAAGAGAACGAGAAAAGGAAGAAGAAGAAGAAGAAGAAGAAGAAGAAGAAGAAGAAGAAGAAGAAGAAGAAGAAGAAGGAGAAGAAGAAGAAGAAGAAGAAGAAGAAGAAGAAGAAGAAGACGATTTAAGAAGACAGTTCCCATCTCCTACCCAGCCAGGGGCAGAATTAAGAATGTTGGAGATGATGATTTGCTGGACGCAGGAAATCCCAGAACTTGGCCATCTTAGAAATGATGTATTCGCAGGAAAAGTGAGCGAAGATTTAGCCCGCTGGACACTTTCCTTATTGCCCATGTGAATTATAGAGCAGTTACCCTCTTCAGATTTGATCCTGCCTCTCGCTTGTTGGAGAGAGAGAGAGAGAGAGAGAGAGAGAGAGAGAGAGAGAGAGAGAGAGAGCGACACATACACACACGCACTCACGCACGCACGCACGCACACACACACACACACACACACATGTCTCTGTCTGTCTGTATGTGTCTCTCTGTCTCTGTCTCTGTCTGCCTGTCTGTCTGTCTCTGTCTCTCTGGTTCTGTCTCTATCTCTCTCTGTCTGTTCTGTCTCTCTTGTCTGTCTGTCTCTCTCTGTCTGTCTCTGTCTGTCTGTCTGTCTCTCTGTCTGTCTGTCTCTGTCTGTCTGTCTGTCTGTCTGTCTCTCTCTCTCTCTCTCTCTCTCTCTCTCTCTCTCTCCAACAAGCGAGAGGCAGGATCAAATCTGAAGAGGGTAACTGCTCTATAATTTAGAACCACGACAGCTTGTTGTTCTTGTGCCTTTTTTCTTTTGTATATATATATATATATATATATATATATATATATATATACATACAAAGTCAGAGAGAGAGAGAGAGAGAGAGAGTCGGACGTATGGACAGACAGACAGACAGACAGACAAAGCCAGACAATGACAGACACAGAGAAGAATGTGATTCAGTTGATTCACTTATGTCACTAAGATTCTCTTTGACTTCTCTACCTACTCACCGACCCACCTAATTGCATGGAATGGTACAATTCCACATACATTCTTCCTCGTCATCGTCGTCCGCTCAGACAGCAACTCCGGAGACTCCATCAAATGCTGCAGGACGCCGAAGACTCTCCAAGGGGGAAATAAACGGCATGTCAGCAGTAGGGGTTTCAGCTCAGAACCCCTGGCCTACTGGGCAGTCCTGGAGGCTGTATTCATTCCACTGTCATGATGGATGTACTGTGCTGCAAAGGCACACTGCAATATAGTCAGTGTAGAACTTTGTGAACATGCGATATCCATATTGCACCGAATTTGAGAAGATAAGTGATTGATCGTTCTTCATTTTCTTTGTCTTGGACGTTGTTTATCTTGCCTGAGGAAGACCTAAGAGGTCGAAACGCGTCGTGCTTTGTCTTGTTATTTGTTTTTTTTTTCCCTGTTGTTTGGAGTACTCATTAGCAATGTTTTTTTTTAATTGTTTCAATTATTGCCTGCAGTCACCTCACTTTGAAACCGAGTCTGCAATGGTCTGCTCTCAGCATCACCGCATCACTTTATTTTCTCGGTGCAGAAGGTAGCCAGTATTGGCTAACGCCATCTTCTTTTCTTCTGTTTCTCCGTCACTGCTGTCTCCACTTCTTCTTCAAAGGCTACCATCTGGTCTGTCCCCGTGAAAGTAAAATACCAGTGCTTGGGTGCTCACATGTTGTAGTCATCCGGTTGTGCACCCTCATGGATCTGTGGGAACGACTATGATCAAAACAATCACAACCAGACCATTATCAGTAACAATGATCATTATAATATTAATGAGGATGATCGTGTCAGTATTGTAATCACTAGAACAAGTAAAGTAAATCACAGTATCCTTATCTGCATCATCTTGTTAAAACGAATATACGAGAGAGATTTTCCAGATTCGTTCCCTCCATTCACATCGCCATGAAGTTTTTCTCATTCTAACATCAAGTCCAGTCTACAGGTGATCTAAAATCTTTCTCCCAGTCTGTGTATTCCGGTTTACCCACCACCACTTCTTCCACCACCCACCCCTGTCCCCCGACTCCCCAACCCCTAACTCCCCCCCCCCCCTCCTTCACCAACTTCCAGAGCCTCTGCCTTTCCCCCACTCACACCCTATAAACCAAAGGTCGACAAATGTGTGGACCTGTCTCGGCTTTATTTCCCAGAAGACATGCCAACTCTCTCTCTCTCTCTCTCTCTCTCTCTCTCTCTCTCTCTCTCTCTCTCTCTCTCTCTCTCTCTTTCCTTAACAAGATTTACAGCAGCCTAGCGTGTATCCCCACAATATATGGCAACAGCGCATATTGAATCTGTTGGCATTCCTACTGAGCCTGGCACGTACGTAATCACAAAAAAGCAGCTTGCTTCCCCCTGCTTCCACCCATCTTATATTCCAG
>CM065746.1:5400541-5401562 GCA_033310375.1 Conus canariensis
GTAGTTTTGTCTGGAGCGAGTGGAACACATTTTGACAACGGACGGACACACACACACACACACACACACACACACACACACACACACACACACACACACACACACACACAGCATTTCTTCGTTCCCATTGTAAAGTACTCCCTGTTGTATAAGAACTAGGAGTACAAAAAGCAGCTGGCTTCTCCTGATTCCACCCATCTTATATTCCAGAGGGGTTTCCCTAGCAATACCGTAGGTTTACCTCCGTGAAAGAAAAACAAGATGCGAAGCATATAAACGTACTCCCAGTTTTCCAAACCGCTTATAAATCGACCAAGTGCTTTGTGAGATAAGAAATAAAGGCAAAATAACGGTTTTAAACGGTTATTTAACCGATGTACACTTTTGAAACTGGTATTTTAGTCCTCACTGGGCTAAAGCCTGTGTACATACGAAATTTCATCCAAATCGGACAATATGTCAAGAGTAACGGTTTTTAACGGTCAGATTCTGAAACACTACATAGAAGTACCATTTGTGTGTGATAACCTTTCTATATACAAAATTTCATTAAAACCCACCAATAATAAAAACAAAAAACGGCAAAATAACGGTTTAAACGGTATATAACCGATATACACTTTTGAAACCGATATTTTAGTCCTCACTGGCTAAAGCCTGTGTACAAATATCAAATTTCATCCAAATCGGACAATATGTCAAGAATAACGGTTTTTAAACGGTCCAATTTTGAAACACTATATAGAAGTGCCATTTGTTGTGTGATAACCTTTCTAATATACCAAATTTCATTAAAATCCACCTGTATATAAGAAATAACGGCAGAATAACGGTTTTTAACGATTGTTTAATCCATTTTCCAGCATTACATCACTTACATATGGACAGAGGCTCCGATTTGTCACAAGATCATCCAAACCGCTTATAAATTGGCCAAGTACTTTCTGAGATATTCCACAAAGAAGAAAAACCGTTATAGGCCGTTACAGCCGTTTGTAAAGGGTATAGCGTTTAAAAAAAA
>CM065746.1:5406662-5414162 GCA_033310375.1 Conus canariensis
AGAGAGAGAGAGAGAGAGAGAGAGATTAACCGAAACCCATTTCCAAAAGGACGTCAACATCATCGGCTTTGGCGACAGATCAAACGAACCAGCAGGCACCCGTCAGGCATTGAAGCAAAACACGCCTCTCTCTGGACGAATGTCACATCCCCACACAAACAAGAGAAACATCACTCCCCTGAAAACCAAGCAGCGTTATGGGACCTTATCTTGTCAGCACTGATGGAATTATCGGCCTTCTTTTGTGCGTGTGGTTTTCTGGTCTGTTTCTCTACCTAAAAAGATATTGAAGAGTATGCAGTTGGCATTTGCAAAATCAGTGTTCATCATTAAGCACGACAATCGTATTTTATGATCAAGTTCAAAGTATAGTCTGAAACTCGAAGCCTGTCTTCTTCTCCTTCTTCAAATAGGGACGGTAAGACCCTGTGATAAATACTGAGTGTATTCGTAGTCACCTTAAAAGATGCTATTATCAGGCACTAGTGGCCTTACAAAAGTAAAACCTTTGTGCCACTTACATACAGGCCATTCTTTCTACACTCTCTCCTGTCTTTTACTGAGGAAGCACCATGGCGTACAGTATGTGATGAGCGACTCTTAATCAAATATGTGTTGTGATTCGCATGACATTCGACAAGAATACGTTACAGCAGACTTCAAGAAAAAAAACTGTTCGTTGGTGTTCCACCGAATTTGATTTTGGCGTTTTAACAAGAGATGGATATTTTTCATTTGTTGTAAGATTTCTGTGTGAAACGGATCCAATTTTAAGGCATTTTTAATACAATCTCTGTTCAGGAATGTTCCGCCAGAGATTTTTTTCTCAGTTTTTAAAAGAAATAAATCACCTTCAGTTCAGATTATGTGTGTGAAATAGACACAGTTTGAAAAGAAATTTTCAATATGTGTGAACGACTCATTCATCGACTTTAAAAATCAAAACGAAAAAAAAAAACAACCAAGCAGTGAATAGTTTGACTACCTGAGAGTCCTGATAGGGTCTGCTGCATTTGGCTGGACTATGAACAGCATGGATTGATGTGAATGGCCGTCACAGTGCACTGCTTACATCTGGGGGTGAATGACAATCTGGAGGTTCAAATCCTAATGAAAGACGACATCATTTTATTATTCTGGCAATCCCCGCTCTGAGTTGACGTGTACGTGCGTGTCTGATTACCAAGGATGTTCATCTCGTGCTGGTTTTTACCGCCTCTCCCACATCTGTCTCCTGTACTTCCCCCGGTTTATACCGATTTTATCAGTTTGTTTGTCAGCGTTATCGATGTCAGGGTTAATGAGGAAATATGCTGTGCCCTTTGCTCGTTCATTAGGGGTCTGGGTACGTGTTATTTGTTTGTTATCTTTCCTAGACTAATCAGTACATTTTTGGTATGGTTCTTGGCTATAACAAAAATAATCTTGATGATAGTTATTTCGGTGTCTATTACTGACCGAGTGAGACACTGAGAGGGAGAGGAGAGACGGTGTGTGGAAGAGAGAGAGAGAGAGAGAGAGAGAGAGAGAGAGAGGGGAGAGAGGGAGAGAGAGGGTCAGAAATAGAGAGAGAGACGGTGTGTGGAAGAGAAGAGAGGGGGGAGGTGGGGGGGAGAGATAGAGAGACGTTGAGAAACAGAAATAAGAGAGAGAGAGAGAGAAAGAGAGAGAGAGAGAGAGAGAGAGAGAGAGAGACGGTGTGTGGAAGAGAGAGAGTGGGGAGAGGGAGAGACGGTGAGAAATAGAGAGAGAGAGGCGGTGTGTGGAAGAGAGAGACGGTGAGAAATAGAGAGAGAGGGGGGAGAGAGAGAGAAAGAGAGAGAGAGAGAGAGAGAGAGAGAGAGAGAAAGAGAGAGAGAATGAGTGGAAGAGAGAGAAAGACAGAGAAATGGGGAGCAGAAGAGTGAGAGAGAGAGAGGTGAGCGGAAGAAAGAGAGAAAGAGAGACAGAGAGAGAGAGAGAGAGAGAGAGAGAGAGAGAGAGAGAGACGGTGAGTGGAAGAGAGAGAGAAGGAGAGAGAGAGACGGTGTGTGTGTGTGTGGGTGAGAGAGAGAGAGAGAGAGAGAGAGAGAGAGAGAGAGAGAGAGAGAGAGAGAGAGAGAGAGAGAGAGAGAGAGAGAGACTGTACCCCATTTCCACGGAGGCGCAACTTCCCTGTGTTTGGGAGAATGTACATAAGCCGACACACAGACGCCAGGCATCAACCTCAATGATCTCTCTGCCTGGACGAATGTCGTGTCCACAGAAAACCAAGCAAACGGTAACTAGTCAGCCATGATGGACTGTCAACTTGCTTTTTGTGGTTCTGTGTCATGTTTTCCTTTCTTTAGGGAATGAGGAGCAAACGATTGTCATTTGTAAAGTTAATCGGTAGGATCATACTCCAGGACAGCTTGACCACAGAAGGTCTTCAGAGAAGACCCCCCCCCCACCCTCCTCTTCATCTCAGGCAAGTGTTTTGGTTTTGAATTCCTTACACTCTAAGAGGGGCCTTGCCGCATCCAGGACATGTCTCCTACACACCCTTCTGATCACTGATTTGTTTCTCCTGGCTTTGCCGGGATTTGAACCAGCAACTTTCTGGATAGGTGGGAATCTCAAGGCTTACCGTTTAGACGGATGTCTTACCCACATCGTTTTGAGACTCCTGCGTTAGCTGGGAAACTTACGCCTCATGAAGTTCACTGTCCTCCCTTCTCGACCAGATCCACCGGCAACTCTAACTCTTTGAGATGCCTCTGCCATTGCCCTAAGGGTTCTGGTCCTCTTCTTTCCAGAAATGGTGAGGTCGTTCGTGAGGAGATCACAGGCTGAAGAGCCTACGACCCTCCTCGCTCCAAACTGTACGGCGAAGATGTTGGCTTGAGAAAATCTGAGTCCCTCAGGCTGCTGGCTAGACTGGCCATGTCGCTCAGTCTTTGACGAATGAATGTCCTGATATGGTTCCCTGCGGTCAGCTCGGCTATAACAACATGAACTGAAACTTATTCGATTCATGGCCATTGACCCGAGTGTAGCCCTTGGGAAGGACAATACCCTGGAAGGTCGACTCCCAACGAAAGATGAAGTGGATCTTTCTGGAGCTCTTGTATTCAAGTTACCTGTGTGGGTGTATGCAATTATCAAGCAGGTTGATCTCGTGCTGGTCTTCACCCTCTCTTCCCTACCCACCTCCTTACTTCCTCCTAGTTTCTCTCCGTTTGATGTCTTTGTTTGTCATTGTCATCATTCTTGGGGTTAATGAGGAAGTATGCTGCCCCCTTGGTCGTTCATTAGTGATCGCGGTAATGTCTCTTGTTTTGGTACCTTTTCTGGATTAATTAAAATACATTTTAAGGCTATTGGATGTTACAACAAAAACAATATGATGATAGAATCACTTTTGGAGAACATCACGGGTACACAGAGAGAGACAGAGACAGAGAGACAGACAGACAGACAGACAGACAGACAGAGATATTTTCTCAACCCTGTATCAAAAGGATGTCACCATCGTTGGAGACAGAACAAACAAGCTGGCACACAACCAACTGAAACAAAAATATCCAGCGGTGGACGAATGGTATGTCCAGAGAATCGAGCGAAAATTACCCCCCACTGAAAACCAGGGGAGACAATGCATCCACTGTTGGTGTCCGATGTCATTTCATCGCTGGCAAAGTTCTTTGTGTACAAGCGTACATTCCAGAATGTCTTTTGTTTCCATTTGTTTAGCTGGCAGTAAAATCGTTAAGAATGATATTCACTACATACGAATACACATCGCCGTTGTCACCATACTTTCAAATGGAAAATAGGAAAATACTATTCAAGTGAATGGGACTAGTTCACACGTCACCCTGACGTAATCTTCATGACAATTCATCCTAAGTGTGTTGTCTTTTCACACCCCATCCATCACCACCACCGCCACTCCCTTCAGACTCCATCAACCATCTTCTCTAGCCTTCCGTTCCTGTTCCTCTCCTCTTCCCCCATCCCCCGTTCACCAACTGCAAACCACAGCCCCGCAGAACAAGTACGGTCTCTGTATCAGCTCTCGTTCACTGGATTCTTTTCCCTTCATGTATGTGTGCAACGGCATAGTATGGATGCTCCTAACATTTGATAACAACGCCGGTCGAATCTGCTGGTATTACCTGTGATCTTGACACCTGGCCAGTCTTAAAGACACAGCCTTGCCTACATACTGCCCTCTCTCTCTCTCTCTCTCTCTCTCTCTCTCTCTCTCTCTCTCTCTCCTCTCACCTCCTCTCCCATACAGCCTCACCATCCCTGCCCAGTACTCAGACAGTCTTCCTAGAAAACAACAGGGCTTGCCTCCCTGGAGAGTTGGGACACAATTTCTGTCATCTTCCGAAGGGCCATCCCAGCTTAAGGTGCAGTGAGCCTTTACCAGGGTTGTGTACGGTACTTAGCTTGCATCGATCAACTGCTGCACAGTTCGAATCATCTCAATTCCCAACCCCTCCCTTCCATTTTACACCCCCTCCTTCTTTGTTCCTGTAACATTCTCCCTGTTCCACCTCTCACCCCTCCCTTCCATTTTACACCCCCTCCTTCTTTGTTCCTGTAACATTTCCCTGTTCCACCTCTCACCCCTCCCTTCCATTTTACACCCCCTCCTTCTTTGTTCCTGTAACATTTCCCTGTTCCACCTCTCACCCCTCCATTCCATTTTACACCCCCTCCTTCTTTGTTCCTGTAACATTCTCCCTGTTCCACCTCTCACCCCTCCATTCCATTTACACCCCCTCCTTCTTTGTTCCTGTAACATTCTCCCTGTTCCACTCTCACCCCTCCTTCCATTTACACTCCCTCCTTCTTTGTTCCTGTAACGTTCTCCCTGTTCCACTCTCACCCCTCCATTCCATTTTCACACTCCCTCTTCTCTTTGTTCCTGTAACATTCTCCCTGTTCCACTCTCACCCCTCCATTCCATTTCACACCCCTCTTCTTTGTTCCTGTAACATTCTCCCTGTTCCACTCTCACCCCTCCATTCCATTTACACCCCTCCTTCTTTGTTCCTGTAACATCTCCCTGTTCCACCTCTCACCCCTCCATTCCATTTTACACCCCTCCTTCTTTGTTCCTGTAACATTCTCCCTGTTCCACCTCTCACCCCTCCATTCCATTTTACACCCCCTCCTTCTTTGTTCCTGTAACATTCTCCCTGTTCCATCTCTCACCCCTCCATTCCATTCTCACACTCCTCTCTTTGTTCCGTAACATTCCTCCCTGTTCCACTCTCTCCCCTCATTCCATTCACAACATCCCTCTTTCCTTTTGTTCTGTAACCATTCTCCCTGTTCCATCTCTCACCCCTCCATTCCATTTCACACTCCCTCTTCCTTTGTTCCTGTAACATTCTCCCTGTTCCATCTCTCACCCCTCCATTCCATTTCACACTCCCTCTTCCTTTGTTCCTGTAACATTCTCCCTGTTCCACTTCTCACCCCTCCATTCCATTTTACACTCCCTCGTTCTTTGTTCCTGTAACACTCTCCCTGTTCCACCTCTCACCCCTCCATTCCATTTTACACTCCCTCCTTCTTTGTTCCTGTAACACTCTCCCTGTTCCACCTCTCACCCCTCCATTCCATTTTAACACCCCCTCCTTCTTTCTTCCTGTAACATTCTCCCTGCTCCATCTCTCACCCCTCCCTTCACATCGTCTCACACTCGGTCATAGGATTCAATCACGACGGACACCCTCTCCTGCTTCCAACCATCTCCCTGACATCTCTTGAACACGTAAAGCCAGTCCGTGCTTTGCCAGTTTATCGATCTATTAAATCGCCAGGTCGGCAAGCGGTCATCATTCTTCTGCAGCCTGAGACACCAGCATTCCCTGGCTTCTGACGGGCAGAATCCTCTCCCCTTCATTCACACTACAGAATTACCTGCCTTTGTGTCGGTCTCAGGAGGACCTGACTCACGAACAGCTCCCCTAGCATGGTCCATTTTTCGAACGAAAATGGATGGAGCAGGATGGACAAGAGAAGGGTGCTAGGAAAAAAAGAAGAGGAAAAGCCAGGTAATGGAGACAGTTACCATTCACATCAATCACGTCAGGAGGAAGGGACAAAAGAATGATAAAAGAGCATAGGAAAAGGCGGAAGGGGTGTGGAGGAAAAAAATCTATAATGTTTGACTATATGTGGACTGCAATAAATATGGCACTATCTCGCTGTTAAATACACGAATCTGAAAGATAAAATCAGTATTATGTTTACTATTCAGAACCGGTCAGTTGCCGTGGCAGAGTGATTAATTCAGTGAGTGCAGAACTGGCAGCTGCAGCTTCAATTCTATCATGGAAAACTACCATTTCCCTTTAAACAACGACCTTCTCAATAAAAGTTCCCTCCTTGTAAAATACCAGTACTACCACAGAAAATATTTATCTGTGCTGATTTACATCTCAGTAATAATCCCCCCTCCCCCCCTTTAAAGATGTGTTATGTCACTGAATGAAAATGTTTGGCTTTATCTTCACTAATTTTTAAAGTACTTTGAAGTAACTCCGCCGGTAAACACATTTGTCGTAATTTGTTTGTTCATGTTAGCCGGCGGAGTCACGTAGAATTATTTTAGAAATTTGTTTCAATTTCCGCCTGCAGTCACTTCACTTTGAAACTAGCTTTATCTTTTCTAGATTGACCTCTAAATAATTTTTCCTCGCTTTAAAGACTTTTCGTGGAACATTATTGTTCTTTGTCTTCATTGAGTTTTCCTTTCAACGATTCCTTCCCTTTGTAGCCTCAACCTGTAGGAACATCCTGAAAGTTACCGAAGAGCTATTCGACGCATGTCTTTGAAGCAACTGGCCACTGTTAAACATAGGGTATAGCGTGACTTGGGGCAGTCTTTAGGCTCAAAGTTAGGGTATCTAGCTCTCTGTTAACTGCTTATGGTCGGACTGCAATACAATAACTGAACAGGCCCTGTGTTACCTTTCTGCCTTTACACGTCTTCTTTCCCTTTTTTCTCTAGGTTCTTTGTTTTTCTCTGTCAACATCTTTTTCTAGATTTCCTTCGTATTCCTTCGTGTTGATTTTCCTTTATTCCTACGTCTTTCCATACTTTCCTCATTTCTTCTTTCTTTTGTTCATTTTGTGTTAAATTCCCTTCATTGTTTACTGAATTCGCGGGATTTTTCAAGACTTCTGAGTTTTTCCCGCATGCGTCGTCATTCCTTACTTCCGTGGTTCCTCTCTTTCACTGCCTGTCTGACTCATGGAGTCTGTGCGTTTGTCTTACCGTTTGGCATCCGTCTGCATGTTTTCATTTCTCTTACGTATTTGTCGTCTCCATATTCTTTCCTAATTAGTTCTTCCTGGTTTGTCTGTTTGTTGGTTTGTTTGTTTTATGGGAAAGACTTAGGGAAATGCAATCGCATCTCTAACCAATGTATTGAACACCAACGTGGAATTGTTTCTGCTGCACAATCGTTGATGACACCAGTATCTGAGGTAATTACACACTCGGCAGCTACC